>JAZHPD010000007.1:600000-828046 GCA_037575805.1 Lecanicillium sp. G3 | reverse complement strand
TTTGCTTCTCGTAATTTTTTTGTAAATTGGGCGGGGTTTTATAACCTATATTTATATTTTTTTTTAAAAATATGGTGCATAACAAAAAAAGCTTAATTTTTAATAAAATTTGCCCCCCCCCCCCCCCCCCCCCCAAAAAAAGAAAAAAAAACTGTAATCCAATCATCTTTCTTTTAGATGCATCTAACAATAAAAACTACTCCTACCAATTGGGGTATTTCCCTTCCCTATGCTAAACAACACAACTCATCGTCCATATTCGATGAATAAAACAAGTCCAAAAAGAAAGAGAAAACGCCGTCATCATGCTTTCCATGTCGAATCAACCAAAAACGCCTGACAAAATGTTCCATGTGCACATGTAAAAAAACAAATTAATCCAACGCCTCTCCATGCAGAATGCTCGCCAGGATCCCGGACCCGATTCCGTCCGCCAGGCTCTCCATGTCCTTCTCCGTCACGCAGCTCGCGATCCGCCTGTCGTCCCCGCTCGCCAGCACGCCCGCCCCGGCGCGTCCTCGCCCACGCTTGCTGGGCGTCTGCGGCGCCGCCGCGAAGCTGCTGCGGCGGCCGTCCACCGTGTTCACCAGCCCCAGCGTCTCCAGGCTGCCCGTCACCTCGCGGAACTCGGAGCTCGAGAGCGGGTGCAGCACCGAGTCGCGCGTGCACAGGCGGCAGTACGCGTCAAAGAGCTTCTTGACCGTCGGCGCCAGCGAGGGCGTCTTGCTCGGCGTCGCCGCGACGCCCTTGGCCCTGGACCGCATGTGGTTCTCGTAGGCGACCAGGGCGCAGAGCGCGGCCCTTTGCTGCAGGTTGAGCGTCTTGAGGCGCTGCGTCGTGCCGTTGCTGAAGGCGGCGGCGGTGACCTTGTTGAGGTGCGCGATCGACGCGCGCGGGGCCGTCTCCGGCGTCAGCGCCCTGAGCGAGTTGCCCATGATCTGCGCGATGCTGCGGCCGCCGGTCGCGGCGCCGTTGATGTTCTCGCCCAGGGGACGCTTCGACGGCGTCATCTGCAGCATCGTCTCGCGTGCCTGCTCCTCGTGCTTGGAGCGCGTTTCCGTCTCGACGAGGTCCAGGGCGCGGCGGCAAATCTCAAAGGCCCGGCGGAGGTCGCCGGTCTGGCTTGAGACCTTGCGGGAGCAGAGCTCGATGGCGGCGGGGTGAATAAACGGAACGTAGTTGTCCTTGCCCTCGGGCATCAGAGACTTGAGACGGGTGGTGATGATGTTGCGGACCTGGGCAGCGGTGTAGGGCAGGAAAGGAAGCAGCTCGGGCTTCAGGTTCTTCGACTTGAGGCGAGGGAGGAAACGGTCAGTGAGGTCCAGGGCGTTGGCGATGCCGACAAGCAGAAGCTTGGACGACTTGTGCAGCGACCACTCAAACACGCGATATAAACTCTCCAGGCCCATGGTGAGAATGTGATCAATCTCGTCAAGCGTCACTAGATATGTGGTGGCATTCTCGTGCTTGGGGTAAAACGCCTGCTGCAGCGCCTCGACGGCAGCAGCCTCCGTCTGGTTCTCCGGCTGCACGCCCATGCCGTCCAGCAGCGTCGTGTACAGGTCCTTGGACGACTTGACGCTCATGCAGTTGATGTACGCCGACTTGACGCCGTCCTTGTCCGCGTAAGCCTGGATCAGCTCCGTGATCATGGCGCTCTTGCCGGTGCCGGGCGGCCCGCTGACGTACAGGCACCCGTTGGGCGCGTCCGAGCCGCACCGCGCCAGGAACCCGGCCAGCTGCCTGCGCTCCTCCTCGCGGCCGACCAGCTGGCCCGGCTCGGCGCCGCGGGCGAACAGCTGGCGCGCCGCGTGGTACGCGGTCTGGACGGTGCTGGGGGACAGCGGCGAGTGCGGCGTGAGGCGCTTGAAGAGCTTGCCGGCCGACATGACGGCGTGCCGGGGCGTGGTCGGGTAGCCGGCGAGGGCATCGCGGTGGCGCGGCGTCGAGGGCGTGACGGGGTTCTTCTTGACGGAGGTCTGCGACGCGGAGCGCTTGCGCTTGCTGGGGGAGTCGTCGAGCTCGGTCTTGACGATGACGGGGTTGGCGACGTCGACGGTGATAATGTCCTGGGGTTCCTCGTTCTCGTCGTTGTAGTCGACGGTGACGGTGCACGAGCGACGAGGGCGCTTAGATGGCGATTCATCTATTCGAGGCAAGTGGTCAGTATGGGGAAGACGGGGAAAACAAGTCGCTCTTGCCACGCTGGATACGCACCATCGAGCATTGCGCTGCGGCATCTCTTTCCTAGAGTTGAAGCCATTGGCTGTGGATCTGGGGCAGGACAGCTCCTGCCAAACGAATGATTGCTGAAGATGTAGTCTGGTGCGAAAAAAAAAAAGGTACGACGAGGTTCGAGAAAAGTTGTCACAGTGCAAGATGCAGGAGTTGCAGAAGGAGTTGAAAAGTTTATGAAGAGGGGGGGAATCTGAATGGAAGAAAAGATGACCCTCGACAATGGACATGCAGTCGTTAGGAAAAACTGGACGTCGTGGTTCTTACAAGGGAGAGCAAATAAGTCGGTGCAGCCGCCCGCGCCACAGTACACGAACAAGGGTTGTCGCGCACAAGGGCGGGACGAACCGTGTCGAGAGCGCGTTCGTGCGCGTGCGGGACGCGACAAATCCATTAAAGTGGTGGTTCGTGCGTCGCACACGGCGAGAGTGGATGTGGCTCACGCGTGGCTGATGCAGAGTCACGTGTTGTAGATTCAATACTTGGGATGAGCGAGGGAGAGACGATGGATCAAATGGGTATTATCAAGGGAATAGGCGTGGGTAAAAATGAAGGGGGTTTACTGCTGGTGAGAATGAAATTGTGAGATTTATTCTAGATATTTTTGAGTACTCGGTGGTGACGTTGTAGCCCGTACACCGGCTGGCTTTGACAGTTCACTGACGCATTAGGCAACTCGATCGTCGGCCCATTTACAACGTCTCGCTCATCAGCTGCATCGGATGATTCTCAGCATCAACATCCAACTCTGTTATAGCCATGACGACCTATATACAGTCCCTCACGCTGCCGACCGCCGTGTTCCAGCACTCGGCAACGTCTGTCCTGCTGCCCATTGCCCTTGGCACAGCCGTGGGCTTCAGCACCCGCCGTGAGTTGTTTCCCCGTTTGGTGAACTGACATGCATGACCGACCATCGACTCACACACCCCCAACAGCCGATGAGACCAAAAAGACATATATGGCGCTAAAGCAGCCTCCCCTGCACCCGCTTCCTTATGTATACGGTCCCGTCTGGACCGTCATCTACGGGTAAATCACCAAAAACCCCCACACACATCATTATGAATCATTCGCAGCAGAGCACAACTAACACGGTACCCCCGCCAGCCTCATGGGCTACGCCGCGCACCGCGTCGCCGTCGCCGGCCTCTCGCCGCTCGCGCCGCCCTCCACCGTCGCGACGACCAAGCACTCGCTGACCGTGTACACCATCCAGCTGGGCCTCAACCTCGCGTGGATGCCGCTCTTCTTCGTCGCCCGCCGCCCCGTCGAGGCGACGGCCGACATTGTCGCGCTGCTCGGCCTCAACGGCTGGCTCGCGTACACGTGGGCCGGCATCGACCAGACGGCCGCGTGGCTGCAGGTGCCCTACCTGGGCTGGCTGACGTTTGCGACGTACCTGTCCGCGGGCGCGGGCTACCTCAACGGCTGGGACCTGTCGACGGCCAAGGCAGGCAAGGAGAAGAAGTCGCAGTAATGCGAGCTTTCGATGCGCAGACTCGAAGGCGCTGTAAAAGGAGGTATGGATGTGCGAGATTGAACGTTGAGTTAATCACAGGAACCGGACCTTTTTCGTTGTTATGTCATCATCATTTGAACTTTTATGTAAACAAATGTACACCATCTATTTCTATGCCCAGTTGTAAAATCCATGTAATACACACCCCGAAACGCCGCTGCATGCAGTTGTATATACCGAGAAAAATGAAAAAGAATGTTCAAATAGAAAAAAAGCACCCCTCCCAGCTGCAGATACGTCATCACTGCAGGGGAAAGTTGGTCTTTAGCCCGTCGTACACCATGAAGATGAACGCCGAGCTGGGCGCCGAGCGCAGGCATGTAATGCCGCAGCCGCGGTACAGTCCACGCAGGCCGCTCTGCCGCCAGATGGCCGCGCCCTCGCTCCAGAACGACGGCTTGACTCCGGGAGCGCCCAGCGGCGCCGTCTGCATGCGCGACTTGACCGTGTCGGCGGGAAAGAAGAGGAAGTTGTACGAGACGCCGGCCGATGCGCCCGCGACGGCCTGCTGCCAGAGCGGGAGCGGCGCGGCCCGCACGCGCTCGCGCTCGGCGTCGGAGGTCGCGCGCTTCGCGGCGAGGGCGTAGAAGAGCGCCGTGACGGTCTCTTTCGCGCCGAACCACGCCGCGGAGCCGCCTGATTCGCGGATCAGCGTGCCCATCTGCCCGTGCCAGAAGCCGCGCAGGCCGTCGTGCCGAAAGACGTCGCGGACGACGGCGAGCGGCCGCAGCCCGGCCGTCGACGACCCGCCGCCGCCGCCGCCGGGAACTTGGATCTTGCACTTCACCAGCTCGATGGGCGTGAGGACGAACGAGGTCAGCGCGCCGGAGAAGGCGCCCGTGGCGTAGAGCGCGGGGAGGGAGAGGGGCGTCCCGCGGGAGGCGAGGCCGGTGTTGTATAGGGCTTCGCGGCCGAGCGACTCGAAGATGAAGAGGCAGCTCGTCTCGGCGGCGGCGCCGACGAGGGGCGCGCTGATGCCGCGGTACAGGCCGAGGAAGCCGTCGGCGCGGAGGGACTGGCGGAAGCAGTCGAGGGGCCCAGTGTAGCGGAGGGGCAGGTGGTCGGGCTGGCTCTGGAGGCGAACCTTGACGGTGTCGAAGGGGTACTCGATGTATTTGCCGACGATGCCTGCGATCTGGACGGGGGTGTTTGTTAGCGCGGGTGTGTCAGGTCATTTGCCAACGAGGCAGGGAGTGATGGGTATATCGCGGACGTACAGAGCCATAGAGGATGCCCTCCACCGTCTCCTTGGCGGCGTTCTTGACCGGCAGGGCCACGTCGGGGGTCATGATGGCGGGGGCCACGTCCGCCGCGACGGCGACCGAGGTCTGGTTCATCGGGTGCTCGGCGATAGTTCAAGCTGGCCTGGGGTCGGAGCTATTCGGAGAAGATTGCGGATCTTCGCAGGTTGTGGATATTCGTTCTCGGCCTCGGTGATGTGGGTGTGGTTCTTTCTTCCTTTTGCGCCGCCAGCGCGATGCCGCAAGGTCGGGCAGTCGGCGCCTGGGGCTAGAGGGGCTGTTGCAGCCGGCGCGAGGGAGGGGGCGTTGATCGGGGAAGGACGATGGACTTGACGTTGCAGCAACGGCTTCTTTTGCTGTGTGATGTCGTCGTTCAAAACGTCGGAGGTAGGATGGTGGTAGCGGCAGATGCGATACCGGGACCGGCGATTCTTTCACCGCCTAGCGGATTTGGTGGTGGGTGGTGCGAGTCGCAGAGCAACGACGAGTGAAAGAGAAAATCCCAAGTCGTCAGGGTAGGAACAGAAGAACGGGTAAAATAGAAAGTACTGGGTAGACAAGGGGATTTATTATTGAAAGAGGGGACGAGGGGTTTATAAACAGAGCGTCTGCATGACATGTGCCGCCGCCGCACCGCTCCGACTTTTTTTTTTTCTTACTGCCGCGCCTGGCTATGAGGGAAGTAACCCCACCAAAAGTGGTGGCAGCACCGCTCGGTCGAGCATCGCAATCCCGCAGCAGAGGTAGAAAGGCACACCAGCGTAATCGCGAACACTTGTGTCGGTGGAGACCTGTACTTTTTTTTCTTGCATTTGCAGGTCTTGCTTTTGCAAATCTGTAGCACGGCACGGCTAAATCGGCGCGGGTGCCTGCGCCGCCCAGACGTCAAAAAAAGGGCACAGACGTCGCGGCGATCGTCAGTCACTCTGCCCTTCGGTGACAGCGCAGAGTTACGTCCGAGGTCACGGTGCTCGACGGCCGGGGTGGTGCTTTTCGGCGGTCAAGTCTCGCTTGTGTCTGTCTATGGATTATTGGAGACTTTGAGGCATTTCTTTCCCTTTGATTCTTGGGATATAGCGAGGGGTTTTCATGCCTTTGCGCGCTATGCGACGTAAATGCCGCCATCGTCTCTGTTGGGAATGACGTAGCGACATCTTTGCAGCTGAATGTCACCGCACCGGCACATATACATGGGGTGCTTAGAGGTTGTGTTGGGAAATTTATTCAAAATTCTGGCACTTCGAAATAGTACAGTCTACCAATTACCTAGCAAGCAACATTCGACGTACAGTACATGGCCCCTTCGTTCCTCGTCTCGTCTCCGAATCCAACAGCATCTCGTCATAACGTGTACATATTACAGCAAAAACTGAATCACCACTCCTTTAATCTCTCTTTTTCGACTTCTTGGGAGACTTGGGCGACGAAGGGCCCTGCGCAGCCTCCCTTCTCTTCTCCGCCGCCTCGTCCTCATCGCGGTCGCGCTTCTCGGCGTACCACTCGCCCGCCTGCAGGACGAGGACGCCAATCAGGACGAGGGCGAGGATGGTGTTGCTCGCGCTCATGACGCGCAGGCTGTCCTCCTTGCCGAGGATGTACTCGCCGTCGCTCTCGCCGCGGCGCGTCGTGGCAAACTCGGGCTGGTCCCAGATGCCCTCGGTGAGGGCGCGCAGGCCGCGGACAATGTTGGTCATGTAGGTGGCGACGCCGATGACGTAGAGGATCAGAGAGGCGCCGTCGAAGAGGAAGTTGGCTTCCGAGGGGCGGAAGAGCTTGATGAGGAGGCCGGAAAAGGCGACAAACACCATGATGTTGAGCATGCGGCTGATGAGGGGCGGGGCGGCGTGCATGAACTTGAGGTGCGCCTCGAGCTGCGGGAGGAAGTTCTCGGCGAGGGGGTCCTTGGACCAGAGCAGGGGGAAGTCGTAGGGGAACGAGGCGAAGAGGATGCCGAGGAAGAAGCAGGTGGCTGCGGAGCGTGGTTAGCATTGCTGCATTCGGTGCGAGCGCAAGACGGCCAGGAGAGGAAAAAGACGTACGTCCGATGATCATGAGCGTGGCAAACGACCCGGAACCACGGTAGTTCTTGGACCGGGTCGTCTTGGTCCAGTCAATCCATCCGTCAAAGAAGCCCATGATGGCTGGTTGGCGTGCGGGGGGGAGAGAGCGAGCAGGCAAATAAACAAACGACAAAAATGCGATACGCTGCTTTTGCGTATCCGGGATATCACGACGGAAAATCAAATCCGTCTCGTAATAAAAAGCTGCGGGTGGTGAGCAGCGCCAAGCGTAGAAAATAAACAAGGGGAATGAGGTGGCGAGGAGAAGAAAACTTCCAATGCAACTCGATGCGATTTTGGAGATGCAGGATTGGACAGAAAGCTTCAAAGCTGGAGACGGGCCAGAAACGAGATGGGCAAGGCTGGGGGCATTTTTCTGGGGGAAAGCTGGTGGGCAAAGCTGGCGCTGTCAGCAGCCATTTAGGTGGGCTCTCCCGCCGGGGGGAGTAGATGGGCCGGTGCCGCGTGAGGGACGTCACGTCCGGATGATGCGTGGGAACGAAAATGTAAATAAGGCTGAATAATTGATAAAAGAGTCTCGGTATAATTTGCAGATTTATTTTATATTCTTCACAGCTGTTTGTGAGGAATTGGTGCTGTCCATCTCCTCTCCCAAAGCTATGCCGCGTGAGAAACACCACATACGGATAATGCATGGAGATAAAAGTGCTAGAAAGAACTTTGTAGTTGATAAATGGGCCTCGTTAGAATTAATTAGATATATCGTATAATTTCCGAGACTGAATTCGAGCAATTGCCGCTGTCCAGCTCCCGTCCCAAAATAGTACCGCCCGTCCCACATCCCACAACCTTCGTCTCAAGATCAGCACCCAGCGGGCACCCGTCTTCACAGAGATATCTACCGATATCACAACCATCTTCAAACTCTTTATATAATTATATAGTTTAATCCAAACAAATACCCACGAATCCCATCTATACTCACTGCCTGCTCGCACTTATGCACAACATCGTGTTAGCGGGGCCCCAAAAGTCGATGCGCTGGACCGAGACCAATCTACGCGCTGGCCCTGCCTAACTGCCCAGACCTTCACCAACCTCACATTGACCTCTTTTACCACCATTTTGCTTTTCTTCTCCCCCTCCCCTTTAGCCCGAGCAGCCTCATCGTCCTCACCTCATAAACACGCCAAATCTCGCTCATCAACAAAAGGTCCGCGTAGCCAGACCACACACTAGTTACTCGCCGCGCGACTCTCCCAGCCATGAAGCTTCGCGTCTTCCTCCCCCTGGCTGGCATCGCTGGAATCGCCGCCGCCGCCGCCACCACCGACGACGGCGACAAGGTCTCCATCTACGTCGACCCGTCCGGCGACTACGGCTACTACGGCTGCTACAACGAGACGACCCAGGTCGAGGGCTCCGCCGAGCTGCGCGCCCTCGGCGGCGGCATCGACATCTCACGCCCGGGGGCCATGGACGTCCCCGCCTGCCTGCGGTACTGCTCCGAGGGCGAGACAAAGTACCGCTACGCCGGTCTCGAATACTCCAGGTATGATTTCTTTTCCTCGCTTCGCTCGATTTCTCCTGCGTGCGGCTTCACTGTGAAGAGTGGCCCCGCGATGCGACGGTTGGGGGGGGAAGGTCAGGCGGTGTGAATTTCTACTACTGGATATTGTGCAATACTGACGATTCCACGCAGCGAGTGCTGGTGTTCCCAGAACATCGCGGGCATCGCCAAGCACCTCGACGACTCCGAGTGTGACTTTCCCTGCGCCGGCAACAAGACCCAGGCCTGTGGCGGCTCCCTCAAGCTCAGCGTCTACCGCGTCGGCGGCGTCAACTCCAACAAGTCTGGCTATTCCAATTCTGTTGCCGCCTCGGGTACGGCTGCAGTCGCGGTCGCGCTGGCCGTTGCCGTCCGTGCTCTGTTTTGAGTGTGAGCGTGAGCGTGAGCGCGCTTTCACGATGCTTCTTTTTCGTGTGTCCGGCACGCCTTTCTGGCAAAGACGGACAGAAAGGAAAGAGCTGCCGTTTTACGACAATAGGTTACAGTTTTTTATCCTGAGCGTATGTTTGCGTAGGGATCTGGCGTTGAAAATGTAAATGGTATTCAATCAAGAGTTACAATCCAATACTTCAAAAATATCATCCAAACAGTGGTATAACATGTCGTAAAAGTCGTTACATTGGCCCCAGCCCACGTTTCCTCAGCGCCTCCCGCAGCGCCCCCTTGACCCCCTCCACGCTCTTCCTCCACGCGTCTCTCCCCTCGCCCCCGTCGCCGTCCTGCTCGACCAACACATCCAGCCACTTGACCAGCGTCGACGCCTTCTCCATGTCGCGCTCCTCGCTCACCACCCGCGCGAGGTACTTCTCAAACACCTCCACGTCGCCGCGGTGCGGGCCCTCTTCCCGCGTCTCCGCGTGCCACGCATCCAGCAGGTCCTTCATTTCCGCCGTCGTGTTCACCCCAGCGCTCGAGAATGATACCTTGGGCGGCCGGGCAGGGAACTCGATGCGACGCTGGCGGCCCGGGGCCACGCTGCTACCCGACGCCTCTGCCTGGGCTGGTCGCCGTGCTGGCGCGTCCAGGCCTGATCGCTGCGCCAGCTTCTGCCGTCGGTGGTCCGCGATGACTTCCTTCCTCACATCTTCCGGCAGCTCGGCCAGAAACTCAGCGTCGAGGTCCTCTACGTCGTCGAGAAATCCATCGCCTACGGGCGGCGCCGTCACGAAGCTCGTCTGCACGATGCCCGCCCTGGCGTCTCTTTCTCTTTGTGCCTTGCCCAGCATGCCACGGATACCGCCGCGCTTGGTTGGCGTCGTCGGCTTCCTCTGCTGCTGAGCGAGGGCGTTCTTCTTCGGCGACACTCTGGCTGGCTCGGAGGCTGGAGGTTTACGGCCGTACTGGGCGAGAACTTCGGCCTTCATGTCCTCTGGTAGCGCGTTGAAGACCTCCGGGTCTACCTGCGAGGGTATAAAGTCTGCCGCAGCAGGACTTTCTGATCGGGATTTTGACGCCTCGGCACCGGGTGTCGACGATTTTGAGCGTTGTGCCATCAGCTTACTGCGGATATCGTTTGGGAGCTCTGCCATCACCGCCGGGTCCACGTTGCTCGGGACGATAAACTGCGTGCCGCCGACGTTGAGTGGCGTATTGGCTTTGGCATCGTCTTCTCTTGACCGAGCGAGTGCCATGGCGGGATGCACCCTGGGTCGTCTCGGCGTCATTGGATCGTCTGTTATCGGGTCGTCATTTGACCCAGATCGATCTATTGATTTTCCACGTTGCGGGAAGTCGCCATCGTCAATGGGCTCAGAGTCCATCTTTTTCTTCGCCGACGCCGGATTCACAAACGCTGAAAACTCAAGCCTTCGTTGGCTACCATCAGCTGCTGTCGTCCCTGTCTTGATGGGCTCCAGCTTTGTCATTTGAACGCCGAGCCCGCGCAGATCACCAGGGCTGAACCGATAAGAACGTAGTACAGCAACTGCCTCCTTGCCGATGACTTCGGCATTATGTGTGCCCACGCCGAATGGTACACTCTTGTTGAAAGTATCGCACTTGCCGTGCCCCAGGTGCTTGGCCGGATCGAGTGGTGCGTCCATCGACCGGCGCATAATTTTGACGGTGAGGTGGCGACCTTTTACTTGCTCGTTGAGCAACCGTCGCTCGAGCTCTTTGCAGAGGTTGAGCACAAAGTCTTCAGCTTCCTGCTGCGTGATGAACCGAATGCCCCAGCTGACCTCTGCCGACACGGATTTACGAGGTGGTTGGCCACCAACTTCCGTCTTATCAATGCCGCGCGCATATTCAGCCAGCTTTTCACCCGTCTTGGGGCCAAGCACAGACGTGAGCTTTTCCTTAGATAGCTCGCGCAAGTCCTTGACGAAGCGGACGCCTAGCTCCTCCAATTTGCCACCGATGCTGTATGACACGCCTGGCAGCTGCTCGACCTTCAGCTCACCAATGTAATCCAGAACCTCTTCCGGCTTTAGATGATACTGCCCTGCTGGTTTGGCTTTCCTCAAGGCAACCTTGGCCTGGAGAATATTGCCTCCGATGCCGATTGATACATGGCAGCCCGTCCTGTCTTTGATCTTCTTTCGCAATTCTGTAGCTATGGCTGCCACTTTATCTTGCTCATTCCAGACACTGCCTTCCTCGACACCAACTCCATGTGACCCGGCGGCCTGATATACTATAGCTGTCGCATCGATGAGCGCTTCATCTATGCTAACACTCTGCACAACGCCGCCGACTGTCATGATGCACTCGTAGAATGCACGGCTCGCTTCTTCATATGCCGGAAAATCGTATGGTATAACTTTGAGATCCGGGCAAAGCTCTGTTGCACGCTTCATCCACATGCCGTTCTTTATGTTGAAGTTTCTGGCTGGATAGTTGCAGCTCGCAATTTCAGAACCGGAACCCGTGCCGTGTGCAACTGCGGCTGGCTTGTCGATATATTCCGGATACTTTTTCAGAGACACGGCGCAGAAGAAGCTGTCGAAATCGACATGCATGATATATCGTCTAGCCCCGGGGCGTGTTTTGAATTTCTTTTCCGAGAGGCCCTTCTCTGAGGCTAGTCGTTGCATGGAAGACTTGAGCTCTGCTTTCCAAGTCGAGAGATGATGTAGTCGACTCTCAGCATAAAATTTCGTGAGAAAGTTAGGATTCGCGCTGGAGGATTCACGCAACCGAGGGTCAGATAGAAGCCACGCATTGTGCTCTTCCGACGTCATATCTTCAGAGAACTCCTTTGGGTGTTGGGCAGCTTCGTTGCTTTCCTGCCTCGGTGCTTTACTCGGCGTTTCAGGCGGAAATTCCGGAATGGCAGCAATTGATGCTTCAGTCGCCAGTCTCAAGTCGCTATCTTTTCCTGGGCCACTAGAAGCGGACTGGCCTGCGGATGTAACCTCGCTTGCAATGGGGCGGTTTGGTGTCTGAAGCTCGACGGCTTGCGTCCAGCCCTCGCTCGCAGAGGCAGACGCTCGTATTTGCGAAGTGTAGAAACTGTTGTCGGTCTGTTCTCTGTAACCCTGCTTCGCCGCCGGACTGGCCTGCGACAGGCCCTTTGACCCGTCAAGCTTGAGCACCTTTTGGCGCGGACCCTCATCGAGGACACGATAGTCACCCCAAGGAAGTAGTTTGCCGGCGGCGATGGACTCGGTAATCCACGCAGGCTTGACAATGCGATAGCGACTATAGTCGACACTCTTTTTTGGCGGCAGGGTCGATGCGATAATGTGCGTGGCCATTGTCTTAGAGTCGAGGTACTGCAGGAAGCCCCCGCCATGCTGGACAATGTCATGATGTAGACTATCACCGTTAGCAGTTGAAAGATACGTATATTCAAGCCACATACACGTGAAGAGGGGGTTGCGTATATCCAGTTACGTGAGCGACTATGCCTTTGAATATCTGCGGCTTGTCTGACGTTGCTCTCAGATCGGCATCTTTGTTCTGGAGCTTAATCTTCTTGCGCCGAAAATAGTCGCCAAATCCGTTGAACTTGCTGCCTTCATATTCCTCGCCTTCTTCATCGTCAAAGGTGTGGTTTTCAATGCGCTTCCTCACGCTGGAGGAATTCTTGTCCAAGACGCTGCCCATGGTGTTGGTTATTGAAGCACGGTAGTTTGAGTGTGTGGCGAGAGTGGCGAAAGAGCGTGACGCAGGCTACAGTGCCTTTGGAGCCGTTACCTACGGCATAGCAAATCCGGCCTTGGTTCACCACAAGCAAAGAGCATGACCATGATGATGATGCAGAGTGATGAGTCGCAGAGATGTCGAGTCCATGCGACGAAGAACTGATGGCGTCGCATCGCGTAAAGTGGAGAGCGCCGACACGGACTTCACACGTCATCTCGTGACTGTTGCTTTGGTAGTCGCCGGCGCTCTTTAGCGGACCGCCCACTGTGAGTTTAGCGCATTACCCACTGGAGATCAACGTTTGGCGTGTGCAGCACATTTTGCATGCGACAGCCAACTTCTTGGGCGAGGCAAACACAGCATCAGCGCTCGCCGCCGCTGCCATGAATAATGAACAGTTTCGCAACCTAATACTGGCCAATGCGGCCAAGAAGTCAGACCGCAAAGATGCATCGCCAGGCCACGCGACGCGCTCGGCGGGAGGCACGTCCCTCGGGTCGCGGCAGAGATCAAACATCCCCATGACGCCGTATGTTGGGCTTTTTTTTTTTTTTTTTTTTTTTGTGGAGGGCGAGAGACAGCAGCTAACAGAGATAGACGTGCTCTTGGTAATGGGCAGGACGACTTTGCGAAGCAGCTGGCTCAGCGCAACCAGCAGGCAAATTCGATCAAGAAGTTCAAGACGGCGGTGCCGCGAGGCGTCAAGATGGCCTCTGGCTACACGGACCGATCGAGAGAACGAGAGGCTGCTGCCGAGGCCGCCGCCGACGACCGCGAAGAACGACTGAAGGCACTTGAAGTATCGCTCAAGAACGAGGAGATTGACCAAGAAACCTACGAGCGACTACGTTTCCAGATTGCGGGCGGCGACCTCGAGAGCACGCACCTGGTCAAGGGCCTCGACTTTAAGCTCCTAGAACGAGTACGAAAGGGCGAGGACGTATACTCTGGCAAAAAGGCGGACGATTCAGAAGTCAAGGGCGAAGAAGAAGATGTCGATGTCGACGACGAGTTCGACCGACTCGAGAACAAAGAGGTGCAAGCCGTCGAGAAGACTGCGGAAAAGAAAAAGGGCCAGCTATCGACCGTGTCTATGGCTCCCGGCAAGAAGCGCACCCGCGATCAGATCCTCGCCGAGTTCCGGGCAGCCCGCGAGGCGGCCAAGGCGCAGGCCGAGCCCGCGCTGGGCGACCGCTTCCGCAAGATCGGCGCCAAGCAGAAGCCCGGGACGCGCATCGAGCGCGACAGCAAGGGCCGCGAGGTCATGATCATTGTCGATGCGGACGGCCACGAGAAGCGCAAGGTGCGCAAGTTGCAGCCCGGCGCCGCCGCGGCGGAGGATGCGGACAACGGGCTGTTGATGCCGGACAAGGACGCAAAGCCGCTGGGCATGGAGGTGCCTGAGCATTATCGCAAGACGGCGCCCGAGGCGGAAGAGGAAGAGGACGATGACATATTTGCGGGTGTGGGCGACGACTACGATCCGCTCGCTGGCATAGACGCTTCAGACGACGAGTCGGGCGACGAAGGCAAAGAGAAGAAGAGCAAAACGGGAGACGAACAAGCAGTCGGCTCCATGGCACCGCCACCGCCGCCCCGCGCGCCCACAAACTACTTTCAAGGCTCCAAAACGGGCCTTCTGTCCGAGCAAGAGTCCAATGCGCCCGACATGTCCGACCCGGCCATCATGGCGGCCATCAAGCGCGCCGCCGCCCTCCGACCCCTCGACGGCAAGGGCGGCGACGACGACGACGACGACGGCTCGGGCTCCGAGGAGGACGAGGCGCGGCAAAAGGCCAAGGCCGACGAGGCGCGCCGGAAGAAGATGCTGCAGAACGTGGACCGCGACGCCGAGGACATGGACATGGGCTTTGGCACGAGCCGCTACGAGGACGAGGAGGACTTCAACGACTCCGACATCAAGCTGTCCGCGTGGGGCGGCGGCGATGACGACGAGGATGGAGGTGGCGGTGGCAGGGGTGGGAAGAAGAGGAAGAGAGGGAAGAAGCGCAAGGGCGATGGGAATAACCCTGCCGATGTGCTGCGGGTGATGGAGCAGAGAAAGCCGTGAGAAAGTGTAATGATATATGGCGTTTAGGATTGGCGTTGGAAAAGCAACGGATTTAGCATTAATGGCATTTTCATATTTAAACAGCACACGGCAACATTCAAGTGTGTCGATAATTCACGAGGAAAAAAAAATAAAAGTAAAATTCCAAGTGCGCATGTCAGATTATCACACTCATAACACCGTGTTACAAGTCCCGGCGTCGCCCGCCTTGCCGGGCTGCCCGCTTCCCCCGCAGCGAACGACACCTCGTTTTTTGCGGAGAAGCGCAAGGGGAATATTTGTGGGTGGGCGCGGACCGAGACTCGCCCGCCCAGCATCGTCATGGCCCGGCCACCTCCGGCCCTCCTCTCACACACACCCGCAAACTCCACAGCCAAAGCCCGAAATAAAACGCAGCTTACCCCGTCAATTTACCCCCCACGATCTTTCTTCTTTCTCTTTTCCTCGTTCTTCTGGTTCTCTCACCTGCTCACGGGATTCTGCCTTGATACAGGACGAGTTTCAAATTTTGTCTTATGCTATTGTGAGGCGCCTTGTTCGGCTAGAAAAGTGGTATAATCTGTAACCCGAGACACACACAGTTCGTTTTTGCCCTCTCTAGAAAGACCTGTTTTCACATCACCATGACGGTCGAGCAAATCCCTCTCTGGCTGGATTGCGATCCGGGACATGATGTAAGCCCGTCGAACCCGTTCCCGCGCTTCCCTTCGGCGTGATTAGCCCGGAGGATGCGGGATGTCACTCTAGCCGGAAGATCCGCACGCGCCACTTTCCTCACCCGATGCCGACGCTTACACTTTTGTGACTTATAGGACGTCTTTGCCATATTGCTAGCAGCGTACCACCCGCGACTCAAGCTGCTCGGCATCTCCTCCGTCTTTGGCAATGCACCGGTAGAGTAAGTCTCTCACCCACTCACTCGCTCAACGCCCAACATCCCCCACCTCTCATCCCTTTCGCCTCGCCACTTGCTAACCCGCGTTCCCCCTCCCTCCGCAGGAAAACAACCAGCAACGCCGCCTCCGTCCTCACGGCCATCAGCAAAGACCGCTCCATCCCCCTCCACGTCGGCCTCGCCAAGGCCCTCGAGCGGCCCGCCATCCACGCCCCCGCCATCCACGGCGAGTCCGGCCTCGACGGCACCGACCTCCTCCCGCGGCCCGCCGTCCCGCCGTCCCCCGTCCCCGCCGTCGACGCCATGGCCGCCGCGCTCCGCGCCCAGCCCCCGCAGACGGCGTGGCTCGTCGCCACGGGCTCGCTCACCAACGTCGGCGCGCTGTTCCGCGCGCACCCGGACCTCGCGGCGCACATCAAGGGGCTGAGCCTCATGGGCTGCGCGTTCGGCGAGGGCTTCTCGGGCGCGCCGCTGGGGCAGGTCGGCGGCAGGGAGCGGATCGGCAACATTACCCCGTTTGCCGAGTTCAACATCATCATCGACCCGGAGGCGGCGGCGGAGGTGTTTGGGAACAAGGTGCTCGCGGCGAAGACGACGGTGATCCCGCTGGACCTGACGCATCAGGTGCTGGCGAATGCGGAGGTGCGCGAGACGCTGCTTCATGGCCCTGGGGGCGCCAAGACGGCCGGCGACGCGGACAAGGGCAAGACGACTTTGCGGACTATGCTCGTCGAGCTCCTGTACTTCTTCTCCAAAACTTATGCGTACGTATTCCCTTCGCCCTCCCTCTATAAATCTCACCTTTACCGCCCCCCGCCCCATGACAGAGTAAATACAGCGCATGTGCTGACAGTTCGACCAGCGACGTCTTTGGCATCACCGAGGGCCCCCCGCTGCACGACCCCCTCGCCGTCGCGGCCGTCCTCGCCGGCACGCCCGACGAGATCCCCTTCCACGACTGGGACGCGGCGCGCAGCCTCGCCCCGCGCTACGACGAGCGCTTCGACGTCTCCGTCGCCACGGCGGGCGTCTTCGAGGACGCGGAGGTGGGCAAGAGCGAGCTGGGCCGCACAGTGGCCACGCTGATGCCGCGCGGGGAGGCCGGCGTGCGCATACCGCGGTCCGTGGACACGGCCAAGTTCTGGCAGGTGATTGAGGAGTGCGTGGAGCGCGCGGATGAGGCGAATGCCGCAAATATGGTGAACGCGAGGACGTAAGATGATTATATATATCCATGGGACATTTTGATGAGGACAGATAGACTCGGGTACATTTATACAGATTAGAGGACACACTGTCAAAAGGAAAATCAATTATAGTATCAATTCTATGCCAAACGCCACGTTTATCGCTTTCGCTTGTCTATGTACGTCCCAACTCCGATGATTATAAGAAAGAAACCGAAAGAAAAAGTAAAGGGTGCTGGTTAACCAAAGAGTGCATGAAGTTGTCGAAGAAGAAATGATTTATGCCGTGAAATTATAAAAGAGTAAGCCGGCGGCTACATGAATGCGTCTTGCTGTCGCTCGCCGGATTGTATCATAAAGTTCAGCGCCCGCTCGTACGTCCAGACGGTCACGGCGCTACCCGGCGCCGCCTTAACGAGACTGATGGGCAGGCCCTTGTAGAGGCCGCGGAAGCCCTCGCGGGCGACAATCATCCGCAGCGCGCCGAGCGTGGTTTTGTACTCGGGGATGTCGCTGTAGACGTAGCGCGTCCTCGTCGGGCCCTGCACCTGGATGCGCTTTCGTACCAGGTCCAAGGGAAACACGGCCGTCTTGGCGAGAACGCTGCCAACCACGCCGGCGGTGGCGTCACCCGTGCCCCAGGGAAGTTGCATGTCGGCCATGCGCACCTTGAGCGCCTCGTACGTGACGAAGAAGATGCCCATGTACGGCACGATCTGCGCGAGCGTGGGCGACATGCCGCGGTAGAAACCCCGGGGTCCCTCGTCCTTGTATATGGCGTCGATGGCACATACCAGGCCGCGGTAGACCTTTGATGTGCCCTGGGCGGCGAAGCGCGTCCGCAACAGGTCGAGCGGGTACGTCATGGCTGTGGCGGCAGCACCGGCGCTGGCGCCAGATATGAAGCTCTCGGCGGCGTCTGGGAGTTTGACGGGCAGTCCGGTCTGCAGGAAGAGCGTGACGGAGCGGTAGGCGGTGAACTGCGACGCCGCGTAGCAGACGTACATCAGCTCGGCGGGTACGTTGCCCTTCCAGAAGGCCGTGATGCCCTCATTGCGCAGGATGTGTCGGAGCGTGGCAAATGTGCCCTGGTATGTGTCGTGCGGGGGGATAGCGGCGGTCTGCCCGGTGGCTGCTGCTGCGAGTTTCTGGAACTGGCGAGGCTGGAGCTGGAGACGGATTTTGATGACGTCGAGGGGTGCGATGACGAATCTGTCGAGTGAAGTGTTGGTTATAGGGCGACGTTAGGGGTGGACGCGGGATGAATGTACCTCGAAACGAGACCAGCTATCGCGCCGGCAGAAATGACTTGAACCCTTGAGCCCTGGGAGAAAGCGTTAGCGATGATGCAAGGCGCAGACTATATGGCTGGTGTCCGGGCGTTCACATCGTACCTCATCCTTTAATCGTACTGGCGGCATCAATATGGAGTCGCGGCGGCGCCCAGAGGGCAACGGCACGCGCGGAAGGAGAGTGCTATGCTGTGTGCGTGGTCGCAGAAACTAGCGCGGGCTGTTTCTGGTTCGTGAGTCGCCAGGTATAGCCGTCCGAGGTGCTGTCGCGACGGTGATGTTGCTGTTGGGAAACTGATACTTGGTGTTTGCGACAGGATGAGATAATGGAAACCCGCGAGTCCCGCAGAAAAAAAGTGTTGCGGCAGCTGTTGAGGAACAAAGAAGGAGTGGAGCCTTCAGGGACGGCGGGCGGGGCCGTAGGTTATTTGTAGGTTGGTGGTTGAGGAATGCAGAATTTGTGTTGGTTAGAGGTGTTATCAAAATACAGAGTGAAATGCTTTGACATGTAAACGTGTCTGAGATTTTATTCAGATTTTCAATGGTAATTTTGCAGATTTTGCGTATGGTGTATTGTGAGGGTGTAGTGACTGAGTATGTTGCGCCACAGTACGGCGCCCGGTATGCGGCGGTTTAAAACGGCGGCCGCAGGTGTAGTGGCGCAGGTTCTGTGGCTGATGCATAGTGTTGATGTCTTGGGTGATGGAATCTACGACGCCAAAGAGACGCCGAGACGAACGAGACGAATCAAGAGCTGAGCCAGTGCAAGGTCGATGGCACCAAAAAGCTAATCATGATAAGCAAAAGAGGGAGCCTGTGGTTAAAATGCCATGTCCGCGTATAATGCCCCGATTTCGCACGGGTCGCGAGCTGCATGCGGACAATGCAGCCCGGGCGGAAGCAACGGCAGCGAGGGCCGGGAAATTGATACGGGGCGATAGAGTATGGCTGGCTCTTTTTTTTTCTGGTCTTTTGGCGTTTGATTATTTATATAATTTTAGGGAAAAGCCTCGATGCTGACAGAACGTGATGAGGGTGTAATGCCGCCTGCCTGGTAATGCATACTACCGCGATGGGAGTAAGCGGGCTGACAAGAGGGGCCGTGCAGCGACCAGAGTCGAGACGTTTGCTGATTTTTTTGGTCCTTGTTTTATGCTCTTTGTACGGAGTGTGCGGCTCTGTTGATTGTGTTGTCTTCTTCACCTCAATTCCGGAGTGCCGGAAGACATGTTACGTAGCATTCGGCCGGCCGCGTGCTAAACTGCCTGGAGAGCTACAGGGCCGACCACCGCTGTAGCCACCTCGATGACCTCGCAACCTCACAGCTTTTTCTTCACATGTGTTGCTCTGCGCAAAGAATGACTCTTCTGGGAAACGGCTTCCGCAATCACGTCTTTCAGTTGCAATTACACGATTCCCACGTCTCCCCGCTAGCTTCGGCGTGCAGTAAGCCAGTAAATATAACACAGCAATGCCCTGACGCCCCTTGCAAAAAGCAGCTTCCGCTCCGCCGAGCCGGATGGATCTCCCCCACCTTTTCGCTGACCAGTCGCCGTAACCCCAAGCTAAGCCGTCCCTACTTTTTTTTTTTTTAACCCATCCTCGCAGGCCTGCCCTGGCGCGGCCGAAATCGAACTACACACAGCTTCGGCGTATGAAAGAGGCTCGCCCCGTGGGATATTACTTTTGTCTGTCTCCACGTCTCTGACGTATTTCTCTCTTCTCCTCCCCTTCTCTTCCCCCCTTCGTGTCCTTTTTGTTTGCTCTCTTACTTTTTTCTTTGCTTCCTCTCACCGTTGCGTCTTTGTCCAAGTTTGCTTCGAAACCCAAGACACAACTGCGGAATTGGCCCCGCGCCTGCGCTACACCACATCGACAAACCATCGCCGCCGCTACCCACGAAGCTAGCCCGTCAGCATCACATGGTTCGAGCCACGGCCATAAACTCCCATGTGACGCTGAAGGACACGAGAAAAACCCCTTGAATCCTCTCAGAAGCCAATTCCTTCTTAACGGAACACAAAATTGTTCATACATCTCAGCCCTCCCTTTCCCGCACGCAGCGGTCCTTGGACGACGCCCTCCGCGCAAAGAGACCAGCAAACACCATCATGACGACCTCAACCCTCCCACCACCCAACCTCAGCGAGCTCCTCCTCCCCATCCTCCCGGCCCTCGCTCCCGCCGCCGCCTCGTCCGACCCGGCCCCCGCCGTGCTCCCCTACCTGGCGCCCATCCTCCGCCAGCGCGTCCAGATCCTCGCCTCGTCCTCGTCCCCGTCGGAGCCCTGGCTGCGCCTCCTCTGCTACGACCCAAGCAGGGCCCCGCGCCTCGCCGAGGCCGTCTCCTCGGGCGCCCTCGAGCCGCACCCCGTCTCCGGCGAGGTCGAGGTCGACTGGGACTGCGACGCCGAGACCCGCTTCCGCCGCGTCGACCACGAGACGCTGCAGGCACGCGTGAGCCTCGCCGCCCTGGGCGCGCTCGTCTTCCAGCTCGTGTGGTGCGCGGGCGACCCGGACGGCGGCGCCGACGGCTGGCGCATCGCCGAGGTGACGGTCGCGGAGAAGGGCGTCCCGCCGTTTGCGCAGTTTGGCGGCGCGGCCACGGTGGGCGAGGCCGAGAGGCTGTTCCAGGAGACGACCGCCGCCGCCAAGACGGGCGTGAAGCCCTCGCTGACGCCTGTCCCCGCGGCGCAGGAGGAGGAGGACGACGACGACGATGACGGGTACTGGGACCGCTACGACGCCACGCCCGCGCGCACGCCGGCCGACAGCCGCTCCCCCGCGCCGCCGACGGCCACAAACGGCGGCACGGGCATCAGCTACACCACTCAACCCGCTGCCGCAGCCGACGCCGACGACGACGACGATGACGGCTACTACGCGCAGTACGACGACGTCCAGCCCGCCATGGACAACCACGACCCCGACGAGGAGGCCCAGGCCGCGCAGCTCAGCCCGCCCGGTGCCGCGGTGCCGTCCCTCTCCCCGCTCGTTCAGCAGCAGAGCTTTGAGGCCATCAACGGCCACACCTCCTCTTCTTCCGCCGGCGTCCGCGAGCGCAGCACCAGTTCCGGGGACCGCATCCTCCTGCAGCACCCGCGGCCCGAGTCCAGCGCCTCCTCCTCCAACGGCGGCGGCTCCCACACCGTCGCCAAGCTCGAGGCCTCGGCGGGCATGCAGGAGCAGTCCGAGTTCGGCGTCAAGCAGCACGTCTCGCGCAGCATCCGCAGCCTCTACCAGCTCTCGCGCAGCATGGGCATCGGCCGCGAGGAGTTTGAGCAGATGGTCAAGACGGAGCTGGACGTTCTCAGCCTCATGGACGAGTAAGAAACCGTACGGACTGACCCCTGCAACAAAACGTGTTGTTTTCGCCTTTGCATTTTTTTTGTTTCTTGTTTCTGGCTACGCTTCATCGCGACGTATTCATCGGGAGTCATTTTTTTTTTTTTTTCAATTTGTTCTTTCTTGTTTTTTCTTCATAGGCATTGTTTGGAGTCGGCGTCGGGTTTTGCATAGGGCCTCAATTTGTTTCTCATACTGGGTAATTAATACCTGTCGGCATTTAGGTGTGGAAAATATTGCACAAGCATAGGTCCCTAAAATACACATCACACTTATTGAACATTAAAACTAAACAGGCTTTCCCATGCAAAGTGCACATAATGCGAGGTTGCGGAAATATTTGTGCATGGTCCTGCTTATACCTCAAGTGCGTCCAAAGAGGGACCTAGCGAATAGTCAAACACGCACTTGCACGTAGAAGACGTAACTCGTTTACCGACACCAGACAAATTCATATAGTAAATAGTAATATAACTATATTAGCAGTAAACATTTTATTCCAGCGCCATTCCGGCATTCTCATGGACCAAACAAAAATCTCAAAAGGCGCCAATGTGGTATCTTCAGGGTAAGGCTGAGAATTCCAGCCCAGTACAAAACTCCAAGCAAACAAATTCTTCAAGTTCTTTGTTGCAGATCCGAGCCGCTATATTCGTAATTTCATACATCGCACTTTTCGCGCATCTATTTTATGCAATGACAAGATTGTTCAAAGCGAGACGCGCAACTTCGAGGACGCGCACACAGTTCCTGTCTTCGCGTCGGCATGTCCGCGGGGTCATCATGTAATGGGAATGGTGATTCGTCTCCACGCCCGACGACATGGCCGCGTCCATCAGCTCGTGGCGCTTGTTGCTGCGGTCATCGAGGGCTGTGATGATGTCCCTGAGCCCAGCCAAGCCAGTAGATCCGACGACCGGGCTGGTTCGCTTATCCTCGCTCCCGTATACGTCGAGACGGATAATGGCCAGCATGAGCCTGCGCCATTCGTGCGGCCCGATATCCTTATTGTCAAACTCCAGGACATCGGCGGGCGGCGAGCCACCGTTGTAAGACGCATTGTCCCAGGGCCCGCCAATCTCACGGGCGGAGAAGAAAATGTTGCGGCCTTGTTGTGTGGCGAGGTTAGACTCCCGGTCAATCATCTCAACAATGGCAGTGTATGCGTTGCAGGCCGAAGGCACAAGCGTGGCGAGGAGCATCATGTTCTGAAAGCACTGCATTGAGGGCGGCCTTGAGATGTCAAACATTCCGCTTGAACAGATTTTACAGAAGAGAACGCCGTGCGCAACCCTCGACGCGTGCCGAGTAGTGCGCATGGCGGCAGCAACGTCGTTGGGTATGTTGCTCAGTGATTCAAGTGCCATGTAGAGGGAGCTCAGACAAGAGCATGTGACGGTGGGAATTGGCCGCATGCGCTCGGTACCTGCCGTGGACGCATGCTCCTCTGGCGTCGGATACTGGGCGGCAAGCCCCTGGATCGGCGGAGGCGAGTACGAAGGCTCGGAATTGTACGGCGTATGCGAGCCCGCTGACAAGGCGGGGGTAGGCCCGTAGCCATCGTAGCCATCGCTGTGATGCTCGGATGCAAAGGCCGGATCAAGGAAGGCCATGTCGCTGTATGCGCCGATCCCGTCTTCTGCAATTGGCAACGTACCGGTCAACGCCGCAGTCGAGGCAGCTGCGGGCTGAGGGGATGCCGCCATAGAGACGCCGCCGTCCTGGTAGTAGCCGGGGATGAGGTCGAAAATGGCCATGTCGGGAGTGCTGACCGGCTGGTCCAGAAAGCCGAAATTTTGGTCGCTAAATGTGGGAGCGGGAGTACCACTGAGCTGAAATGAGTGCACCTCGGGTCCAGTAGAGGGAGTCGACGAGGAAACGCTGCCGCTGCGCTGCATCATGGATGAGGCACGGCGTCGTGACGCTGGTGCCTGGCGGGGTTCGTCCGCCGGGCGACGCTTGCGCGGCCTGCCCATGGGTTTCTGAGGGGAGTAGTAGCAGGGAATGCCCTCGCGTCGACAGCGAGAGCAGCCATCTGCCTCTTTGGAGCAGGCGAGTTTGCGTGAGCCTGTAGATGGAAAGTCTCAGTATTCTGCGGCGGGCGGCCCGGGGGGGGGGGGGAGGGTTCTGGCACTGCGGTGCCGAGGCGGGTGCGGAATGAAGTGGGCGGCAACTTACGGCATTCGTCGCACGCTCGGTGCTTGGGGACGTCACCCGTCGTGGCAGGTTTGGTACCGGGCATTATGATATGTTTCAGGGGTGAAAAATGTATAGAATATGGAAGTGATGTCGGATGGGAAGCCCGCAAGCTTTACCGTCAAAAGTGAGAGGAATTGAATCAAATCGCTTCGTCTCTGGGGCAGACAAGGCTATACCCTGATGACGGCCCGCGGTCTCTGGGCTGGTGGGCTGGGCGCTGACTGTTATCCACGAGCTAGTTTGCGGCACTTGTATCCGCCGCGCGGGACAGGTGATGCAGTGCGGTGAAGCGATGACAGCCAGCTGAAGAGATAAGGCGTACAAAGTAAGGGACGCAGTATTCTTATACTTGTTGACGGGAATGATTTCAAAGTGGCCGGGGGTTGTCAGCCGAGTGGCTTTCAGATTCGGGGATGGGGGGAAAGGGGTGGAGTATATGTATTTCTTCGAGATGTTTTGGGAAGCCAGGCGTGAATAGGCAAGATGACGAAAAATTGTAATTTTAGGCGAGGTGTGTATATTGGTAAACGAAAAATGTTCACGCCCAGGAGAGGGGTGTAAAAGCTTTAGCGTGCAGATGAACACTGCCACCGAGATGTGTGGCCCTGTGTACTTACGCGGTAGTCGTTACAAGGGGAGGGTTAAACGTGGAGAAGTTCAAAAAGCATAATGAGCAGGGTGGCCGGGGGACCTGATCTCCTGTAGCTTGAACAGTGCTCGATGCCGGGACGACTTTCCGCCCAGGTGGACGTTTCGACTGATGACTCAGGACAAAAAGTCCTTACGGCCGACCCGACCCGGCGACGACCGGGCCCGGGTTTAGGTGGATGGGCCGGACATTGCCAGTCTAAACTCCAGAAGCAGCTAAGGCATATTGTAAGGCGTCAGTGGTGTGGATGGGCGTGCGCGGCGTGTAGGGCAGACGGCAATGCCAGCTGGAAGGGCCCCCAGACCACGCCTTCAACCTTCCTCGATGAACAGGGCTAAGGGGGAAAACTACTTGGTATCCATGGCATAGAAATAAATAATAATAATAAAAATATCATAGTAATAAAGGATGTGCAGCAGGGCAGCCGGCGAGAGAGAAAGCCCCACATTAGACGAGCTCGAGAAAGGAAGAGAAAAGAGGGGGGCAAGGCCACGCATTCGAGGTTACTTCGGCTGTAGATGGTACGGCAGAAGAGAAACAGCAAAGAGAAACGGCAACAGCACCGTTAAGGGACCATGTGGGCCAGAAACAACCAAGCTTAGAGACCCAGCAAAGGCGACCAATCTTGCCGCACGATAGTCGAAGCCCCAGCTGAGCGACGGCGCAAAAAGACCAGTCGAAGACTCCATTCCTCATTCCTTGGTCTTCTCGATGAGGCACCGCTGCCCGCGGGCCTGCCTGCCTAGCGCAGTTTCTCAGAACCTTGTTCTCACCTTTGGGCAGAGAACTCGAGTGCCGCAAGGCTTTGGTATGAGACAAGATTGGGAACGAGGAGGATTGACCCTCCGAAGCTTTGCGGCCGGGGCCATGGTAGAAGGGTTCTTGGGTGGTCCGGATGGCGGCTGGTGAGAATAGGGCTGGCCAAGCTGTCTCCCATAGGCCAGAGACTGAACGAACTCTCAGCCTCGTGCTGGTCGGGTGCAAGGTAGTTAGCGCAAGGTGGCGGTGATTGGCCGGACATCCTCAGCAAGTCGGTGGCCATGCTGCTGTCTCTTGAGTGGACGACAGCGCTGGTTGTTACCCGAAGAGTACTAGCTGCTTGCGCAACACGAATGGGGGGACCACAGGTCCCCCGGGAGAGGGGAGAAGAGCACTCCCCAGCGCTCGCGCCATTACCTATTCCAGGCAGCTTCCGCATGATTCATCGTGCTCCGCATGTACAGGGCGAATGATTTTCGCGAATAGAAACGCGAGGTTACAGAAATGCTTCATTCCCTTGACAGGACGGATATGGAATAGAGCATCTCGACGGGCCATTAGTCAAGGATGAAAGTGAACTGCAAGTGCGGAAACCAAGTGGGTGGGTGGGTGTTAATGCACTTCGTTCAAGCGCAGGAAGGGGTTCAAGTGTGAGCCCTTGGACATCTGCCCTGGGTAAACTGCTCTGGATCAATACGAATGAGGGAAGGCTCAAACGAGAGCCGGCACAGCGCGGGAGAAATGGGCAGCAGCGTGGTCCGCAAACGTTCGCTGGACACGGGCAAGACGTGAGGCTCATTGGCCACGAGCCGAAGCCGCAACGTAATGCCTGCATTTTGCTGCATGATTCAGCTGTGGCCAGCGCATCTCGATAATTGCTCCTCAGCCTTGTTTGGATGGACCGGTGGGCGGTGGGGGGGGGGGGGTGTTGGATTAGTCTAGGACAGTGCTGATGCAGGAGGTGGCACATCTACAAGGGGCAACGTCTATTCCTGTAGTAGCAATCGTCGTATAAAACGTTGTTACTCATCCCGCCAGATTTACCACGTCGCAACACTGAAAAAAAAAAAGGGATGCATATTAAGCCAGATGACCAACCCTGGAGCAACTCCATTTGGTCTTCTCGTACAATCACAGGCTGGCAGTAACCTGCATTAGCGGCCTCCACAACCCAAGGCACCGGCCCCGCTCCGAACCGGTACTTCTCATGTCGGCCCCGTTTTTACGTTTACCGTCCAATGGCAGGAAAGCCTGCCATCAGCGCGCCGCGCATCCCGCAACTGCGTGCGCTCCGCTTCTCGAGGCCGGCCTCTACTCCGTAAGGAGTTTGGCGATCCCCGCCCGCACGCTCAGGAATGCATGTACGAGAAGTGCGACCGAGCGCCTTGATTTCTCAGTCAGCTCAGTCCGCCTCAGCCCTGCCGGAATATCTAGTCGTAGCCATGGGGGGTGGCACTGCCCTTGGACACCAGCCTGCAACGACCCCTGCTTCCTCCAGCAGGCAGATGGCTGTGGCAGGCCCCGAATGAAGCTTAATTTGATCCAGCGCCTTTAGCAGAGACACGGATATGCTACCTGTATGAGCCTCTCTGCGGTTCTCTTGTCATGCCCTTTGCGGTGTCCCCGGGCGGCGTGTGATTGGACAGCTGTTTATACGAGCGTCAGAGAAGCAAATATGCCTTGCTCTTTACCGGCTGTTGTTGTCGGCGACTGCGAGGAAGAGCTGCGCTTGTAGCTTACTGATGCAACGACGCTTTGGAAATTTCCATCATGTCATGGAATAAGAATAGATACCATCGCCATTACAGAGACTGTCAGTACAGTGTAGATTGATTGCATCGTGGGCTACAGCCTACCAGCCTCATGACCGTGGTCTCTCCGTCAGCTCGCCTCGCAGGCTCGTCCGGTTGAAGCACTACGCGGGATCTTCATCATAAGAGAGGTGGGAAATTGACGGTAACTAGAATCTGATTAAACGAATTGCGGGAACGACTACGAAGTAGTACGCGCCTGTTGCAATCGATAGCTCAAGGACAGTGTGGGCACTTCTGCCCGACCAGGACCGGCCGTTATACGCCCGCGGAGTTGGTTCTTTGGAACAAACCGGGCAGTCCACTCGAAATTGTGCTTCATTTACCAGCGATGGGAGCTATGTACCGTAGCTTGGCCGCCGTGGCCAGGCCGCGCATGCAACCGAGATAAACGAGCTCTCACAACATGACAAGGAACAGCCAGGGAAGCAGGGGAACAATAACAGAATGCCGCATCGGCGGGGTTCCACGGCATACCTGTGCAACGTGCCTTGACGTCTGTCACGACGTGGGCTGCACAAGCAGCAAAATAAAAATAGAATCAGCCAGCTTGATGACCAAGAGCTTCATAATGCAAGCCACTAAAGAGTACAGGGACTCTGTAGCATACACAGCCGCTATCAAAGAGCCAAGCGACTAAAATGCCACTACTGTCTGTACCATGAACATCTGGGCAGTCTGTAGCAAAAGTGCAAAGTACTCGGCAGCATACAATCTCTTGGGCTCACACTTCCATTCAAAGCCTCTGCTTGATATTACTGTTTTCTGAAATCAGCGAGTGAATAACGAGCAATCCCGTCCGATCAGGCGAGCTGCCCAGCCCCTCATTGGTGGTGCAGTGATTGGCACCGGCCATTACCCAAAAGATAAACGAGGGCTCAATTACTACGTGGCTCGCGCCTCAAGCTGGCCCAGCAAAAGCGGGCCTTGCAGTCCTTGTTCAGTGGCAGGCACACCAGTGTTGTAGTGCCAAAAAAGTACAATGCCAACTTTCCACTCTCCAATTTTTTGTAATTTTATCGTACACTGGGGTTGAATTCGGCCACTGCCAGAGTTGGCTGTCGCAGGTCGGTGGCGTTGCAGCTGTTGAATGAGGACATTCGCGGCAATACAAAAGTGGCGGTGGACATGGGTACTTAGTAACTGTTAATTAGCAAACGGTTTGGCACCTGCCAACTGCGAGCCTGCACCTTGGCATGTAAGGAGTTCGAAGAAGTACATTGTACCCGGCAAGCAGCCGACATCGCCTCGAGCTCGCCTCCCAGGGCAAACTCTGCTTCCTCAATTTCCAGCTGCTGCATCCATCGCGCAGCGGCCGCCGCCCGCCCGCATCCTCCGTCTCCAAACCACCACACCCCCTCCTCTTTCTCCATACCGTTGCTGCCCCTAATCTGCAGCCTAACTGCCAACGGCGCCCTTGCTCCCACCACACCCCTCGTGGCTGCAAAGTACCGGCCAAATACCGAACAGACCGGTCCCCAAAGGCACCACAGCGTACATTCTGTCCGCTTCTAGCAAACGACCCGTCGACTCCCCCGAACCCCCTCGAGCCTCGTGCCTGTTTGGGCAAGCTCCGGCCTCGTGGCCTCGTGGCTTTTGGGCCCAAGACCCCTCCCTCTCATCTCATCGGCATCTGTCCGGGAGGCAGGCGAGGCTGGCCAGGCGAGGCGAGGCGAAACATTGTCGGAAGAGCCGAAACCCAGGTCCAGATACAACTACCACTACGCCCGGCTCTGCATATTGCGCTGCTCGCAGATCGGCCATCGTCTGTCTGCCAACAGAACATCCAGCGCATATCCATGAATCAAGACTGATCGCGTCCGCAACGGGCATCTTGTCTCTCCTCCACCGATAGTTGCTCGTTTACTGCCTCTAGCGCAGGATAGCCACGAGGCAAGCGCTAGCTCGGCACATACGGCGCAGACATCACCAGCGCTCTTGTTTCGGAAACACTCGCCCACAAAGCAATCCCGCAATGACAACGCAAGCTCCCCTAGCGCCTATTGCGCTCTCTTCTTACCGCTCAGACTTTTTGCAGCAGGTCGCAGAAGGGTACCGGCGCCCGATTGTCATCCCCCAAGCCTTCTTAGCTACGCTGTTTCTGCCTGTCATCTGGGTAGCCGTCCCGCATACTAACTATTCTTGGTTGTATCACTCGCGATGGCCAATTGCTGCCTTAGTTCTTGCTATCAACTATGAGCAGGCACTTTACGCATCAAGTACGAATACTGCCTGGGCCGCTGCGTCGGGGTTGATCGCAACTCATGGCTCGTTTCTCTGCCTGCTGCATCTTATATTCACAAACCCTCAACGTGATGCTGCCCGTGCACTAAGGGTCATTCCAGGTTCTCCCGACGTCACTTACACGACTACTGCGAATACCAAGCGATCAGCTGCAGCCTTGTCGGCCTCAGCCACTTCAAAGGGAACCGCACCGGATAGACACACCTCATCAACGGCTCAAACTACTGCCCCTGCCGGCATGCATCCCGCCAATAGTTTCAATGGCAGTCCTGACGAGTACTACATATGGCAAAAGTTCCCAAGTGAGGCCCCCTTCCTCCACAGACTGTGTTGGGCAGCCGACCTAGTTTTCAGCTTTCGGGGATGCGGATGGAACACCGCTATCTCCGCAGTCCCCAGGCCTCGAACCCAAGGTCCTGTCAAGGACGGCCAGCGCATTGATGTGGCTTCTATTCCATCAGAGACCAGGGCTGGCTACCAAATCATTTTCCCGCCTGCGGCCTTCATACGGCGTCGACTGCAAACTGCTCTGCTGTCGTATTTGGGGCTCGACTTTTGTGGCACGTTCATGTCCAAGGATCCGTATTTTGTGTTCGGTCCTGATGGAGCTACCGGTTATCCTTTGCCGTGGTATTTGGCCAATCTATCTCCGTGGCGGCTAGAGGCATATCGGCAGCTACTCACCATAAGTGCCATATTTACTGTTGTAACGTCGGCAACAAGCACGTATGATTTGATACATTACGGCATTACTCGGTACTTCATCCCGTCAAGGTGTATTCCGTGGTCGTACGTCTCCGGTTTTGGATCTCTGAGCGAAGTATTTGACAGAGGCCTCTCTGGTTTTTGGGGGTCTTGGTGGCACCAAAGCTTCCGGCAGCATTTTCTCGGTCCTGCTACGTATTTGCTCAGAAAGTGCTACATCAGCAAGGGCACCCCGGTGGGCAATGCTTTCGCGCTGTTTAGTAGCTTTGCCATGTCTGCCTTGCTACACATGTCCGCAAGTCTGTCATCAATGCCCACCACTCGACCCTGGGCGCAGATACACTTCTTCATGCTACAGGCGGTAGGGATCGTTGTACAACAGCAATTAGTGTCGATAATTTCATGGTTCTATCCGAACCCGCCGACTGGACTGCAAAGGGCAGGGAATGCTCTGTATACGTTGATCTGGCTGTACGCTACCGCCTCACTGTTCAACGACGACCTCGCGGCTTCGGGTCTGTGGATGACCGAACCTGTGCCGGTCTCGTTACTTCGCGCGCTGGGACTCGGCTTCCCCGGCGACCGCGCATGGCGGTGGGATGCATCCTATATCCCCAAGTGGCATAGTGGGCGTCACTGGTGGGAGAGCGGCGTGGCCATTTGAAGGGCTTTTGCGTCTCCATGCAGAGGCTGATACCCGTACCCCAACAACCCGGTACATACTTATCGGCACGTGTGACGGTGTTAATCTAAGCGCAAGTTTTATTCCTTGTATTTTGATTTGTTTAAAATATAGACTTGTCTTCACTGCAATATGCAGCCTTACGCCACGCCCCCTTGGTAATACGATGGGGCAAGATTTATAATGACCTCTACCTGCATTTGGCGCCCTCCTCGCGCAGCCACGCCAATATCTCCAAGTATTGCGCTTGTTTCGTGCGGAGAACCTCTTCGAACGCCTCGTACGCTATGCTAAACACAGATGTAAAATGTCAATACGACGTACTCTCCTCCCCGTTGTCTATTTCGAGCAAGGAAACGACCAGAGGGGAAATAGCTTGTATATACGTACCGTGCAATCTGGGCCTTGCGAACGGTGCACTGGTAGCCCTGGTTGTTGAGTTTGCGGAAATTACTGGTGAGGATAAAAAAAGAAGCCTCAATCGTCTTTGTAATCGTGCCTATTGAGACAGGGAAGAAAAAAAAAATCGGTGTTAGCACTCCTTAAAGGCGGGGGGCTAATATGGGTGGCTGTGTTTTGGGGTCGTTTGATGGTTAGGCATATCGCCGTGGCCTTGGGGTAGCTGTTGCCCACACCGCAACCGTGGGATTCGGGTGTGTTGTCATTGGTTACGTAGACCAATTTCGAAATCCGCGGTGCAAACGGGCCTTTCTCCTTCAGCTAAGGCTGGTGGCTTTGCGCAAGGATGGAGCGAGGTGCATGGAGGAGGGGGCGTGTGTGTGTGTGTGTGTGTGTGGAGGTGTGTGTAAGTGGAGAGGCGACGGTGGGAGGAAAGGTATATGCATAGGGGCCTGAGTTATACGATCGCGAGGCACAGAATCGGAAACTTTTTGCCGACGCGACGAACTAGGAATTGAGGGGAAATGGAGATGGCGCAAGGCGGAATTTGAGAAGGAAGACAAAGATAGAAAAAAAAAAGAGAGAAAGAGAGAGAGCGAGAAGAAAGCGAGAGAGGGAAAAAACAAACAAACAAGAAAACAAGAAAACGCACGTTTGACCAGTTCGGGGCGCGGCCGGGATGAGCGGTGCAGAGACCGCGTGTACGCCCACATCTTGAGCGCCGACTGCCGAAACGCGGCGGCGAGGGTGGACAGCACCGTGTCGCTTGCGTTGAAGGCGGTGTCGTAGAACATGAGGTGAGATTGGATCTTGAATGTGTCTGTGCCGTTTGGGAAGCAGAGAGATTAGGTGTACATTAGTGCTTGGTTCTGAACCATTTGACGGAGAGTTTCTTCTTCTTCTTCTTCTTTTCCCCTTTAGGAGTAGAGGCATTGGGGAAGGGAGAGAGATAGACATACGGAGTACTTTGCGTTGGAAGTTTTGGCCTGGTGTGCGGCCGTGTTCGACGGTTAGGGTGTTTGAGACGTCTGACAGTTTGAGTGCTTAGCATGGGGAGATGTAGAAAGGAACAGGATGGCGAGAAGAGGGGGAAGACATACCAATCTTCTTCTCGCGCTCGCAGTCTTTGCTGATGTCGAGAGTGTTGCAGTTGATCAAGATGCCACAGTACGGAAACTCGGCGCCGCTGTCTACACGCGCAAGCTGCACGCTGCCGCCGTCACCCCCGATGACAGAGACGTTAAAGTTGGCCAGCGACTTCTTGTGGCTGACCTCGACCCCGTACTCGGGCACGCCGCGGTGCAGCACCTCTGCGAAGCGGACCGCCTTGCTCTTGTCCGTGGTGATTAATAAAAAGTCGTCAATCAGACGCAGCAGCAGGCTCCCGTGGTCGTCACGGACAAAGTCCAGGTGCTTCGCCTCGAGGTCCGCGTAAAAGTAGTTGCACAGAAACGACGACAGCACGGAGCCCTGGGGGATGCCGCGCCGCTGGCGGTACGTCTTCTTGCCGACACGGATCCGGTTGTCGGCGACGTGCTCGGCGAGGAGGGACAGCAGCGCGCGCGTGGCGTGGCGGCTCTGCACGGCGCTGTGCACGTACACCGTGTTCTTGCGCTGCTGCTGCTGCTGCTGCTGCTGCTGCTGCTGCGGTCCCGTGCTGCTGCTGCCAGTTGCGCCGCCGCCGCCGCCGCCGCCGTGCTCGAGGCGGTCGAGGAAGGTGCTGGCTTCGTCGCCGGGGCGGGCGGTCCATACCCAGCGGCGGATGGGCTTGGGGGGCGGCTGCTGCGGTGCGGGCGTGGTGGGACTGGCGGTGGTGTCGGGGAGGGTGGTGGTTTCGCCGGCCTTGACTTCGGCGTGCTTGAAGATTTTGTAGCTCGCCTGGCTGGGTAGGGCCATCATGAGCTTGAGGACGGCGTCTTGGGGGATGGTGTCGAAGGCGGATTGGACGTCTGCCTTGACAAAGTACAGTCGTGGGAGGGGATTGGGAAGCTTGGTTTTGAAGGCTTTGAGGCGTTTGTAGATGTCACCAACCGAGAAGAGTGTTGCTCCGAGGCTGGATGGATTTAGGTTCTGCGAGACAGTCAATTTATATTCTGCATCTTTTCTGTGTTGCGATACTGACCTTTTCAAGTTTCAAGACATTGTAGAGCGGTGTCAGCACCGCGTTGATACTCGGACCTAGGATCTTCTTGTTCTGTTTCGTCGGGTACCGCCGTCTCAGGTTCATGATTGGCCGCAGAGTCGTACCCTTGGGGAGCAGACGGATCTGGCTGAAGCCAAGCCGGCGGGAATCCAAGTCGCGCTGCACGTCTCCGACCTTGAGCTCTTCCAGCATGCCATCCTTAATGGCGCCCATGGCTCGCTCCGACACCATCCGCCACACGTCGTGGCGGAAGTAGAAGACTTGGTAACGGTGGCTGTTGGACTCTGTGACATAAAAGGTGTTGCGTGCCAGCGGGATGAGCAGCGAGTCGAAGACGTAGTAAAGTAGCTCGTGGAAGATTTCAAGCCTCTTGCGCGTTTCTTCCAGGCTCGGTTTCTGATTGGCTGAGCCTGGAAGCCGCAGCCAGTGCAGGTTTGCGGTCTATAGAGCATTAGCGAAGCGCACAAGCTGTATTGTGGATGGATAACATACCTTGAACCCTTGGGACACTTCATGTAGATTCATAGATTCATATCTCCTCAAGGTAATAAAGTGGTGTATCTTTTTGGCTAGCAGTGCTTTGTTGTGTATGAGATCCTCGCCTTGACCCCAAAAGGAATCAGGAATAATCTTGGCGAGGGCAGCTTGAAAATAGGCAGAGACTTGCGAGACTGGGGTTGATAGATCCACGATGGGAACGGAGGGATCTATTTGATAGACACGACTCTGAGTGCCTCTCTGGGTCTGCGTCACTCGCTTCACAACAGGATCTTTCATTGCGTTCGCGTCGCCATCTGCGTTGGAAGGTGTCTTTGGCGCCAAGCTAGATGCCTTGTTCTTCGCCATGTTGTTGCGGAAAGTATCCAAGATGGAGGGACAGTAGTGTCTGATAAGCTCATAGTACGAGCATCGGCGATGTCGCAGTTGCAGGTTGCGCACCAAGTCCCAAGCCGCTCCGCGCAATCTTTTCGGAAGCTTGGGCACGCCCTTTTCCAAAGCCTTTTTATCAGATCGAAAGCGGGCAGCAATCTCTTCATCCCTGACGGTGTAATCTTGAAACTTTTGGACGGTGGCCCTGTGGTCGACAATTGACGTGAAGGCGTTGTGCAGACCGAATTGTCGAGGAAAGATGTACATCATGACTTTGGCTGTGTTGGCGTCATTTTCCCGATCACTCAGGGATTTTGAGTTTGAGCTTTGAGAGATGTACGGTGCTCGATTCATGATATCTGTCATCTTCAGTGTGAGTGGATGTATGGGAAGTTTGGGATGCTACCCACGTATGTGTCTGTATCCTGGTTGAATGGTGCCCTTGGAAGTCATTGGTGGTCGTGCGTAAAACATTCGACTTCTCACGAGGACTATTTCTGAAAGTCGGCGGGGCTTTTCTTTTTCTGAGGGTTTAGCTTTTCTAACAGGTTCAAGATTCAGCTCCGATATTGGATTTCCTAGAGGATTGATTAGTCGAATCGTGGTCGAATCGTGGAGCGCAGCTAACGCGTCCATACCTGAGATTTGGTAGAAGTTGTTCATTCCTGATGAGACGGCCACGAATATGGAGCAGTCGACAAGTAGATTGATCATTACTTTTTCTCCAGATTGTCCGAGTAGTGCCAGAACTTGGGGCCAGGGACTCGCTTTCAGGGCCGCGACCTGATCGTTGGGAAATCGGGAGAAGACGCCAGGGATCAGCTCTGCATGACTCTTGTCCGTGGCACTCCGGCGAAACCCATCGCATAGGAGATGTTTGGGTCCAATGACACCGCTGTTGTCTCTTGAAAAGAGTAGCCAGATGACAAAGTCGACAATCTGCATGATTAGTCTCTGGTGCTTGCGCCGGCGGGCTAGGACAAACCTCAGATTGTGAGTATATGGGGGAGCACCCGGATGTCAATGAGACAGTAGAATCATCGCCTCTTTGGGAAAAGGAGAGCCATTGCTGCCATCGATTGTCTTCCGCATCTGGTGTAAGCTGGTGGAAGCAGACGAGCGTCGAGTCGAGCAGGTGGGCTAGATCTCTTTCCACAGCACCGCACTCTGCGTCTTTCCCAATGAATTCAATTTTGCGCCTCCGTAGTCGAGAAGCCTTAGGCAGGCTCGACAATATATATGTTCTTAGAGAATTGCAGTTGGGGTAGTATAGGCTGAGGAGGTCGCGATGCAGAGGCGGCGCAGCAGGAGAGGGCTTTATCTTTTTGCCATTTGACGCGTCTGCATGGTCACTTTTACGCTTCGCCATACTGGAGGAATCATCGACACGACTGTCATTTCGGAATGTCGCGTAAACTTTGATGTGCTTTCCGCGGGCGTTGGCATACAAACGGCGCTGCTGCAGGCCAAGACGCGATGGTTAAAGGTGTGGCTTGACTACTGTGGCTGACCATGACAGGCGAAATAGAATGTGGCTGTGCGCGGAACCATGCGCCCCGATGCTGCTGTCCAGCACTGCAGAGTCGAGCAATGATGATCCACCGGCAACAGCCAGAGCGGACATATTATCCATACCCGGTATTATGGGGGTTTAGTATTAGCATCTGGGCGTTGAGTGGTACCTTGCATGCGGAGGCTATAATGCTACCTGGCAGGTAGGTTTCCGGGCCTGTCTGTGTCCGTGCTCACAATATCGCGGCCCAGTACAAGAGCGAATCTGCACGGTGGCTACTAATAATACCGGGATGGGGGGAAGCAGGTCATAGGTCCAAAGAGGCTGAGCCAGAAGAGGGAGAAAGAGGAACAAGGGTCAAAAAAGAGGCAGAGAGACGATAGGAGGCTGCGATATTGCAGCCGTGGGCATGGGGGGAAAGGGTCGGATTCGGCTGCTGAATGGCGGACGCCTGCATATGGTAATTTCCGTTCTGTTCTGTTTTTCTCTCTCATCCCCTAATGTTTGCATGAGAGGAGCAGCGGTCGGCATGCAGAGCAGAGACAACAAACAGGGACAGACTGATCAGCTCTGCGGGTTTGAGGCCCCCAGGGTCGCGGGAAAGTGTGAAACGCCACCAGCGGAGAATAAAAAAGACCCGAGAATATCCGCAAAGCAATATTAATAATAATGAAAAGTTTTTCCTTGGAAAAAAAAAAAAAAAAAAAAAGAGGGAAAAGCGGCTTTGGAAACGTATCTGTTTCAAGTCGTCAACGGGGTTGCACTGATGCAATGGCGGCACGGGCTGTAACACGTCGCCTATATCCCACTAGTCCGGGGGCACAAAGCAGGGACGAGAGTCGACACATAGCGGCCGCCAAGGGCAAGGGGAGGAGAGAAGGAGGGGGAGAAAGAGGATTCGAGGGGCACGGACGGTGAAGAGTGCTGGCAGAGTGGCAGACAGAACGTGGAACGAACGAACCTGCGTAATTCGAGCTGCGGGAAACCTTGCGGACACGTCTTGCAGGAGCGGGGGCGAGGCATGGGCAGGGTAGGACGGCGGAGGGAGGAGTTGGGAGAGAGGGAGAGGGAGATGGAGAGAGGGCATCTTGAGTTTTTGGTGGAGGTACAAGGGACACAAGTATCAAAGGGGGTTCGTATATAGGGGAGAGCAGGCGATAGAAGAGGCAAAGAGGTACAAAGATGTACATGTAATGATCTGGATTTGAGATTTGTATAAGCCAGCCGACGGATAGAATTCAGGGAAAAACCAAAACAAAGAAAAGGCGAGAAAGCAAACAGCTGTTTCCGTCAAGATTATCCGTCTTTTTGGTTACATTCATGATTTTGAGTATTTTGTTTTATTTTATCCTTATTTACCTTCTCGAGGCATGACGCCACCCGGTCCATGCCTGACCTTGTACCCTGCGCCCGATCGCCAGCTCCCCCCTCCCCCTCTCTCTGTCTGTTTGAATCATTCAGCACAAAGCAAAAATAAATAATAAAGATAGCCCGTCCAAGGGTCAAACGTCCGCAGTGCCGGGTCGCGAGATTAATTGCCGTTCCGGGGCGGTGGCCCGCGTGCAAGGATCTTTTCTGCCCCCGCCCTCCCCCCCCTTCCCGATTCCGCCGCTGTCTGGGTCTGACTGCGCTGCGCCGCCCGGTATTTACTATTACCCAGTAGGACGGCGAGGCGTGTTCCAAGGAAGAAGGATGGGCTAAGCTGGGGGGACTGGGGGGGAAGCGAGAGAATAATAGTAACCCAAAATAAAATAAAAACCAAGGCAGCAAAAAGTAGAACGAGCGCAGCGTGACGACGGGGACAAAAAGGACAAAAACGGGCCAATTTAGAGTGTATGTGCTGGCCAAGGGATGGATAGACGACACGCAACTCGCGTAACTCACCCACTCACACTCACACTCACACTCTCACTCACACTCTCCTCACTCACACTCTCACTCTCACTCACACTCTCACTCACACTCACACTCACAACTCGCAGCTCACAGCTCACACACAACCACAGATACAGAGTAGACAAAAGGGAAAGAAAAAAACAATAAACATAGGCCGGCGCAGGGCCAATGAATCCAAGAGCCATGACCTGGGTAGATTTTTTTGCTAAGAGCGTTGTCTCATCGGGCCAAGCCACGCACCAGGTAATTACCATACGAAGGGAATGAAGAGATTTTGGGTTTGTCGTCCTTTTTTTTTTTTATTGCTCTCAAATATCTTAAGCTTTCTCGCAAAACACAAGCGCCCATCCATTGTACAATTTTGCACAAATCATCTCGTCACTGTAGTGAATGAACTTTTAGCGCTGCGAGCCTGAGGTTCTGCATATGGCAGGGTGTTAACAGGAGAAGAAGACAAGGTTAAAGGGAAGAGGAAATGTCGAAAAGTGTGTAAAATTGGGAGGCAAATCTGAATGTAAATGTCAAATCAAGGTGAGTAGGAATAGTATTTTTTTTTTGTGTGTGTGTTTTTTTGCGTGTATACCTAGCGAGGGTTCACGCTGTACATGAAAGGCCTAGGTGATGGTGACTGCTGCATGCAGAGAAGGAAAGGAAAGTCTAGGGTGGAGGTACCCGTGGATGTGGGAGGTTTTGTTCTTGTCTGCTGGGGGTTTGCAGGAAGGAGGGAGTAATTGATAAGAAGAATCAAAAGAAACAAGCAGAGAAGCTGTGTCTGGGCAGACATATTGTCGTGGTCGAGCTCATGCTGGAGGAGCTGATGTAAACAGGTGGTGGTGGGTGGTGGATGGTGGTACCTTTTCTGGAGCTGTGCTCGCACCAGGAACCAAGGTACCGCTGGCCAGGACACTGAGGTCCCTACCAAGCCACACCACACTACTGCGTACACACTGACTACTATTACTATCTGTAGGTACGTACGCCTTGAGGCTGCACACAGTGTCGGGCAGCCACCGCACCTGGCAGTGAGTGGAAGTGGCAGCCCTGCCAGGTATTAATTAACCTTGTTATTGGCAGGCACTGCTAAGTTGGCCAAGGTACGTAGTACTAACTGGTAGGCTAAATGCAGTAAACCTCTGCATTGGGTACCTCGTACCTTGGTTGGGTACCTTGACTAGTCTACCTTGTGCTAAGCTAGTGTGGTGGCTTTGTATCAGGTACAATTTGTTTGCCCTGCGTTAGCGTGTAGCCAAATGTACCCCTACCTCAGGCACCTAGCCTCTCCCAGCAGGACCCCCCAGGTACTCCGTAGGTTGTGCCCACCCACCCACTGCCCTGGCCGGCCTGGCTTTTCACTCCTCCGTCCAGGCCCTCTGGCTGCTGCTGGCCTGCTTGCCTGCCACGCGCTTGGGCGCCCGTCCACACTCCCTGGCCTTGTCGCACCCCAAACTGAGGCTCCATCTTCCAATCGTCCTCCCGCGTCCGTCTTCAGCCAACAAGTCCTCGCCCAGCGCATCGATGCTCGCGCTTGCATGGGCCTCCCGTCGTCTCCTCGACCAGTCGCTCCGCCCGTCGAGTCTGACTGATGCCTAGGTAGGTCCTGTCCATCATGGAGCAGGACCCAGACTCTGGCCCGCCAGACGCGAGCAACCATCATCACCACTACAACCACAACCACGACCACAACCACGACCGTCACATCGACGCCGCCCTCGACCCGACCACAATAACAACACCAACAGGCCCCGCCCCAGACGCAGCCACTTTGGATAACATCGACGTACGCCCGCAAGACTACAACGCACGCCCGCACTCGCACCTCGATCCCGCCCTCGCCGCCGCACACGATTCCTCGTCGCTCTCTGCTGCTCCCGCCGTCCTCCACGACCACAACCACCACCTCACCCCCGCCGATCTCGCCGCCTCGCCCTCTGCTCCCGCTTCTACCTCGCAGCCGAATCTTGCTGCTGCTTCCCAGCTGCACGATGCCATTCCCCTCACCCCTGTAGACCCCGACGACTTCTACAGATCTCATCGCCCGGCTGCCGACCTCGACCCTGCTGCCCCTGCACCGGCCGTCGCCGCCTCGCCCGCCTTACCGCAGTCTGTTTCCTTGCCGGCCATGTCATCGGCGCTGGCACACCAGCCAGTCCTTTCCAACGGTAATGATCCCGACATCCCAAGCCACGCCGCCGGTCTTGTCGCGCCGCCATCGCGCGGCCCTGGTCTGCAGCAAGCCTCACGCGCTGTCTCGGGCCCAACTGTGAGACCCAAAGGTGGCCCTAGTGTCAAGGATCTCAAGAAGAGATTTGATCAAAAGGGTGCCGTGCCAACTCACTCCGGCATCCCCTCGCGGACTGCCCACCACCCCCAGACCACCTCTCGACAGCGACGCGGATTGACCGAATCCTCCATCCGCCCCGGCGCCGCGCCATCCAAGGCCCAGACACCGCCCACCGCTACGGCCACGGCCACGGGTCAGATGGCTCCGTTGCCGCACTCCCTCAGCCGCAGCAGCAGCAACCAGTCGTTCGCCAGTCGCATAAACAACTCGCCCGCCACCGTCTCCGCCTCCTCTCTTCCCACCCTCTCCAGGAAGCCGCATGCTCAGCAACGACCCGGCCAGGCGTCTGGCCTCCTCTTCGGTGAGGTCGCCCCGGACCACCATGATTCTGCTGCCGCAGGCTACGGCATCGACCAGATTCGCCCTCGACGGACCTCTGAATCCAGCATACACACGAGGCCCCGCTTTCACGCCATGTCAGATCAGGACCAGGAGCTGGACCTGTCGTCAGGTCCGAGTTCCTACGCCAGCGCCCCGACACATCCCCCTCCGAGCCACTCGCCGGCAGGCAGCCATCAGAGTCCGCGCACGCGGTCCCAAAGCGATGCATCATCGCGAGGCTCATCAAATCGGACACCCATCGCGGTGAGGACCGGCGGTGCTAATGTGCCGTCATCGCACTCCGTCTCCAAACTGCCCGTCGCGGTGCGGCGGCTGCATAGCCCAGCCAGCAGCGCCGGCGATACTTCACCAACAGGACGCAATTCTCCTGCAAACTTGCGTCGTCCTCCATCCGGCGCGGGTCTGAACTCGAGAACCACTCCTCCGCCTTCCCGGGCCAAAACGCCCACTGCTTTAAACAAAACCCCTACACCCGCTGCAAGGGAGCGGCGGCCCCCGCCCCCCAGCCTCAGTAACTCTACCAACAGCAACGGCCGGTTACGCTCCCAATCGGTTACGCCCCCGAAGCTCTCGCCGACTCTTCGCAGCTCGAGACCTCGCCAGCCCCTGACCAACACTTCCAACACATCTTCCAGGACAAAAGACGTCGGTACCACAAAATCGCCTCGCGCCAAAGGCAAGGACGCAGCCACGAGGCGGAGGAAGATATCGGCTGGCCCCATCGATTTTGAACAGCGCCGAGAACACATCCGCTTGGCCTACAGCAAATCCATTCGCGAATCTCAAGTTCTCGAAGCCAAACAAAAAGCCGCCGCACAGGCAAAGAAAGGCAGCGATGACGCAGCAAGCGTAACCCAAAACGGCAATGACAGTGTTGACATTCCACCCGTGCCTCAAATACCGCTCGCCGCCCTCGACCCGTCTCTTGAACAGAACAACGAACCGGCTACGGCGCCAAAGACGACGGAGACCGAGTCGACCACGCCGTCAATGCCATTATCAATTTCATCCGCCGTCGCCAACTCCACATCGGTTACTGTCGAAGATTCACCCACGCTCGGGCTGCCGGGCAGCTTCCCGCCCTCCAGCCCGCCGATCAAACAATTGGAGAAGCGAGCCTCTGTGTTGTCGGCCGCATCCGAGGCCACTGAGTTCGACGGCGAGACACAGACGACACCACCTGTCCCCGCCCAGCAACCGCCCGATGTTCCCGTTACCGTCGTGAAACCTCCGAGCCCGAACCTGTTGTTACCCAAGCGCTCCAACCCCGAATACCAATACCCCTTCCTCGAAAACGGGGATGATGTACATAAACAGGCACAGGAGCATGCACAGTTCATGCTGCAGCACGACAGTCCTCATCTCGGCTCCGGTCCTCTACAGACACAGTCCTCGCCCTCGCCCATGGCCTCGCAGACTCAGACGAGGCAGGCAGACACTGCGGGACTATTCCCTAGGATAGAAATGGGCGAGGAGTCTGACTGCCAATCAGACATGGATGGCGTGCAAGGAATACAGCATGCCGCCTACCCGCGGTCCGAGGCTGCCACTACGGATGCATGCACTGAGGACACGGACGACCGTGACAGATACGACCGTGTGTCTGAATTCAGATATGGTGATCAGCTGGACTCCAAGAGGGCATCAACATGCGCCTCTTCAGATGCCAGTGGGCTTGAAGACATTCAGCAATACGCTTCGGATCGTGGCTCATACTCTGTGTCCGGCAACCTCGGTGTGCCTTCATCACGATTCCGCCCTGACCGCGCGAGTCATCAGTCAACATGGACAGATCTCTCGGTCGACAGCTCGGGACAGCTCGATACCGCTGGATCGAGCCTCTTCGTTAGTAGTCCTACCTCTGCTAACCACAACCCGCCGTTTTCTTCCGCTCCCAGTCCTCGCCAGGACTCGTTGGCAGAGAGCTCGTTGCGAACAGACAAGCAGCTGCCGGCGACACCAGGCAAGCACCAGCTTCCCGAGCTCGATACTGGGGAGGGCTTCTCAATACCTTACCTGTCACCTGAACCAAGCCACAGTCTCTCCTACCTACCGTCGCCGCCTGCTCATGAGCCACCACCTATCCCGAAATCCGTCTCCGGTTCCGCACTGCACTCCAGAGCCTCGAGTGCAGTTTATGAGCCGTCGCAATCCGCCAGCACACTCATCAATTCGGAGCGCGACAGCGATGCGTACATGACGTACGCCAACACGCCCCGATCAGCCGACACCACGTCCTTTGAGATGGCTGACAATGACTCCAGCAAGGTGGCAGGGACGGACAGCGATGACAAGTCGCTTCACCAAGACGGCGATGCACCATCCGAGAAGGAGCGTCATCGTTTGGTGCAGCGACGTAACGTTATCAAGGAACTGGTCGATACCGAGGCCGTCTTTGTTCGCGATATGAATATTGTAGAAGAGATATACAAGGGAACTGCGGAAGCCTGTCCTCGCTTGGACGATCAGACTGTCAAGCTCATATTCCGCAACAGCCACGAGATTATCGAATTTCACACCTCATTCTTGGCCGAAATCAAGGCTTCAGTCGCGCCTGTTTACGTGCCCAAGGGTGGCCGAACGGCCAAGGGGCCGCAGCTTCCGACCGGTTCTGAGTCAACTACCAAGTCAGGCGAGATTAGCGATGCCAACGACCGCGAAACCGCTCTTGGCCCGGTTTTCCAGCGTCATCTCGAGCGCATGAAGACGGTTCATGAAGGCTTCCTCCGGAACAGTGATCAGGCGGCCAGGAAACTCATTCAAATTCAGCAAGACTCGGCCGTCCAGGTTTGGTTGACCGAATGCAACGAAGTTGCAAAGGATTTGACTGCGGCCTGGGACTTGGACTCGCTGTTGATCAAACCTATGCAAAGAATCACCAAGTACCCCAACTTGATTATGACGCTTTTGCAGCACACCCCGCAGGATCACCCTGACCGTGAACCCCTTACGGTGGTCAAGGACTCGCTTGAAACTGCCATTATCGAAATCAACAAGACGAAGAAGAACTTTGAGCTTGTTGGCCAGATTGTTGGCAGGAAGCACAAGGAGTCAGATGTCAAGGCTGGCTTTGCCCGCGCATTCGGCAAGCGAGTTGACAAACTACAAGCATCTGGCAGCCGTACACCGGATGACCCGATATACATCAAGCTGAACGAAAAGTTTGGGGATGACTTTGTCCAGCTGCAAGTGGTGCTCCGAGATGTGGAGTTCTACACGCGACAGGTTTCTCAATACGTCCACGAATTCCTTCAGTATCTCTCCTCGATCGAGCTAGTCATGCGACTACAGCCTGGAAACTTTCCCGAAATTGAGAGCAAGTGGGTGCAGTTCAATATCTCCATGAGGGATCTGGAGAAGGTTGCCTTGGAGGACCACCTGGCGCAAGTCAGGAAGCAAGTCATTGAGCCGTTTGAACAAGTCATCAAAGCCTACGGCAACCCCTCACTGGCCATGAAGAAGCGACAGAAGCGACGTCTCGACTATGAACGCGCCGATCAGCAGCGACGCAGCGGCAAGACCCTGGACCCGAAGCTCCGAGAGCTGGTGGAGCAATACGATGCTCTCAACGACGCCCTCAAGTCAGAATTGCCGAAGCTCTCGAGCATGACGGAAAAGGTTGGCAAAATTTGCCTGGGCAATTTTGTCAACATCCAGGCGAACTGGTACAAGATGTGGACAGAGAAGATGAAGACTGTGCTCAGCGACAGTCCCAATATCCCGAATCTTGATGAAGTGGTTGCGACTTTCAACCGAGACTACCCCTACGCTGCTGATCAGCTTGCTTCCATTGGAATCCTGAATCCAGATTCCAATATTCGAGCCTCGCATTCCACCGACTACCGAGCGAGATACTCTGAAATCGAGCGCCGCGGACGCGGCTCTTCCATCAATGACGAAAGCGCGCCGACGTTGCCCACACCGGACTTCGGCAAACGCAGCAGTGCGGGCATCAGCATGTCACCGAGCGCGCGCAGCTCCGCCAGCAACTCAGCAGGAGTTACGAACCCGCACCAGTATTACTATCGAGACTATTATGCCGGCATCCAGACGCAAGGCACAAGCTCGGCATCTCCCAAGTCTGGTGATTTGGCTGGAAGCTCGCGTTCTGTTACAGGTACCGGGCACACGTCGACGCGCCCCAGCACCGGCAAGAGCTTTGACTCTGGGGCCCTGCAGCGACAGAGCTCAGACATGCCATCTGTCCAGCGGTCAGACTCCAATACTACATATACGTCAAGCCACGCGCCGCAGGAGAATGCTCGATTTTCCAACCTCTTCCACTCTGCTCTCCCACTGCCCGATGGGACCGAAGAGAGCCAGCGGTCGTCGCGTGCTTCATCCCGGGAGAGGGAGCGGGGATCAGACGGCTACAACATACTGTGGCTGGCAGCCTCGCTATTTGAGTTCAACATCGAAACAACAAAACACGAGGCCGGATATCCCTACTTGACGTACCAGGCTGGCGAGGTAAGCGTTTTAATTTTGATTCCTCACAATATACAGCGTGACTAACAACTGCCGAAACAGATTTTTGATATTATTGCGGAGAAGGGCGAGCTCTGGCTTGCCAAGAACCAAGACGACCCGACCGAGATGGTTGGATGGATTTGGTCCAAGCACTTTGCGAAGCTTGCCGATTCATAGAGCAGAACAAAGCTGCGGATAATGTTCTTTTGATTTAGTTTCGACACAACTGGCGTTGACAAAGCGATATGAACAAACAACAAAACGAGCAAGAAGGAAAAAAATATAGAATGGTGCCAAAAGCTCCACGGTCGACAGCACAAAGTTTGTGGTCCAGCACCAAAGGGATAGGCGCAGACACGGTAAAAGCAGCATGGCCGATTCTTCTTTTCCAAGGGGAGAAGGAGGGGGATATTTTGGGTGGACATGGCGTTCAATGTCTTTTTTTCAGCATTGCGAAGCAGAACGATTTCTTTTTTTTTTTCTTTTCTCTGATCATTCAACGGATATGAGATGATGCTCACTGCCGTCCGTATACCAGACACTTTACCACAATTTCTCGCGACATTTTTTTTGTTCGAATCTTACTTATTTTGATATCTTGGCTCTTTTTACTTTTACTCTTCTGTACAGTTTGTACGTGATGTTAGCTGAATCTGGTCGAGGGGGAGGGATGGCCGCGAAGATCCAAGGGAGAAAGCGGATCGGCGTTGTGTGTGAAATACCATGAAGTTGTACTCTTTTTTTTTTGGGTGGGGGGCAAAGAATTTGCGATTAAGAGAGGAGACGATTCATTTGATTCGAGGTAGTTGAATTGAATTTTCTAGATACCAGCAATCATCTTGTTCAGTCCGATTGTGCTTTTGCTGATGTGGATGGTGCAATGTGAGGAAAGCTGTGCGATAGCTCGCTTGTATGATTAGAACGGGTTAAATTGCATGAACTACACAGAAATTCAGGATTTCATGTTTTGCGGAAATAATAGGGATAAAGAAGATTGTGAACGCAGGCTGTAAAGCGACGAACCTCGTGCGAGTCTTGCTCCCTTTGTTTTAACCTTGCTTGTCGGTGAGAGTGAGTTCATACTTTCTGGGCTGGCTGCTGGAAAAGTGGCGCAGCTTTTGTGGCTGAAAGGCTGCGCAAAACGCGCCCGTTTAGCTGAAGGGACATATCTCCTGATCTCGTGTTCTCGACATGACGCTGCATTTCTTGCGCGGTATTCATTTCTCGGCTTCTTTCATCGAAACTTTCATCGCTTGATGAAAAGCATATCTCTAACAGTCCTTTATCTATACGCGGTTGCCACTGCGCGTACTTTGACAGGGACGGCCTTGAGCCGACGCCGCATGCGCGCAGAGGCTCCTGGATTCTTCACTCTTTTGCTACTTCATTCTATTTTTTCTGTGTAATTTTTTTTCTTGCATCGATTGGGATATTTGCGCTGGATCCGAATAAACCGCAACCATGGCTGCGTTTGCGGGCGAGTCCTCCATCAGGGGCTCAACTGAGACGGTCCGAATGGTGCTCCTCACGTTCTGCACCATTGGCATCACGCAAGTTCCCATCTCTATATATCACCCCTTCAGAAGACTTCTCTCATCTAACATTCTTCTCTCATTTCCAGATTTACATGGGGAGTCGAAATGACATGCAAGTCCAAAAAAAACTATACTCCTAACCCCCGTCCCCTTCACCCCGCAAACTAACGAACAACCCCAGATTGCACCCCATATCTTCTCAGTCTTGGCCTCAGCAAGAGCAACACATCCATGGTGTGGATCGCGGGCCCGCTGTCCGGGCTCATCGTGCAGCCCGTCATCGGCGTCTTGTCTGATGAGAATACCTCGCGCTGGGGCCGGCGCAGGCCGATGATGGTGCTGGGCGCGCTGGTCGTGGCTGTCGCTATGCTGGTGCTGGGCTTCACGAAGGAGATTGTGGGATTCTTTATCGCGGATGCGGAGGCGGCGAGGGTGCCGACGATTTTTCTCGCGGTGTTCTCTATATATGTGGTTGACTTTGCGATCAATGCCGGTAGGAGCTCTCGCCTTCGAGCTGGTTATAATGATGTTAATGGCGTGTACAGTCATGTCGTGCTCGCGAAGTCTTATTGTTGATACGCTTCCTATTGAGAAGCAGCAGTCGGGAGCAGCTTGGGGCAAGTTATACCGCATTCACATCTTCGAGCTCTGTATGCTGACACAAGTTATAGCGAGCCGCATGTCCGCCATCGGCAACGTCGTCGGCTACGCAGGCGGCGCCACCGACCTTGTCAGCATCCTCGGCACCACCTTTGGCGACACCCAGTTCAAGCTGCTCACCGTCATCGCCGTGCTCGCCATCCTCGGCACCACCGGCATCACCTGCTGGGCCATCACCGAAAAGGTGCTCCTCCCGGACGCCCGCAAGGGCAAGCTCCAGCCCGGGGCCACACCTGCCGGCCGCTTCCAGGTCATTACGCAGATCTACTCGACGATTCTGCACCTGCCCCCGCGCATCCGCGCCATCTGCTGGGCGCAGTTCTGGTCCTGGGTGGGCTGGTTCCCCTTCCTCTTCTACAGCACCACCTGGGTCGGCGAGACGTACTTCCGCTACGACGCGCCGCGGTCCGCCAAGTCTGGAGGAGATGCGCTGGGTGATATTGGGAGAATCGGAAGCCAGGCGTTTGTCCTGAGCTCGCTGATTACGCTGACGGGCTCGCTGGTGCTCCCGCTTGTAGTGCGCTCGCCGGATGAGGGGAACTATACGCAGCGCCCGCACCCGGCGTTCGCAAAGGTGCTGCGGCTCTGCGATGGGTCGAGGCCGGATCTGCTGACGACGTGGATTGCAGGCCATGTGCTGTTTGCCGCGGCGATGCTGTTTGCGCCATTCGCGACGAGTTATCGCTTCGCTACGGCGCTGGTGTGTCTTTGCGCCATGTACGTATATCCTTTGAAGAGATGCCTTCACCTATCACCATATCGCTAATCTTTTTTAACCATAAAAAAACAGACCTTGGGCGATTGCTGGCTGGGCGCCAAGCGCGTTCCTCGGCGTCGAGGTGAATAAGCTCGCCAGCCAGGGCGCCGATCCGTTGTCGTACCGCCAACTACCCAGCCTCGACATTGAGATGACGTCCTCGGCGGACGACGCCGACGCAGCAGACGGGCTCGGCTCGTCGGCTGAGCTCTCGGGCATCTACTTTGGCATCCTGAACGTGTACACGACGCTGCCGCAGTTTGTCGGCACCTTCATCTCGATGATTGTGTTTGCGCTGCTGGAGCCGGGCAAGAGCCGCGAGCTGGGCGGCGTCGACGACGGGAATAAGGCGGCGGTGCCCGCGCAGACGGGGCCGAACGCGATTTCGGTGTGCTTGTTCATCGGGGCGCTGAGCACGATTGTGTCTGCGTTTGTGACGAGGAAGCTGAGGACGCTGGAGTAAAGGAGAGGTTGACGGGGTGTTTGAGGCGTATTGATGGGAAGGCTTTTTTCATATGGAGGAAAGAATATTGGCGTTTGCTTTCTTCTTTGTATTATTTACATTCTTGCACACTACGTTCTGTAATATAATGAAAACATTTCCTTATTCGAGCTGTATTCCTTTCCGACGACGATACATCAGTCCAGTGTATGTTCAGATCCAAACTCTCATTTGGTCTTGTCGTTCTCGCTCTCCGAAACCTTTTCCCACTCGTCCTCCGTGCTCACGCTCGACTGCGACATGGACGCCGCCCCGCGGTGCTTCATCTCGCCCTGCTTCTCGACGGCCTCAACATCCTCCGACGGCACCGCCACGCCGGCCCCCTTGCCCTTCCTGCCGCTTTTCTTGCCGCGCTTTCCCCCGCCGCTCCCCCCCTTGCCCTCGACCTCTGTGTCCTCGCTGCTGTCTTCCGCTGCCTTTTCTGCGGCGGCGGCGGCGGCGGCGGGAGCAGCGGCGGTGGCGGAAGAGGAGGAGGGATCAGGAGACGCGGCGCCGCCGCCGCCGTCGCCGGAGGGTATGTCGCCGCGGGCCTTGGCCGCGGCCAGCTCGGCGGCGAACCAGTTGATGGACCACCAGAGGCCGGCGCAGAGGACGGAGAGCACGACGAAGTGGATGCTGTAGGTCGCGACGAGGAGGGCGAGGAGGGTGACCTGCAGGGCGGCAAAGGTGGCGTTTGTCGCGCGGAGGATGGTGGGCGTGGGCCCGGGGACGAAGATGGACTCCCAGAGCTCGACGAAGAAGGACGACATGGCTGGGCTGGCTGTTGGGACGGTGTGGATGGGATGGGCTGGTTGGTTTTGTGTATGAGACCGGGCGGCTCGCGGGGGGCGTATGAGAGCTTGAAGTGAGTGAGGGAGATGTGAAAGCGTAGGGTGGTTTTGCTTTTAGCCCCTCCCGCCTTCTCTCGATGTAAAAAGACTTGTCGATTTCAAAAGTCCCGTAAAACGTGGCGTAAAATATGTCCTTCTGAATCTCTCCGCTGTGCGGATAACCTTGACGCTGCTGCCTTGCCCTTACTTTTCCCACTGAGGACACTCTGGCGCAAGAGCCTCGATATTGCCGCCTGCAGCTGCGGTTCCCTTTTCGTCTTAATCCGCTTGGTCGTTTTATCCGCCTCTATATCTTTGGAGTCGCGTGTAGTCCACAATGGGCTCTTTCTGATTTTGCAAAGTTTAGTGCTGGGGATACAAATTCCTGTTTGCGCGCGACGTGCGGCCCCCGGCGACGTGAGGGACCCGTGATGCCTTCACCGATGTGATTATGTAATGATCTGCTATGTAGGGTAGCAAACAAGCGAGAAACAAGCACTCGTTCTGTGTTGAACTTTGCCGCTCACGTCAGAGAAACATTCGAGATGTTTTTCATGAACTTTACCCATTATTTAATTGATACTTCAATTCAATAGGCGCACAATATCCTACCATGTAATAATAAGGGTGCAATCACAAGGAGGGCCTCGGATCACCATGCGCCGGTTCCGCCAACACAAGCCTTGTTTTTTTCGACGGTCCAAAAAAATTAAGTGCGCGCCCTATTTCTACAACATCTAAACTAAACATCAGCATTTTCCCCATTGTTGGGGCGTTTATCATCGTTTACTTGCCATTTTCGCACACCTGCAGCGACGGGCTGACATCACTGCCGCTCCGGGAACTTTGGAGGGGTTACACCAACGGTGGTAGCGAAGGAAGCGCGGCACAGGAAAAGCCCTGTCTTGCGGCGACGCCGGCGGGGTGGGGGGGCATTCACAGCTCTGCAAGCGCAACGGCTAGCTTGATATATTGGCTCGGACTTTGTCGCAGGGGATGATATTTAACGCCTAAGGCGGGGCAGAGAGGTAAAACAACGAGTAAATTCTGTGCATTTGATATATTAGCGCAACATACATTATGTCTGCGGCTCCGATTGTGCCGCCCACAAGGGTGCTTGCTGTTGCCAGCCATGTGAGTCTACAAGCCATTCTACCCAGTATAACTTTACTGACATGCATGTATAGGTTGTATCGGGGTAAGATTTGGCTCCAGCTCGGAGAGGCCACGGCTCTATATTGACAAAATGCTAGCTATGTCGGCAACAAGGTCGCCGTCTTTGTTCTTCAGTCGCTAGGCTGCGACACCGCCGCCCTCAACACTGTGCAGTTCAGTAAGTTTCCCCAATCCTCTTTCTCGAGAAGAACCCCCCATGCTGAGATGCAAAGGCAACCACACCGGCTACAGGCACTGGACTGGCACCAAGGCGACCGCCCAGGAGATCAGCGACCTGTACCGCGGCCTCCGCGACAACTACGTCAACGACTTTGACATGATGCTCTCCGGCTACATCCCTGGCGCCGAGGGCGTGCTGGCCGTCGGCGACATCGCGAAAGAGCTCAAGGACAACGCCGCGGGTACGCCGGGGAGCTTTTTCTGGGTGCTGGACCCGGTCATGGGTGACAATGGCAAACTCTACGTCGCCGGGGACGTCGTGCCCGCGTACAAGTCGCTGCTGTCGTACGCGGATCTCATCATCCCGAATCAGTTTGAGGCTGAGTATGCATCTCTTCACTTTACACCTTGCTACGTACCCGTACGAGCAGAATCGTTGCTAACCAAACGCCGAAATAGACTCCTCTCCGAGGTCAAAATCACAGACATGGACACCCTCGCCGCCGCCATCCAGGCCCTGCACGAGAAGCACCGCGTGCCCCACGTCGTCATCACCTCCGTCAGCATCACCTCCCCCGACCTGCCCGCCGACCACCTCTGCGTCGTCGGCTCCAGCATGACCTCCGCCGGAAAGCCCCGGCTCTTCAAGACCGTCTTCCCCAGCATCGACTGCTACTTCTGCGGCACCGGCGACATGTTTGGCGCGCTCGTCACCGTGCGCATGCGGGAAGCGGCCGCGGCGGCGGGCGTGAGGGGCAGCGGCAGCTGGGTGAGCGATGACTCCGTCGCGGCGGTGGACCTGCCGCTGGCGAGGGCGACGGAAAAGGTGCTGGCGAGCATGCACGAGGTGCTTTCGCACACGAGGGATGCGATGCAGGGCGTCGTGGACAAGACGCTGGCGGCGATGCGGACGGAGGAGGAGAGGAACGGGGAGAAGCAGCGCATGCTGGCGGGGAAGAAGGCGGCGGAGCTGCAGCTTGTGCGGAACTTGGACTGTCTGCGCACGCCGCAGAAGAAGATTGAAGTGCGGCCGTTTTAGAGATGCGATGGAAGCTTGGGAGGTGTTTTGTTCTTTTGCGGGAGACGTACACGACTTGCATGTGGGCGCATCATCTGGACTGTTCTTGTGTTGTATATGATTTTTATTAGATTTCTCTTCGTCTAAAATCTCTAATGCAGAGCGCGGATCTGATTTGCCGCTATTCATTGCTTATGTTTGCGTCCATTCCCAGTACGCCCTTGATCATTCCTTGATCCCATTTTGTTTTCATGCTCATAAGTGTATGCGTGCAGCGCTGTCGGTCTAGTTGGTGCCCGTGCTGCCGAAGCCGCCCGCGCCGCGGACGCTCTCCTCCAGCTCCTCGACCTCGACGACGTCGGGCGTGACGATGCGCTCGAGGACGAGCTGCGCGACGCGGTCGCCCTCCTTGATCGGGAAGTCGGCGTCGGCGTGGTTGAAGAGCAGCACCTTGACCTGGCCGCGGTAGTCGGCATCGATGACGCCGGCGCCCGTGTCGATGAAGTTCTTGGAGGCGAGACCGGAGCGGGGAGCGATGCGGCCGTCTGCGGTTGGATCTCATGTTAGTATTGTCCATCGCAGCAGAGCAGGAGGGGGGCTAGGGGGAGGAAGAGGAAGGCGGAGAACGAGGAAGAACGTACAAGTACCGCCTGGGACGGCAATGGAAATGTCAGTGTCCACGAGGACCTTGCCGCGGGCCGGCACCGTCGTCTCCCGCGCGGCGTAGAGGTCGTAGCCGGCCGCGAAGGCGCTGCCCCGCGTGGGGATACGCCCCGCGGGCGAGAGCTTCTTGACCTGCAGCGAAGGGACCTGACCGGCGGCCATGTCGGGAGCTTCTTGCGTGTTGCTGTCGGTCTTGACGCGTTTGGCGGGAGGAGACGTGGCGGATGGTGCGGGAGCAGCAGAGGACATGTTGCTGGGGGGGAGGGAGAATTGGAGGCAGAAGGCGGACAGAGAGAGGTGTGTGGGCGTGGGATTAGGTTGTTATAGTGGTTCGGGGGAGGAGACGCGTTGACGGGCGACGCGGATGGGGGCGCGCGTAGCATTGGGGGGGTTGGTTCGGTGGGGAAGGGCCGGACTGGGTAGCTGCGCGCGGTGGGTGGGCTGAGAAGGGGATGAGAGGGAGTATGGATGTAGGTATATGGGCAGGTGGGGTTCAATTGGATTGGATTGGATTTGTTTTCAAATATAATTGTTTGCTCCCTTGAATTGGTTGAGTGATGGCATGGCTCATACGGTTTAAATGGTGGGGACTTTACCTCACTTCGTGTACTTGGCCCAGTTGCTAATTGACTTCACCAGTAAAGCTTCACGACGCAGAAAAGGGAATTACATGGTAAGTCATAAATTGATTCGACGTATCCAATGCAACCAATTATTTGTTATGCTTGTCCGGCCGCAGCTTCTCATTCGACCTTCTCCCCGCCGCATCCTCATTCTCCTCGTCCTCGTCCTCGTCCTCGCTCACCTCGTCGAGCGCAAAGTACTCTTCATTGTCCTCGCGCCAGTCGGTGCCGCGCGCCTTGGCCTCCTTTTGCTCCTGCCGCTTCTTCATTCGCGCAATGTACACTAGCGTCGCCACAGCGAGCAGCTCCGTCGCAATAATCGCCACCAGGACAAACATGCCCAGCCTACCGACGCCAAAGAGCATCGACCCCGTCATGACATTCGCCCAGCCGCCGAGCAGGATCGCCCACCCTAGCGCCATGTGCCCGTATGAAACCCACGTCCGCCGCCTGATCTTGACAAACTGCACGTGGTGCCACCAGCCCGACGTGGCCTGGAAGAGCAATGCCGCGCACACGGCCAGCCCGATCTTCTGGTGCGTGGAGCCGAGGAGGTTGCCCTTGCTCATGACGATGCCCAGGGCCGCGCCCAGGGCCGCGCACGCCATGGCACCCGCCTGGATCGTCCAGTGGTACTTAAAGGCCTTGGCGAAGCCGGAGCGGATGCCCGCCACGCCGAGCGGGAACAGCAGCAGGAAGCCGAGGCACATGACGAAGCCGTGGAGGTAGGCGACGGGCCGCGCGCGCAGCTTCTTGAAGAAGGATGGCGCGGCGACGATGATGTGCGAGGTGGACGTGTTGATGTCCTCCCCCTTGGCGTCGACGGCGGGAGGGCCATTGGCGTCGTGTGACGTCGCCTCGACCATGTTGGCGTAGAAGTTGCCCCAGCCGTTGGCGCCGACGTGCTTGCGCAGCGGCTGGTCCCACGCGTAGGGGGTCATGTCCTCGTCTTCGTTCCACGCCCAGATCCACGGCTGCGAGGTCTCCTTCGCAGATACGGCGTGCCCATTCCACATGCTGCAGCTGTAGCAGGCGAAGGAGACGACGCCGATGTGCGGCTCCCCGCCCTCGGGGGCCTTCCACTTCGAGCTGATCTGCTGCACGATGACGCCGCTGTTGGCGCCCGCGTCGGTCTGCGAGAGGACGTCGGGTTGAGTGTGCTGCTTGCCGACCTGGACGCCGCGGGCGCTGACGAACGGGCCTTCGCCCTTGATGGGGTCGCCGTAGACGACGAACATGAGCGAGCCGGACATGACGGCGCCGGTGCCGATGGCCGTCCAGCCGAGCGCCGGGTTGGTGCCGTTGACTGGGCGGCTGACCTCCATGGTGGCGTGCATGTCGTAGGAGGACGTCGTGTGGTTGTGGTACATATTGGCGGCCATGCAGAAGCGTGGCCCGTCTGTGTCCCAGCCGTCGACGCAGAACTGGATGAACTTGGGGGCATCGTCATCGTGGTGCCCGCCGCCGTGAGGCGTAGCCGAGGAGAGCGATGAGAAGAGTGCCGCGCCGGCGAGGGCGGCTTGCAACAGCCGCTGTATCCGTGCCATGATGCTGTGCGTTGCTGAGCTGAGCTGTGCTGTGCTGCTTTTGGTATCGTCTCGTCTGATGTGTGTTGTTTGCCCCAGTCAGGCGGCAAGAAGCGATGCCGAGATGAATTCAGCCAGTGCGGCGACAACGGAAGCGACCGGTTTCCCAGACGCTTGAGGGAGTCAGTTACGCCTTTACCTCGCACAGAGATGATGCCAGGTTGAAGGTTGGGAAGGGACGCGCAGCCTAGACGCAGGCAAGTGGGAATTTAAGAGCTGGAGCCTCGCGCAAAGTTCCCCGGAATATTCGGCAGCGAACAAATCTAGCCTCGCCGTTACCTTAGGTTTTTTGGTGCGGTGGGCTTAGAATTACAGGCGGGTTGGTACACCTTGTAGGGGACCCTGGAGGTGCTGACCATTGCGTTGACTTGAGTGGCTGGGGTCGGAGCTGCAGTGTAATTGGTAACTAGTAAGTGCCCAAGTGCCCTATTACCTGGGTGCAGCCAGGGTTAGCCAGCATCCTTGATGAATTCTCTCCCCTAAGGCCGGATATCGCAGTGATCCGTCAACCCCTGGAAATTACATGCGATTAACGGCATTTTTCCTACCGGTTATCCTGGCATTTTGCTGTTGCTTTGCTGGCAGTTTGCTGACATCAGGCTGCCAACCTTGATAGAAGGGAGTAGGCTGACCCAGCATAGACGCCATAATCAGCGCAATTGTGCTCACAAGCCACACGGTTAGCTAAATACGCAACTCGGTAGCTACGGAGCAGAAAATGTATTTATTGTGACTGCTATCATTAGTAAAGTATTATAGTTTAGCGGCAGATCCATCTTGAGGAATCTGTAGCCACTCGGTACATTGCCGTCGTTGGCTCCCGGAGCATGATCATTGTATATCGATCACTCTGCCTAGGGATAGTCCCGATACTGGTCGGAAGTACTCCAGCAAGGCGCATAATCTCTGCACTGTCATGTCCGACGAGACGCATATGCAGATCGCGACTGATAGAACCTGATCGGACGAATATGTCTTCACAAACCGCATGACCCAATTGTCCAGTTCTCGTACAATTCTTTTATCTATTATTTCAAACTAAATCGCAGCGCTTGCTCCCGTTTGTTTCCCGTCATACTTATGTACAGACACCACCACACCACTCCTACTACTCCTCCAGCTCCCTCCCGAAATCAATCAGCTTGATCCGTGAAATGTCCCTCGGGTGATACTGTGCCACCTTGGACCGTATCAGGAAACGGACCGCCGCCGACTCGCGCGGAATCTCCACATACGCGTCCTCGGTGTTGCCGCCCGCCGCATCCAGCCGCTGCAGCAGGCTGCCCGCGAGTTTCTGCATCTCCAGCGACGCGGCCTCGACCTCGTTGCGCGGCCGCGACTGACCCGATCCGCGCCTATTGCCGCCTGCGCCCCAGATCTCGTCGATGCGCCGCTGCGACTTGTCGCCCCCAGACTTCTTGAGCTTGCCCTGTGCCGTGAAGCCCGCAGCCAGGTCCTGCGCGTCCACATCCATGATGTCGCCGACGACGGGACCGCCCAACTCCTCGGCGGCGAGCAGCGGCGCGAGCTCATCGCTCATGAAGCGCTTCAGCGCCGTCATGATGGCGGTCCTCCTGCGCGCGTAGTCGGCGGCCTTGCGTTCCAGCTCCAGCTGCTTCTCGCGGATGGCGTCGTTGTGGCCGACGTCAGCACCGGCGCTGAGCTCCTGCTGAAGCGACTGTATTCGCGCCGTGAGAGCCTCATTGATGAGATTTTGATCTCGGAGCGCCGCGCGGTCCGCCTCGAGCTGCTTCTTCTCTGTTTCCCGTGTGTTGGCCTGCTCCTCCACGAGCGCATTGGACTCTGTGATTACGGCATGAGTCTTGCGCATTGCTAGTAATGATGGCAACACAGAGTCTGGAAATGGCAGAAAGGGCTCTGCATTTGTGACTTGTTCTAAGGCCTCTGTGATGACCTGTAGTTGGGCAGTTGGTGATAGTGTAGTCTCCTTATGTGAGGCGCGTAACTGGGAAGACATCAGTACATGAAATTTAGTAACTGATGAAGACGAATTGAGAGCTTACCCTGTCAAGCTCCGACTCTTGCTCTCGTATTTTCCGTTGCAATTCTTTTATGGTATACTCGAGATTGTTGGCATGCGCACTATCCCCAACCGGCGCCATGGTGGAAGACAGCAGTTTGTAGTAACCAATTAGAAACTTGAATCAAACGCACGAAGCTATCACGCGAACTAATTTAATCCAGTGTCACAGTCGCTTATCCTGTTGTACATGCATCACTGTGACTCTGGCTGCGCCCCATCGCGACCGACGCGTCGCCCGTCTGTCCCGTTGCTCGAGTCCAGGGTGGCACGATCCACACTCTCGCACTGTGTTTTCCAGGGCCCGGTAGAGTGTCCTCTCCGTGCGGATCTGTCGCTGCAGGCTCCAACAATATTCGCACTGTCCCCACACGCCCTCCCCTCGAAATGTGGTAGGAATCAATCAGGATTGGAGGCTGGCGCGAGCGTGGGACTGGGATATCAGTCAAAACACGTGACCTTGGAACCGGCGCCAGGGCAGAGATCGACTTTGGGGCAAATTCCAAGGAGGTCTTTCCTTTTGCGACGCGCGACATTGCCTCTCTGGCTCCCATCATCGACATCGACATCTCCCTTTGCCGGAAACCCCCTTGTCGGATTCGGTTGCATCGACGTGGCGAACTGTAATTCATCTGGAAAGGCTTAATCGATTTGCGACAAGCCGACAGACGACGACAGGACGAGCGACGACGCCGGTTTGCCTCTGGTACTTTGCGCCATCGACCGCCCGTTAGACTACACGCTAGCTTTCGTTCTTGCGCGCAGCCCTGCGACAAGCCGCCTCCGCTTCAGCATTCACAACTGTGCACCGCAAACGTGACACCAATACCGCGAAACACCCAGCAATCCCGCGACGAGTGTGGCAGGAACAGAAACCGAGACCAAGCATCGACAGAAAGAAGAAAAAAGAGTATCATAGGTTTGAGCTGAGCGCTTGCCTCTTCCCTTTCAAGAGAACCTCCTCCGTCCAATCGCTACACCAATCCTCTCTTCCATCTCAAGAACCTTCAACTCTACTCTCCATCTCGCCCTCTCGTCTCTCCTATCTCTATCCTCTGCACCAGTCAAAGGACCCCGTCATCTCTCCGTCTCCGACACTCTCCGAGCACGATATCGCACATTCCTCTTCCTCAGCTTCTGAGAGCTTCGAGCTTCAGTTTCTCCTCTCTCCCTCCAGCCTCCAGCCCGCCCTACCCAAGGCCGCTCGACGACACTTCACGAAGACTTCACCCGATTCGAGCTCCGAAGACCCCGTCACTGCACCAGCACGTTTTCCTCTTGAAAACCCCCTGTGTGTAGATAAGACGATCAATAAAGAAACTCTTCGCATCGCGATAGTTGCTGTTTAAACGAGATACAACCCTGTGGTGAAATATAGAGCAATGTCTTCCTCACCACCTCAACCGACCCAGTCGACGAAGCGTCCTCTCGAGGAAGCTTCCTCGCCGTCGCGCGCCACCGACCAGCCTGAGGCCAAGCGCCCTGCCCTCGACAAGATCCTCAAGAACGAGGATGACGCCGAGACTGTTCAGCCCCCGACAGACTCGGCCGACGCCGACGCCAAGAACGGAGACGAGACATCCAACGGCGTCAAGACCGACGACGCTGACACTGCGACTGGCGAGATTACCGCCGACGACAAAGTAGCAGCTGCAACAGCCGGTGCTACTTCGTCTTCTGCGGCAAACTCTGCCGCCGCTCACGACGAGACCTCGTGGATTCACATTCGCGCCGTCATCTCCAGCCCCGAGGCTGCCACCATCATCGGCAAGGGTGGCGAGAATGTCTCCAATATCCGCAAAATGTCCAACGCCAAGTGCACTGTCAGCGACTACCAAAAGGGAGCCGTGGAGCGTATTCTAACTGTTAGTGGCATCGTAGATGCAGCTGCCAAGGTATGTTCCTACCGTTATAGTTGCTGATCCAGATGCTAACAAAGCAGGCCTTTGGCTTAATTATTCGTACGCTCAACAATGAGCCACTAACAGAGACCTCGACCGCCTCTTCCAAGACGTATCCTCTGCGTCTGCTGATTCCTCACATCCTCATTGGCTCCATCATTGGCAAGGGGGGCGCTCGCATCCGCGAGATCCAGGAAGCTTCGGGTGCTCGACTTAATGCTTCGGATTCCTGTCTGCCCATGTCCAGCGAACGCTCCCTTGTTGTTATGGGTGTCGCTGACGCTGTGCACATTGCCACCTACTACGTCGGCAGTACTCTGCTTGAGCAGCTGAACGAACGCTTCGGTGGCCCTGCTGCCTCTGCCTATGCCACGAGAAGCGGCGGCCCTGCTGGCTCGATCCCAGGCGGAATGCAAGTAGTTCCGTACAGCCCTCAGCCTGCGTCGGGACAGTATGGCCGCAGCGAAAACTACGGACGCCACTCAGAACGCCGTCCCCAGATGCCTCCCCCAGCTCCCTACCCTGCCGCCTACCCTCCCCACGGCGGCGCCCAGGCAGCCACTCCCAGCATGCCCATGCACTACGGAGCGCAGGGTGGCGCTTATGGTGCTGCCGCTCCGCATGTGCAGCAGCACATGCCGCCGCACACTGGTGCGCAGCCTCACGGCGGACCTCAGGCGGCGCAGCACATGCAACAACCTGGCATGCCTGGTGGCCCGATGACGCAGCAAATTTACATTCCTAACGACATGGTTGGCGCGATCATCGGCAAGGGAGGCCAGAAGATTAATGAGATACGCCAGCTGAGTGGCAGCGTAATCAAGATTAACGAGCCTCAGGACAACAGCAACGAGAGATTGGTAACGATCACGGGTACTGAGGAGTGCAACCGCATGGCTCTGTACCTGCTTTATTCGAGACTCGGTAAGGATGATACTACCCTTCGCATCATGGATAAGGCTGCTAACACCTCCACAGATTCGGAAAAGCATAGAATGTAAAATGGGAGGCAACGGGGTGCAGGGGCGTGGTATGAGGTATCGGAGGGTGTTTGTTCAATTATCTGATTTCCTGTTTCATTGTTTACTTGTTCATCTGCTTTATGCGCGCAATTGCAATTTTGTAGTCGCTTGGGTCAAATTCAAGGATAATTATGAACGTCTGTATCGATTAATATGGGATTGTTTCATGGCAAGTCGGTTACTGGAGCTTTATTCCAACAAGTTTGCAAGGTGGACATTGTGTCAGCTGTGCGTAAGCATGGGTGTATAGTAGTCTAATTACGTTATTGATGAGCTCTGTTCTTGCTAATACCTCGGTATTATGGCTAGCGATTTGATGCTGATGTTACAGCTTGGACTGTTCCAAAGCCGACAGCGTTCGCAGTGGCGGTCCGCCCCGGCTGCCGTCGCCGACTTTGACCTCGCTCGCGCCAGTGTTGGGTCGCATCCGCCACTTAAACCGGAGTTCCTTGGGCGCCTTATCCTCCAAGCAGTCGACAATGTACTTGCCCAGTACCGGAAGAAACTTGAATGCGCTACTAGCTGTCAGTACCTGCTATCCACGACGTAGGAGCAAAGATAACTTACTGCCCCGAACCCCCTGTCGCGAGAAACAGTCCCGCGATCTCTGGGTGTCTGTCCACGATGAAGTCCCCCTCCGGTGTGTCCGAGTACCAGCACATCCGCAGCCTCGACCACGCCCGCTCCGCAAACTGCGGCACCATATCCCTCAGCCCCGCCCTCAAACCCTCTTCCGCATCGACGGGGGCGTACGACCTCGCAGCGTTGTCGGCGTCGCGGCGCGGACACGAGAGCATGCGCGCCGGGGTATTACCGTCGTCGACGGTCTGCGAGGTCGCGTAGCCGTACCCGTGACGCGCGACCTTGAGGATGTTCGTGCCGGGGGTGGGCGGGAAGACGAAGACGCCGGCGTTGGCGTTGATCATGACGGGCATGCCGCGCAGCGTGGCGGCCTCGGCGGGGGTGAGCTGGATGAAGCCGACGGGGTGTGCGGATGCGGAGCTCGCGTGGCCGACAGGGAGAATGTGGTTTGTCCATGCGCCAGAGGCGAGGATCACGAGCGGCGCGTGGAGTGTGCTGCCGTCCATGGCTTCCACGCCGATGACCGTCTTTCTGCCGGGAGCGTACAGCAGCTTGCGCACCGTTCCGCGCTTCCCCGCGACAATCGACACGCCCGCCTGCGTGCACCGCCTCGCCAGCAGGGCTATACTCCCCTCTGCGTCCGCCCACCCGCCTTTCGGATTATAGAACCCTCTAAACCCGTCCAAGTTTCCCGGCACCACGCCGTTGACCCTGCTCCTCACGCCCGCCGCGTTCTCAAACACTTCAATCGTCTTCCCCAGCATCTCGTCCACTTTCAACGACGCCTGCGTGTACCCAAACGGATCTCCTTTCCCCTCGTTGAGCATGAGGAAGCCAGCCTGGTGGTAGTGGTCTGGATATTGTTTGCCCCAGAGCGCCACGGCTTCGCGCCCCATGCGCCCGTACAGCGCGTCGCCGTAGTCGAAGCGGACGATGCGGGAGACGTCGACGCTGCTGCCGTCCGGTGCGGGAGGGAGGAACCGGTCGAGGACGTTAACGGCGGTGTATCCGCGCGCGGAGAGCTCGAGGGCTGTGGACAGGCCGAAGACGCCGGCGCCGACGATGATGATGGGGTCTGCCTTGGACATGATGCTTGAACAATGATGCGAAATACGGGCTTCGAAGCCTCTGTCCAAGAGAGAGGTGAATATTTTAACCCGCCTCTTTTTCTAATTTGCTTCGAAACTGCAGATATAGTGAATAGAAGTACACCGACAGTCGCGTGGCCGGCGTCGGAACTGGTGGGCACGGATGCGGTCCGGGTTATCCGTCCCCACGCGGGCCGGACGCCGATGGCCCACACACCGCCGAGTCTCGGCCGGGTTTGGATAACAGCCCGGAGCGAGATGGAGGGAGCACGCGTGCCTTTATAACAAGCTAAAATGAACCCCCTCTTCTGAAGACGAAGCTTCCAAAGAATTATATAACAGCTGGGGATTGATCCTGCCTGACAAGTTCTTGAACCAAACGTACAGCGACTCGCACCATCGGTGCAAACACCATTCCTACTCCACTAGTGTTCTTACTATTAAGCTTTGTTAGCGTCACTGCAGATATGAGCTGGTTCGGCCTTGCCAAGAACCCGGAGCCGAGCGCGCAGGACGCCGACGACGAGCCAAAGGCCACCCCCGCGCTGCCCGCCGCGTGGTACCGCTCGCCAGCCATGTACGAGCTCGAGCGCCGCGCCGTCTTCTCACGCAAGTGGCTGCTCGTCACGCACACGCTGCGCTTCCCCGAAACGGGCAGCTACATACAGATCACAGAGGCAGGATATGCGTTCTTCCTGGTGAAGGACAGGAAGGGCCAGATTCGTGCGCATCATAATATCTGCAGGCATCGTGCGTATCCGGTCGTCGAGGGTGAGGCGGGGAAGGTGGCGGTTTTGGCTTGCAAATACCACGGTACGTATCTTTATGCGCTTTTTCACTTAGCACCCTGGGAGAAGATTTGTGTACAAGTCTAATACCTGCGGTTGGCTAGGCTGGTCGTATGGCTTTGACGGACATCTCGCCAAGGCACCCAAATATCAAGAGGTTCCCGGGTTCAAGAAAGAGGACAATGGCTTGTATCGTGTGCACGTCCACGTCGACAAACTGGGGTTCGTCTATGTCAACCTGGACGCAGGCGAGGCGCCGGCTGTGCCGTGGGAGCGCGACTTTGCGACAGTGGACGAGCAGCCACGCCTGCAGCGCTTCGATATGAGCAAGTACGAGTTCGACCACCAGTGGGATATGATGGGTGACTATAACTGGAAGGTCCTGGCAGACAACTACAACGAGGTGAGCTGACATTAGCTCTTTTCTTTTGTGCGGCCCATGGCTAATTACCTGCAGTGCTATCATTGTCCAACAGGCCATCCTGCGCTGCCAGCCGTCACGGACCTTTCCAAGTACTGGGTCGAGACGGCCGGCACGCACATACAGCACTACGCCGTGGACAAGGCCGACCCGGAGGCGCGCAGCCTTGGCAACGTGAGCACGTACTACTATCCGAATGCTTCTTCTACAGTAACGTGCGTCTCTCTCTCTCTATTTTCTTTTTATTTTATTTGTCTTTTACTTACTCTGTCTCTGTCTCTGTCTTTCTCATGTACGTCGTTCGTTAGTCTACTGGAAATGCTGACTAGCAATTATAGCCCGCATTTCTTCTTCATCCAGCGCTGCGTCCCCGTGTCATCCACGCAGACGCATATGCAGTACGAGGTATACCGGCACGTCGATGCCACGGAAGCCGAGTTTACCGAGATGTCCGACTTCTTCAAGAACATCATGCGCGAGGACAAGTTGCTGTGTAACGGCGCGCAGAGGAACTTGAACACGGGGATCTTCCTCAACGGCGAGTTGCATCCGCGCGTGGAAAAGGTGAATGCATGCCAACGGACCCTGTTGAGAATGAATACAGAGACTGACGGCAGATCATAGGGCCCGCTGTTCTTCCAGATGCTAACAAGGAACCTGGTTACGGAGCACTATGAGCAAGAACAGGCTGCGGGCAGGGAGATTTGGCCTGCTGTACCGAGGCATCGCGTCTCAGAAACGATTCAAAAGGATGTAGATTTTTGCAGTAAGCTTGACTGCGCTGCAGGTGGTCCGGGTGAAGGTGAGCTGGCGTGGTAGTTTCTCTTATGTCCGTCGTTGCTTGTACTCGTAGTCACACAGCTGTAGTCCTTGTCGCGTATTGGTACTTGTTTCTTAGCATGTAACTGTCATTCATTATATTACTATATCATTCTTTCATAGCACATCCTGGCTCAGCCACGTATCAATCGCCTTGCCGAAATCATTCGCCTGCAGAAACAAGTGTTCCTCCCCATCCAAGCCTCCAATTCCCTCAAAGAACCGATCCTCCACTGAAACCTCCATCGCCGCGTCCTCATCCCCCTCCCTCCCCTCCTGTTCCTCCTGCAAACTACCCAGCCCCCCCATAACCGGCGCTACAGTTCCATCCTCGTTCGGCGCATACGCAGGCGTCTCCTTGGAAACGGCTTTGTGTCCCGAGATCCCCGCAGAGCCGACGAGGTCAAACTCGGCCGCCGCGCGGAGGGCGTCGTCGTCGTCGTGGGAGCCGCGGGTCTTGGTCGAGGTCTTGAGCGTCTTGCCGAAGATGGACTGGTCGGCTCCGGCGTCGGGGCGGCCCGCGCGCTCGTAGACGAGAATGTCCCAGAGGAGCTGGGCGTCAATGGAGAAGGAGTCGCGGTCGTGGGGGAGAGCGGCGCCGGCCGCGCGGGGGGAGTAGAGCAGGCCGACGCTCTCTCTGAGTTTGGCAAGATTGGTTGCCTAGATGTGTTAGAAGCAGTTTATCGAGAACTATTGCGCATGCCTACCATGGCAGAGATATAAGGCCAGGTACCGCCCATACGGCGAAGGAAGCTGATGCACTTTTCAAATCCCTCCTGAGCCTTGTCCCGAAGCGGCCTATCCTTTACAAAACTGTGCTGTAAATGAATCGTTGCAACCACGGCGATGCAGTGTGCCAGCGCCGGGTCCGCGATCAGAAATGACTTCTTCTCAAGCATGTTGATGAAATACATAATCCAGCCCGCGTGGCGGTTGATGTACTCGAACGAATGGTGGATGAAGGACTGCGGCAGCGTGTGCCGGAAATTTTTGAGCCGCATCGACAGCAGGAACGGGTGGTTCACGATACACGGGATCACGGCGTATATAATCTGTATATACAGCCACGGACCCCAGTAGTCTCGCCTCTCCTCCAGAGCCTCTTTTCCCTGCTCCGCGAACTGGTTCGCCGCGAAACGATACCGCAACGGCACGCGGCAGTCGAACTCGAGGTGTAGATTCATAACACTCGAGTAGTCCGAGTGCTGGTTCCACGGTGGTGGCGCGTCGGGGCCGACGCGGTACGCGGCATAGGCTCTCGCCATGCGCCACGCCTCACTGAGCTCGAGGACGTACTTCATGATGCCGGAGTCCATTTGGCTGGATCCATTGCCATGGACGGAACCAGAGCCAGGGCCGATCGCTGGTTCTTTCCCCGAGAGCGCGGCGGCGTGGATCTGCGAGATGGGCGGGGGTTGACCGCCGATCAGAGCGCTGCCGGGCCCTGTAGTGGGTGAGATACAGCCCTGGAGATTGCGTAGCATCATGATGCTGCGGACGCAGTCGTCGAACTCGTCAGCGTCGCCGAGCATGCTGTGAGACTGGACGCTCTGGGCGAGATGGCTGGCGATGGCGATGTGTAAGCCCGCCTGTGCGATTTTGCCGTCTTAATAATTGTCAGCGCAAAGATCGGTCAGTGAAAGCTCAATACCGTACCTGCAAACTCAACCAAGCTGAGAACGCAGAGTGTTTGTAGAGTGGATAGCTCGACAGCAGAGCTCGCGATACGGTTCATCACCGCGCTTCTGGCCTCGCGCTCCATCGAGTCCAACTTCTCCCTTCTCTGCGGCGTAAGAGTACTCGGGGGATAGCGCAGACTTAATGCTTGCAGGGCCAGTATCAACTCGAGGTCGCGAAATGTCAGCGAGTCGAGGAATGTGTCCGGGTCAAACAAGGCGATGGGCTGTCCGTGGCACCAGGCCAGGTACAGCCGGCCCATTGCGAGCAGGTTCTCCTTGGGCATAAGGAGGTCCCTCCCAGCGAGGTCAGCGACGCCAAAGTCGGTAAAGGGCGAGCCCTCGTTGGGGTAGCGGCGCTCAGCGTGCTCCCAGTCCCAGCAGGGTAGGTCGCCGGCGCTGGCGGTCCTCGTCCTCGCCGGGCCACGGTAGCGGTAGGGCATTGTGGACGGTCGCGAGGGCATATTGGCGGGGCTGATCTGATCTCTCAGTCAATGTTCTTATCAATATATGTGAGAGAAACCCACCTAACTTTTTCAATCAGACGATCCATCTTCTCTTCGAGACTGTCTATGCGATATTCCTGAGGCCGTGTTTTAGCAACAGATTACAGGTCCAGCGAAGCTTGAGTGCACACACACCATTTTCCTGCTGTGTCGTGACGAGCCCTGGTCTGCCTCTGCGCCAGGGCCGTTATACACGCACTGCTGTCCCAGGCGTTGACAGTATGAGCAGATGGGCCTCTCGCCCGGGCACTTTGATTTCTTGCGTCTACGACAATCAGCGGTGACTCTTTCACAAACCCACCAAATGGAATCTCGCCAGATGCAAAGCTTACCTGCACGGCTCACACGCCTGGCGAACCCTCCTATTAAACCGACTACTATCCATGATTCAAAGACCAAAATGCCTTGCTGGATTCAAAGCAGCGTTTTCCATCGAGACCCGGGATGGGTGTATGCGCGAGGACGCCCGCGAAATGCGTACATGTTCCGAGGTGGTGCAGACCGAGACAGGGCGGCGCGTGCAGGTGCGTAGTTTGCTTTGCCTGTAGTGGCCGATGTTCGGGTGGCTGAGATTCGAGAACGCGCCGGGCTGGTTAGAAGTGCGGGGGATCTTTGATCTAGTCCGGTGACCATTGCAACAACAAGTGTACTATATATGTGTGTGTACAACTATCCGGCTTATTGTTAGAGATTGGTCTAAGATACAAGAAAATGTATTTCAACGTTTTCCAGATTTTGACCCTCTGCGACAATGGAAGGGCATGCGGCATAACACTAACAACCCTGCATACGGTTCATCAACCTTTGTAGTTAACTAGTAGTTAGACAGAAGCCTGCTGGATTCCTTCAGCAGCTTCTCGTCGACAGGGGAACAAACGAATGAAATGCGCTCAGGCATGGCCAGGGAAAATACGAGTGACTTCAGACGCACTCACAGGCTGAAAAACCAACTAACTAGGCACCTGCCTGTCCAACATCGAGCCAACATAGGGTTACATTGTGCGCTACAAGACAACCAGGCTGCCCCTTATCTACACCGAATATACTCCGCAAGACAGCATGCAAGCTGCCAATGCTACTTATTAGCACTATTTTAGTAATACTTAGTAGAAGTAAGGGGCATAGAGCAATCTCGTCCTGAGAGTGCTCAATACCCTTGGTTGCCTGGCAGAGCTTCACGCGGACCAAATGATGAACCTTAATGGGGAACTTTTGAGCGCCACAGGCGGTTACCTCCCCAAAGAACCGGGGCTGATAAGAGAAAAGTGATAGAATAAAATGCACCAAAGTACACAATATGCACAGGAAATTACTTACTGTAACTTAGTGGAGGTTCTGCAGATGGTCCCCTCATCCCCACCAGTTAACTGCTCGATTTTACCCGCCAACGATGTTAGTTATTTAACTAGTTGGCTAGCTGACATCCAGCTCAATAAGTTAACTAACAAGCCATAGCTACCATCCCTTCCCCGCACTCCTAACAACATACCCAACAGAGCACTTCCTCCTTCATCGGTTGCTTCTAAATAGCTCCCCCTTCTTCCTTTCTTGCGCGCTTCTGCTCGTCTGTTGACGAGAGACGCCGCAATGGCTACCATCAGCCTTGATCGCGCCTTTTGGCCCCCGCTCCCCAGCATCTTTGACCTAACATTGAAATTCGAGGAGACTGTTCTCAATCTCACGCCATCGTCCATGGTCATTGCTTTCTCGCCCATAATCATCATTCATTATATGCAACAGCCCGTCCATGTTCGCCGCGGACCGCTTCTATGGGCTAAACTCGTAAGTCATTAAGTTGCTGCTTTGCTCTACCCTCGCTGATAGCCAACTGCAGCTTGCCGCCGTCGCCCTCGTCGGTGTTGAAATTGCGAGTCTTACATTCCGCGCCGTTTCGCAAAACTTCCTCACCGAGACAACCCTCCATGCTGCTTCTGTGGATCTGGCTGCTACCATGATCATCGCGGTCATTCTATACGTCGAGCATCGCCACGCCATCCGCGCCTCGGCATCGCTCAGTGTCTATCTCTTTCTCGGAGTCATCATCAGTGCCATCACGTGCCGATCCTTTTTTTATAGACCTGGTCTTGTTCCTGTCGCCATTCTCGCTGCTGTTTCTTGCTGCCTGAAACTGCTTCTGCTGGTCCTTCAAGAGGCCAACAGGAAAGCCCACTTCGTGGACCAAGATCTTCAGGAATCTGTAGGAGAGGAGGCGACTTCTGGGTACTGGAAGAGAAGATTTTTCACGTACTTGAACCCCATGTTCGTCGCCGGCTTCTGCAATATTCTCAAGGTTAAGGACTTGGCCAATATTGGTCCCGAATTCGCGTCAAAGCTACTTCATTCCAAACTACGCGGCAGCTGGAAAAAGTCAAACAGTACGTCGAAAACGAGTCTTTTTTTCGTATGCTTCAAAACATGGATGAGTCTATTTTTGGCCATATTGATCCCGCGCCTGTGTGTGACGCTATTCTCTTTCGCACAGCCCTTTATTCTATACTGCTGCATCGAAACCCTGGGCAACCCGAATGCGAGCAAAACCGAAAGGGCCGCCCTGGTGCTTGCCACATTCTTCGCATTCACCGGGTCTGCCATATCGAAAACTACCACTGCGCATATGAACAACCGACTGGTCACCCGCCTGCGAGGTGGCCTCATCACCCAGCTGTTCGAAAAGAACGTTAGCCTCTCACACTCGGAAGCCAAGATATCTGCTGCGATAACCCTCATGAGCACCGATATCGAAGGTGTCGCAGGGGGCATGCCAGGGCTCTATGAGCTTTGTATGACGTTTATCGAGGTAGGCTTGGGAGTCTACTTCTTATTCCGCTTTGTCGGCGAGTCTTGCTTTGTCGTTTTGGGACCGCTGGCTGCCTCGACGTGTGCAACCTATTTCTTGGGCAAATGGATAGCGTCTGCTTACGAAACCTGGAATGCGAGCATCGAGCATCGAGTCGCCAAGACTTCTCGCGTCCTGGGACAGCTCAAGGCCATCAAAATGTTCGGTCTTGGCCCTACTATTGAGTCTTACTTGCAGGGCCTGAGAGAGACAGAGATGAAAGCTTCAAAAAGGTTCCGTACACTCGAGGCAGCAGCAAGCATCCCTGTTGTATTCGCCGAGTTAATAACTCCGGTCGTCGTCATTGCCGCTGCGCTATTCTGGAACACATTCAGTGGCAGAATGTCCGCCGCCACTGTTTTCCCCAGCCTGTCCATCATCGTGTTGATCAAGCAGCCGCTGGCTTCGCTTCTGGCCGGATACCCTCAACTCACCTCCATGTTTGGCTGTTTCCGAAGGCTTCAAGACTACCTCCGCCTAGCCGAAAGAGAAGACCCCAGAACGCTGAGAGACAGCCCCAATGTCGAGCCGGTTGGTGAGAAAACTGGTCCGGCAAATCCCGCCCGCTGGCCGCTCGTTGAGTTTGTTCGCGCAAAGATTGCACCTCTCGGCACCGGGATTCCTCTTCTCAAAGACGTCTGCTTCTCCATTCTTCCCGGATCCATCACTCTGGCGCTCGGCCCCAACGGCGCTGGAAAATCTCTGCTTATGCAAAGCATTCTGGGCGAAACCGAATTGACAGAAGGCTTCATCTACATTGGCAACGCTCTCATGTCTTATTGCGGACAGACGCAGTGGCTACGTAATGTTTCTATCAAGGAAAACATCATTGGTCCGCTCGAGTTCGATGAGGTGTTTTACCGCAGAGTGATACGATGCTGCCTGCTTGACGAGGATTTTGCTGTGCTTGAAGGTGGCGATGGCTATATTGTTGGTACTGGAGGATGCAATCTTAGTGGGGGCCAACGCCAGCGCGTTGTAGGTTTCCTGCACTGACACGAGAACCACGATCTATGTCTGAAGCTGACAATATCACAGGGCCTGGCTAGGGCACTGTACGCACGGTTGGCTCTGGTTATTCTAGACGATGTGTTCAGCTCGCTGGATCGCAAGACCGCTTTATCTGTTCTTCTTCGTCTCTGCGGAGAGGATGGCCTCCTGAAGGAACTGAATATGGCGGCTGTAATCTCTTCGTACTTGCGTAAGTCATTGACCAGATTGAAGAGACCAAAATGCTGACATAAATAGCCGAATGCATTGACATGGCCGACCAACTGATCTTGCTCGATGGAAACGGACACGCCACTGTCGAAGAAAACTTCAAGTCACAAGCTTCTCGCCAAAAGCTTCTCCGAGTGATCAACGCTCAGCATAACTCAACTGCGCAGACCGGAACCACCAGCCAACGCTCACAGGATCACTTGCCTGCCGATACCCAAGACCGCGAAGCACCAGAGGATCCAGACGCAAGCCTTCGTCAGAAAGGAGATCCCAGCCTGTACTGGCTCTTCATCAACCCAATCGGCAAAGTTCGACTCGCGCTCTGGTGCACCGCCATGTTCTTCTGCTCCGCCGGCGAGATTTTCCCCGACATCTACATGCGTCTGTGGATCGAGCGCGATCCAGGAAACAATCTTTACTTTATTGGATACGCCTCCATTGCTGTGTTGACCTGTTTCATCTTCGCGCTCACTTGTACGGCGCTGTTCGCTAATCTCATCCCTCGCGCTGCATTGAGTCTTCATCATCGGCTGGTCAATACTCTTATGCGTGCGACGCTGGCTTATCTGGGAGTGACTGACAATGGTGTGCTTCTGAACAAGTTCAGTCAAGACATGGACCTTCTCGCCCGAAAATTGCCTGTTGCATTCATGAGAACCTTTTATGGTATGTTCCATGCTTTTCAGTGTGCTATTGATCTAGCTAATTAGTTTTAGTTCTTTTCACTGCTCTGATACAGAGTGGCGTGGTTGTTTCTGGAGCCTCTTACATGGCGATAGTGCTTCCTTTCATTTTCGCCGCTGTCTATGTCATTCAGCGCTTCTACCTGCGCACTTCTCGTCAGATGCGGGCTCTCGATCTAGAAGCAAAATCCCCGCTGTACACCCATTTCCAAGAAACGACAGAGGGCCTCCAATACATCCGCGCCTTCGGGTGGCAGGCGAACAACCTCGATGCGGGCTTCGACCTCCTAGACGACTCACAGAAGGCCTTTTACTACATGTACTGCATCCAGCAGTGGTTGGGACTCGTTCTCGGCCTGCTTATTTCCGCCATTGCCACTATTCTGATGACTGTCGTGCTGTTTAAACGAGAATCTTCCTCCGGGACGGCTGTCGGCCTCGCGTTTTTGAATTTGATCATTTTCGGGGAGACGCTGGAGCAGCTGATCAGGTCGTGGACGTCGCTGGAGACGTCTGTGGGGGCGCTGGCGAGACTGCGCGAGTTCATGGAGAAGACACCGCAAGAGGCTGAGAAGCCGCGGGGGCAGGTTCCTGAGCACTGGCCGTCTGCGGGTAACATTGAGCTGCGCAACGTATCGGCACAATACACGTACGTTTTAGACTGCCGCGCTTGTAACATAGCTTCACTAACCATTTCATGTAGTGCTGATAGCGAGCGTCCACCTGTGCTCGACAACGTTTCGCTTTCCATTGAAGCAGGCCAGAAAGTCGGCGTAGTAGGACGCACCGGCAGGTAAGCAAAAAAACGCTCTGATAATAACAGACAGTTGACTAACAAACGTATGCAGCGGCAAAAGCTCCCTGTTCCTCGCACTTCTCGGCTTCCTCCCACACGACGGAACAATCACCATCGACGGCGTCGACATCTCCTCCATCTCCGTCGACGACCTCCGCTCCCGCATCGTCACCATCTCCCAGGACCAAATCAGCCTCGACGCCAGCATCCGCGCCAACCTCCTCCCCTTCACCCTCAACGACCCCCCCTCCGCCGCAGACGCCAAACAGCGCGACGCCAAGCTCCAGGACCTGCTCGCCCGTCTGGGCCTGTGGCCGCAGATCGCCGAAAAGGGCGGCCTGGGCGCGAACCTCGACGACGCGGGGCTCTCGCACGGCGAGAAGCAGCTGTTCTGCATCGCGCGCGCGGTGCTGCGCACCGAGGAGACGGGGAGCAAGGTGGTGCTGGTGGACGAGGCGACGAGCAGCGTGGAGGAAGGGCGGGAGAGGGCCGCGCAGGAGGTGATGGGCGAGGCGTTTGCGGGGTGTACGGTTGTGACGGTCGGGCATCGGGAGTCGAGTATTCGGGGTGTGGACAGGACTGTGACGCTGTCGCGGGGGATGGTTGTTCGTGATGAGCCGGCGGAAACGGAGAAGGGGGAGTAGGGACTTTCTACATTGCATAGTTCACTTAGCTGAATTTGATAAGTTGTATATATGCAGTTTTTTCATCACTCCCTTATTTGTAGATCTGCTGTAGGTACTCATACGCTGTTTTGGGGCCAGAATGCATAAGTGTTGACTTGCGTGTCGAGATTGAATATATAGTATCATCTTACATCCTCTATCCTCACTTACAGTCCCTCCACCAAACTCTTAAAAGCCTGCTCAAAATCCGCCTTGACATCCTCCAGCCCCTCCAAACCCACACTCACCCGCAGCAGCCTCCTATCCACGCCTTTATCCGTCATGGCCCGCCACTCGATCAGGCTCTCCACGCCGCCCAGGCTCGTCGCGTGCTGGAACAGGCGCAGCTTGCTCGGCAGCGTCCGCGCGAAGCGCTCCTCCCTCATCCACAGCGCGAAGACCGGGCCGTAGCCGCCCGGCATCTGCGCACGCAGCCAGCTCCCCTCCTCGCCGGCCTCCTTCTGCAGGCTCGCGTGCTTCACGTGGTCGACGACTTTGCTCGCGGGCGACGACGGGTCGCCCGCCTGTGCGGCCAGCCACGCGACGAGGTCGGTCGCCGTGCGGCTCTGGCGGAGGACGCGGAGCTCCAGCGTGCGCATGCTGCGCAGGCCCAGCCAGCCCTCCATGCTCCCCATGACGGGTCCCAGGATCGAGCGCTCCCAGATGAGCTTCTCGTGCCACTCCTCTTCCTCCTTCAGCCCGGGATTCAGCGCCAGCACGCCGCACAGCATGTCCGAGTGCCCGCCAAAGTACTTTGTCCCGCTGTGCATCACCACGTCCGCCCCTTGCGCGAACGGGTCCTGCAGCGGCGGCGGCGCAAACGTCGCGTCCACCGTGAGATACGCGCCCGCTGCGTGCGCCTTCTCCGCGTAGTGCGCCAGGTCCCGCGCCTCGCCCGTCGGGTTCAGCGGCGTCTCGACGTGGACGACGTCGCCGGGCTGGAGCAGCGAGGGGTCGCAGTCGAGGGGCAGCTTCTCCAGGCCGGTGAGGCGGGCGAGGATGTCGATGATGTTGTGGCAGCCGTGGTAGCCGTCGCCGATGGCGATCCGCTTGGGGTTGATGCGGACGAGCATCATGTGGAAGGCGGAGAGGCCGGAGGAGTAGGCTAGGGCGCGGCCGCGGAGGGTGGATGTGAGGACGGCCTCGAGACGTGTGGTGTTGGGGCTGGTGTAGCGCGAGTAGACGTAAGAGTCGTTGGGCGCGGCGGGCTATAAGATGTCAGACGAGTTGGAACGTGGAAGGCATCGCCTGTCGTGAAAAGGCTGAGGGAAGGGAGTGGGTAGCATACATCGACGTAGACTTCTGGTTGCAGCATCTCTGGGTCGTCGTTGAAGCGAAACGTCGTGCTAACATGCATGGCGGGCGCGACGGCGCGGTGCGTGGAAATGCCATCGTCGGCGTGTACGAGGCGCGAGGCCAGCGAGAGCTGAGATTTGTCGTCTCCTTTTTGGCCCGTCATTGTGCTGATTGCGACCTGTTGTTGAAGATGGGATGCGATGTGTTGTGCTGCGGTAGCAGGCGTGGTCTCAGGTACCCGGTCCAAGTTGCCGACAATCGGAGGAGGAGGTATGTAAGTGAGTTGAACGCACCCACACAGATATATCTGTATTTATATGTCAAGAAATCAGATAAACTACAGAAAGGAACCGATAGTTAATGATTTACTGATTGGCTCGCTCATCAACGCCCTCTTGTAATCCCAGGGGCGCAAACCGAAAACGACAACTCGCAGCCAGCAAAGCGCAGCATGTGGTTTCTGGCGGGGCGACTCTGCGTAGCTATTTAGTTACTCTATCTCGGTATCGGTAACCTTGCCCCTCCTCCTTTCTCCCCTCCTCCCCGCCGACTAGCAGCGTGACATGGGTACATCCACAGTTTGAACCCACCATGATGGCAGCAGCTGACTGTGTTGATCGTTGAACAGTTTACTTGGAGCGATACGGATATATAAATAATAATAGTAATAATAATAGCAATAAAAATAATATAAAAATAAAAGATTGCAGCAGTCCCGGTACGACAACTGTGCTGGATGTCGGCGGCGAGCAAACTGGTGGGGACGGACTTGGTTCCGTGTGCTCCGTCCGTGATCGGGCGGGACTGGGAGAGGCTGGGCTCAGGCCAGGGCCAAGCAAACAACAACCGAGACACGGCAATAACAAATCAAAGCAAATGTGACCTTGCGGGGAAATGGGCTAGCCAGTCAAAGTCATTGACTATCAACATAGTTATTCCAGTGCAGACGTCAGGCATCTTAGCATCATCAGCATACAGTCGTCAGTAATATCAAATCATCATTGTACAGTCTCGAATAATAACGATCAACACATGCTACGAGGCTCCCATCTGTAGCCTCTATTATGCAGGTTCCATGAATGCATCCCAGCCAGCCTGTAAAAAGGCCATCCCATATCCCATGTCTCATGTCCTTAACCGACTCCCTCAACGCCATATATGCCAGCAACGCATCGGCAAGAAGTAAATATAAACAGTAAAAAGCCCTCAATTCATGATCCCACCGCGAGGATGATAATTAGTGCACCTCGCTGGTGGTCGACGCTCTGGCGTGCTCGACGTTGCCCAGCTCGGCGCCCTGGCCGCTCGGCCCACGCTTGCGCCCGCCCATGAGGAATCGCGGCATGGTCGACTGGGACGCGTCCTTGTCCTTGTCTTGACTTTCTGTCAGCTTAGCAAAGAAGCCGCGCCTGCGAGGCTGCTGCTTCCCGTCGTCGAGCCCGACGTCCTCGAAGCTCTCCTCGGGCGTGGGGGGCTGGCGCTCAATCTTGCGGTGAACGGAACGCTGCTGGCGAGGGAACCTGGCCGAGTCGAGGGACTGGCGCATGGGGACGTCGTTGTGCTTGATGGGAGATCGCGCAGTAATGTCCTAGCATCATGTTAGTCTCAGCCACAGTGCGCCTCGGCGGGTGAGATGGTGTCACGGGGCGAGGGAAGGAAAGCGGGAAAGCGGGAAAGCGGGAAAGCGGGAGAGCATACAAATGAGCGGCGGTACGAGTCAAAAGATTCGCGCGAAATGGAGAAATGCTCGATATCACCAAAGCTGCTGCGCGTATCGGTGGACGCACGTGAAGAAATATGTCTCTTGGGCCAGTACTGTCCCTTTTCCTCGGTTGGTGAGGGCTGCTGCATGGTTAGTCTCATGCATGCGCGGAACAATGCGCCGGGGCTGGGGTAGCGCGGCGCATGGCGGACGAGCCGAAACGTACCGGTAGGTAGACACCGCTGTCATTGACGACTGTTTTGCGCAGAAAAATGTCAGCGATTGGCCGTGGTGAGTGATGCGCCGGGGAGCGAAGCGGACGCGGTCTGCATATTATGCGGTGCCAAACTATAGCGGTCTGGGTGTGGGTGTGAGACGGGTATGGCACGACGTGCAATTCTGCAGGGACAGACGGCAGCAGATGCCGATTTGTGTTATATGAAAGGAAAAGAAGAGGAACGAGGAGAAGGACAAGGCCTCGTTGAGAAAAGACGTACCACTCATCTTGTATTCGCCATTGTCGTGGCTCTTGTTGCTGCGGATGCTGAGAGCTGAAGAGGCCTTGGAGCCGACAGTGTCGACGCGTTCAAAGCCGGGATAGTTGTTTTCCTGGCCGGGACGAATGTTTTCGTCTGTCGGGATGGTGATTTCGGGTCGACGGGCAAAGGGGTTTCGGATGGGCATTTTGGCAGGTATGACGTCGGTGTTGTGAGTGCCGTTTGTCGTGATGCGAGCTGGTGATGCGAAGTTGAACAGTATGCTGGAGTGTGCAAGTTGCTGAATTCTATTATAACCCTGTATCAAGAAGAAAGGAGAATAATGCCGTGGAAAAGAAATGATTTATGGAAATAAATGCGAGTGAGACATGTAGCGGGAAAGAATTGCAGCGGGCAGACGAAAATGCGACGCGAAGAGTTGGGGGAGAAGTGGCCGGCGTCTTTAAAGATGGACCGGTGGGTGGGCGGGCAGTGGTAGAGGGGCAGAGCGGCAGAGGGGCAGGTAGGGGCAGTGGGGATACAACTTGGGCGGCAAGGCGGGCAAATTTTATGCTGGCAAGAGGCTTAAAAGGCGGCCGCTGACTGACTTGCCTCGGGCCAAAGTACCTTTTCTGCTGGGGACAGTGGTGGGGTGACTTTGCCGAGACTCTAGTTAGTGGTGGTGGTGGCAGTGGCATTGGGCAGGCATTGGCAGGGCGCATCGTGGGTGATCGACACACCAACTTCCAACAGCTACAGCGCCATTGTCTGCTAGAGGATGCGCTAACTCGGTGGTTTTTTGCAAGTCTGGTGCTGAGGTAGAAGTTCATGTTGAATCGCACTACCAGCGCATCTATCAATAGCCTGCATGTGGCCAAGGAACCACTGCAGCATGTCATGTGCTGACGGCAGCTCTCTGTACGGAGTACCTGAGGGAGGTATTACTGATCCGAATACGATAGCACCACCCACCCCACAGCTGTAACAACCATTCTCTGACGGTTTCTGTCAGTGGGCTACAGGCACTACTCAGCGCTCGCTACCGCTGCAACATGGCACAAGGTAAAAAGTCAAATTCAGCATACCGAGCACCGAGTCAATAATAAAAGTAATTACAGCAGAAATCCAATTCCTTAACGGGAACCCTCGATTGTTTATCATGTTCCTTTTTCAGACAGTACCTTGTTTTTTTTTTTTTTCCCCGTCGGCCCAGATTTTCCGATTCCCGCACCTTCCTTACAGGTACTTGCCTTACTCAGGTGCACAGAAGTGCCTTGCCAGCATTCCCGGAAACGCCGATGTAAACGCCGTGCCTTTCAAATACTGGGTAGCTCTCCTGCCCTGCCTCGCGCCGCCCACTGAGGAGCCGTCGCCACAGCACGTTGCCCGCCGTTTTCGGAACACGGCTTCACTGACAAGACGAGGCAGAGACGTCAAGTTTTCCATGATGCATCATTGCATATTGCAGGTTTGGCATCATTCTTTTTGCACGTTCCCCGTCCGAGTGCAAGAACAGTAAAACAAACTAACCCGGCCACCATTGTTCGATCAGCATGTGGAGGCGGGTCTCCGATGCTGCTCCCTGCTGGGCTCCCTGCTGGGCTCTGAAAAATTGTCATGATGCCTGTCAATGCAGCAAGTATCTTTCCGACTCTCACCAAACACCACACTGTGCTCGGTCCTATACATAATCCATACTTGAGATACAGTGCATAGTCCCCCCATCTTTACTGTATACTTTCGGCGTTGCGCCCCTGCCCCTGCAGCCTTCCCCTGTGCCTTGCTTTCTGCAACTCCTCTTTAGGCTTTCGGCCGTCAAGCAACGGCCGGCCAGTCCAAAAACCGGGCCAAGCACACCAAGCACCGAGTCTTCAACCCGCAGGGACAAATCGCCCACCATCTTACCAATGACGACATTGATCCCGATCAGCATCAGCCACCAACGACAGTCGACGTTTCGATATCAAACCCCTCACTGACAATGTCGAAATGAATCACCGGTGACGTCGTTTGCAGTCAATAATTTACAACTGATACAGCAAACAGCTAGCTTCTCTATCCGTATTGACCGACCGGTTGCGATATCGTCAACTTGGCGCTGCGTGCACGCCGGCGACTGCACAACTCTATATACACGAGATGCGCATTTTGTAACCAACATATCGCTCATCAAGTGCTGTTCTCGTTCAACACTTACATATGCTCCTTATTTCATTGTCACAGACACCTGTAGACTTGTTCACAACCGTGCCCCGTTCTTTGTTCGTGCAACATGTCCCTACCCGCAGCCACCTGCCGCCCCTACCAACCAATGCGCCCGTTTGCCGCAGCAATTTCTTTCTCATCCCTGCGCCTCGTATTAATTCTTCGTAACCATGTATCACAAACACTCTTCACGCTTTCAGAGACTGTCGGCTGCGCCTAGCTGCGCAGCTGGTCCTCCTCGCCCATGCGCGGACCTCGCGAGCTCTGCACGCGCAACCACCGGGCGTTCGCGCGCTCCTTCCAAAGATGAAAAAAAGCTGGCGTCACCGTGATAAACGAATATCCAGGCCAAGCACAACCTCATTCAAGATATTCTCTCCTCCGTCTCTCTGGGAAGTGCAACTCCATTCGCAGATCACACAGTTGTCATGGCCTTTTTCGTCGGCTGGGAGCTCTGGCAGCAAATGACCTTTGTTAGTCCCTCGACTGTCCTACCCATTTCCCTCCCACTCCTTAGCTAATGCTTCTTCTCGCAGGTCCTTGCCTGCCTAATTGTCATCGTATTCTTCATCGGCTTCCTCAAGCTATGGCGCACCAACCAGATTCTCCGACGCTACGAACTCCTCGACGAAGAGAAGCGCGCCCGCATGGCCGAGATGCAGCAGTACGGCATCGACATTCCCGCCGTCAATGATATTCCATTTGGTTCCCGCGCCATACAGAGCGGCATCGAAGTCGACGAGATATGGATATCTCGGCCCAACACCCCGGCCGCGAGCCACCGTGCTTCAATCGCCACCATCGTCGACGACAGCTCTACGGATGGCGCTCCCGCCCGCAAAGGTGCCCGGTCAGCACGCAGCATTTCTGAGGGTAGTCAGATCAGGACAAGGCCTGGAGACCGCTCTAGCACTGGGTCGAGAATCATGAAACGCTCTGGGCTATCTGAGCAGCACGTCAGCGAGTCGACTACACTTGCCCGAGACGATGCCAGTTTTCTACCGCAATCTAGATCTGACGGATTCAACAACTCCCAAACTACTTCAAAAGCTGGACCCTCGCGGCGCTGGAGCAGCATTCAAACCGCCAGCGACGTCTCTCCGGTCGACAGGGAAGATCTAGCCATCACTGCGGATCCCACGTCTGAACCCGTGGCCTATGGAACAGCAGAAGTCTTTGCCAATACCACTACCCGGCGCACAGTTTCGGGCTTTGAAATACTCCCCGCCGGATCCCTGGGCAATCGTGTTGAACTTCACGCTGCAGCTCGCCGCAGTGAGGAGGTCCAGACCCAGCAGCCGAAAGAGTCACGCACACCAAACAAGCTGCAAAAGCCCAGGCCGCATAAGCCAAAATAGCCACATCGGGAATGATCTACCTGCAGTTCGCTCCGAGGCCGTGAATATATAACTGCGATTTTGCTTGCACATAATGTCGCGACGGTCATTGGCCGGCACGTCAGTAACACAGCTACGGCAACCCACCCAGTGGATAGCGCCGCCACTCGGTGAGAAGTGCGCCCCCGCGCAACATGTCTAATGCATTTCGGAGCCGAATCCTGTATTCGGGAATATCGGTGAAATATTGTCTGCTATTCTCTTCATCTACAATAATATAATAGCATTTGTTTGCCAGTCGAGGTACTCATTTCACTCGTGCCCGCATTCACACTCTCCTTCGTACCCTATAATGCCCAACTTTGTCGACGATGCCGCGACCGGCTTCAAGAATGCCGACGCCTATGATGCATACAGGCCGTCCTACCCGCCAGCGATTGTCAAGGAAATTCTCGAGAATCTAGGTCTGGCGGGCAAGGACAAGGCACGGATCGTGGACGTTGCTGCCGGCACAGGAAAGTTCACTGAGCTGCTGGCCGCCCGTGAGGAACAGTACGAGATTGTGGCTGTCGAGCCGGTTGAATCGATGCGCAATGCACTGGTGGCCAAGAACCTTGATATCAGTGTTCGCGACGGGCTTGCGACGAGCCTTGGTCTGCCGGACGCATGGGCAGATGGCATTGCAGTAGCCCAGGTATGTTGACCCGTGGTGAAGAGCTGCATGGTGGCATGGCTAACTAGTTGTCAGGCTTTCCATTGGTGAGGTCAGAAATACAATATTGATTTACAAGCCTAATAAAATTCAGGTTCGCCAATGAAGAGGCTCTTACAGAAATGCGCCGCGTTCTCAAGCCAGGCGGCAAGCTCGCCCTCGTCTGGAACGTCGAGAACTGTACGTTCCTATGTCGTGCCGCCAAAACACACGCTGACAGGTTACAGACAACGAACCCGCTTCTTGGACAACGACGACAAAGTGGGAAGACGCCATCAAGCAGAGGATTTTGCAGCTGCCCGGCATGGGCCCGAACCGCTTCCGCGACGAGAAGTGGCACGAGGTGTTTGAGCGGCAGGCCAAGAGCCTGGAGCCAATGTTCTCGACGCCCGTGCAGATCATCTCGGTGCCGTTCAAGCTGTGGCTCACGCCAGAGCGCCTCTGGGACCGCATCAACACGCTGAGCCAGGTGTCCATCCTCACGGGGGCGGACCGCGAGGCGTTTGTAGCCAACTTTAACAAGGCAGTGAAGGAGGGCGATGGCGAGTTCAATGACAAGGGCGAGATTGCGTTTCATGGCCAGACGTACTGCGCGTGGACATCTCGGCTGTAGTTGATTCACTGGGCGTGGTGGTCAAAGTGGGAGGGAATCATTATTTTATATTCATTAAATCATGAGTCTGCAGAAATGTACATGACTATCACACATCATTAGCTACACAAACCCTGAGCTGTTGAGAAAATGAAGGCTTACCATTGTTTCCACGCACGAAAGCGTCGCCGTAATCTCTCCTCTTCGTGCCGTTGACGAATTCTTGCGTCTTTTCCAGGGCAATGTTCATGTAGCCGTCCACCGACTGGAGCTCGCCTGCGGAGGTTAGCATCGCGTGCACATACTCCTGCTTCCCAACACCCCTTCCCCCGCCCTACCCAGGTGTACACCTTCAGAGCGTGGGGAAGTTAAGTACTTACCCTTGTACACGACGCCCGAGTTGAGCTTGACGATCACAGGGTTGCCGATGATGTCGCTGAGGAAGCTCGACGGGTCCTTGCCCTCTCCCTGCTGCGCGGCGCCGCCGTTCTCCATTGCGCAACGAGTGTTACTGCTGCTGCCGCAAATGTGTATAGAGTTGTAGAGGGGGTGTTTAAGTGCCTGGAAGTCACAGACTATTGTTTGCGTAGTGCTGTGGCGTCGCGGCGAGATGAGATGTGAGGTGAGTCGTGGATGTGAATATCGAAACAGCAACCGCCCTGCCGTCTGAGATTTTGGCGGGCAGTTGTTTGGGAGTGGGTACGTGCCTGTGGTGGTGCACTGGTGGCAGCGAGAGAGGTGCGCACAGTGCAGGATAAATTGGCACCGGGTTGGAACAAGGTACCAAGGTACCTCGAACGGAAGGACCCCGCGTGCATTTTCAGGCCCACCTCGGAGGCTGCGCAGTGCGTTGTTGACTTGCAATCTACAAAACGGCCTGTGGAAATAGCTACGAGCGCTCCCATTGCTTGCTTTATAAACTCGCTCAATTCACTGCAGAGCTTTCTTTTTTTCCCGTCTGCTCTCAGTTTGATTCTCACTGGCTATGGCTCTTCCGTAAAAATCTTCCCTCCGATTTTCTTTCCTATTTCTTGCTCTTGCATTTTCTCTTCCTTGTCCAAGTTTCGCTCTGTCCTACACACGCACGCGCGCGCGCAACATCATGACGGAATTCACGGCGATGAAGAAGAAGCTCCCCTTCAAGCCCACCGCGCTGCGCAACGCGCCCAAGCCAACTGCGCCGACGCCGAGTTCCAGCACGGCGGACGCCGACGACGACGCGCTGCAGGCTTCCGCCGAGGCGTCGACGGCAAAGGAAGAAGACGAGGACACGCTCGCGCTTTTTCGCCGGGCAAAGGAGATGGCGCCGATTGTGGAGGCAGATCGCGAGAGGAGGATGCGGAGGCAGCTGAAGAAGCAGCATGAGCAGGAGGAGGAAGAGCGCAGGAGGGCGACTGCGGCGGCGGCGGCGGCGGCGGCGGCGGGGAGTAAGCATGCGCTGGGGGAGGGGGCGACGCCAACGGGGACGCAGGAGGGGCAGGACGATATTATCATGGCGACGCAGGAGGAAGATAGTAGGTGCGTACGGAACCGGATTACAGGACACGGGGCTACGGAGAGACTATTTGCTGACATTCACTAGGGACCTCGTCACGCCACCGCCTTCGAAACGCTCGAGAATAGGAACGTCAGGCTCGTCGTCCAGACACAGAGACGCGCACGCCGACGCGGCAGCCCCCGAATCCATGCCCGAGTCGCCGACCCTGCGCGCCCTGCGCTCCGTGGCCCCCGACCGCTCCGTTACGCCCGCCGCCCTCTACTCCGCGACGTCCTACGTGCCCGCGGCGGCATCGAGCTACAACACGCGAGCGAGGGCTCGCGCGGGACCACCGCCTGGATCGCAAATTATATCGCTAGACTCCGATTCGGAGACGGAGGCTGCGCCCGCCGTCACGGCGCACGTCGTCGAGGACACGCCGGAGATTGTGGACGAGGCGCTGACGCTGGACCTCGGCCTCGACGAGGACGCGCCGGACGACGACGACGAGTTTGCAGAGTACGTGCGCAGGGCTCAAGAGCAGCGCGATAAGCTCCTCGCGCAAAAGGAGCAGGAGGCCGCCGCGGGACCGAGCTCCAGCGCAGCACCGCCGTCCTCCGCACTCGCGAGCGCGGGGCTGCTGTCTTCTCCGGGACCAGCGCGGCCACCGCAGCAGCCGCAGAAGCAAGTCATCGACATTGTCATTTCCTCCGTGATACCCGGCACACGCATGTGCGTCGTGAAGTTCCGCTTCGACCGGTCGCTGCGCGTCGTGCGCGACAGCTGGACGGCCCTGCAGCGCCGCCACGGCATCGACCTCGCGGGGCTCGCGCGCGACGACGACGTGATACTCACATGGCGCCGGAAAAAGGTCTACATGATCTCCACGCTGCTCACCCTCGGGATACACCCGGGAGCGGACGGCCTGGCGGTGGTGGACAGCAAGGTCGCCGCAGCGGCGCGGAGCGCGGGCGACGGCTTCAGCGAGAGCCGCGCGCGGGTGCACATGCAGGCGTGGACGCCCGCGCTCTTTGCGCAGATGGAGCGGGATGAAGAGGCGCGGCGGCGCCTCGAAGCTGGCGAATACTCCGACGACGACGACGAGGGGGCCAGCACGCAAAGAACAGGTGGTGGCACGCAAGATGTTGCCGGCGCCGGCGACGGCGAGGGAGAAGGAGAAGAGGGCGCCAAGCTGCGGATTATACTGAAGCCGAGGGACATGGAGCCCGTGAAGCTGATGGTGCGGCCTGAGACGACGACGGAGACGCTGGTCGCCGCGTTTCGCGCGCAGAGGGGGGTGGGCGACGGCGTGGATGTGGGATTGTGGTTTGACGGGATGAGGCTGGCGGAGGGGGCGACGGTGGAGGACGCGGACGTGGAGGACATGGATACCATTGAGGTGCACGTGAGGGGATAAACTTCCCCCGGGAGCGCATGTACGTGAGGGTTTCTTGCATGAGAGGACGGGGAGATGTGAAGGAGAGTTGAGAAGAGGGGAAAGGCGTTATGGGGGCTTAGGATAGCGTATACTTTTGGTCACTGAGGCGAGGGATGTACATGATACCCGCATAGCATCATCTTTTTGAAATATACAGATTCAGCATTATCCGTCATCACCCATCTCTGCGCCTTTTCGAGAAAAAACAAAATACCAATGAAGGGAAACGAATGACAAGAAAGAGCGGAAACATCACGGGATATAAAATGGTGAGAATATTATTCATTAAAAGAAGCAATGCAGCCCCCGCCCAATGCTCGACGCTTTATCCCAGCGGAGCTTCAACATATAAACATAACTCCTGTAGAAAAGGAAAGAAAAGAAAAAAAGACACAAAAACGCCGTATATCCATGTACAGTTCATCTATCCCGCAGGATTCCGCCCCCAATTTCCTGTTCAAACTCCAGAATTCCTCCTACGCATGGAAAACCACATTCACACGAGAACTAGCAAAAAGAACAACAACAAATACGCGTAATAATGCTGCGCCCCTTCCCGAAGATCATGTAGAAACGAACCACAACGCCTCGCTGAATTTCCGAATGTTCCCTGAATCCTTGAAAAAAAAAATCATCCTACATATCACGTCAACAAGGCCCGCATGCCCTTTGGCACTGACGTTGGCGAAATTGTGCCCTCCCGCGTCGTCTCGGAAAGAGGCGTCGCGGGCTCCTCGGCCTTGATCTCGCGGCTGGGCAGCGTCACGGCCACGGTAGCAGCAGTAGTAGTTGAAATCGAAGAGTTCCATGCATCGGCTGCGGCGTTCTTGACAGATATCGTCTTGGCGGCGGCGTCGACGTTCTTTCCTGCGACCACTTTTTTGCCCGTCTTGAAGGTATCCATAACGGAGGCGGTGGGTAGCGGCGTGCGCTTGTCGTTTTTGGCGCCGGGTTTGCGCGGGCGAGCCTGAGGCTTCGGGACCTTCTTCGGGGCTTTTGACGTGTCCTTGCCGCTGGTAAAGGCGAGTTTGGCCTGCTTCGGCTTCTTGGTCGCAGCGAGCTTGGGGCTGGCGCGCGGCGTGGGGATGGCCGTGTCTTCGTTGGTGATTGTTGGTAGTGGTTTCCTGGGTGTCTCGACTGTGTCGTCGGACGTCGGGGGCGGGGTGGACGGGAGGTTGATTTCGATGTTGGTCTTGGCGGTGGCTACCTCGTTCCCAAGAACGAGGTAGTCGTCGCCAATGTCGACGTTCCAGGGCGGCAGGGCGGCGAGGCGGGCGACATTATCGCACTTGGACTGGACGACCATGTCCCAGCAGTCCTTGAGGTCGACGCCCTTGGGTTCGGGTGACAGGTTGATCCAGGCGGTGAAGCCGTCCTTTCTGCTGCGTGTGACCTGGCACAGCTCCTTGACGAGGCGACGAGTGCCGGGGACCTTGAGCGTGGTGCCGACGACAATGACGGCGTCGGGGCGCGTGCGCAGGTCGGCACTGGAGACGTTGCCGATGGCCTCCTCGTCGGGGTTGTACTCGTTGTAGAGGACGAATCTGGGGCGCAGGCGGCCGATGCCGTGACTTCGCTTGCCCCCGTAGTTGGTGCGGATGTCGTCGTGTTCCTGGCACTTGACGCATAAGGGTGGCTCGGGGCCGTGGAAAATGCCAGCCTGGAAAGGTGAGAGGTGGGAGCACTTGGTGCAGACCATGTGCTCGAGGCCGCCGTGCAGCTGGATTGTTTTGGGCCAGGGGCCCTTGGGGTTAAGCGGGACCGTGGTCTCGAGGGGCTTCATGGAGGTGTCGAGGCAGTCAATGTTTTGCGAGTAGAGGCGCAGGAGACGGCCTTCCTGGGCAAGGCTGGCTAGCATGTGGTGGAACGGCGTAGGGGCAGCCTTAGCGGACATGTCTGACATGTCGCGGACCATGTCGTGGAATGACTGCGTTGATGAGCCGTGCTTGTAAACGGAGGCGTCAAAGAGATGCTTGCCAGAAGACTTTACGTTGTATTGCTTCTTAGTGGTGGCGAACAGACCGTTGGATGAGCGAAAGTCGGGAATGCCCGCAGAGACGGAGATGCCAGCACCGGCAATGACGACAATCTTCTTCTTTTTGCGCAGGGCGGAGACCAGACGGTCCATCTGGCGGCTGTCGTCTGCGGAGAATTCATCCTGGGGCTTGTCGAGGTTGAGGCGCTCGGTGGTGCGCTCCTTGGGCTCCTTGGGCGTGGCCGTCTTACGTCGCTTGGCGGGTCGCCCGCTGCCGTTGACGCTGCTGCCATCGTCGGACTGGCTGGAGGAGCGGTCGCCGCGCTTGACGGGGGTCTGTGTGCCCGATGTGTCTGCTGAGAGGGAGACCGGCGACGGGTAGCGTTTGGCGGCGGCGTCGCCGGCAACAATGGGCGAGCTGGGTAGTGATGGGGTCTTGGAGAGGACAGAGAGCGGTGATGAAGGCGGTTCCGAGGCGGCACGTGGCGGCGAGGAGAGGGGGCTGGAGGATAGTGAGGAATAGGACGCGTCGACGGTGGACGACGGCAAGTCGACTGAGGATTGGCGGCGTTCCATGGCGGCGATGCGTGTTGATGTGATGGAAGTCGTGATGAGAAAGGGAGAGAGAGAGTAGACGGGCGCAAAGAGGAAGAAAAACACGGGAAATGAGCCGGAATACGCTAGATCATCGCGTGGCCTGTCGGAAATGGGACTTGGGGAGGTGGTAGCTGTAGAGTTTCAAATCTGGCTGAGGGAGTTGATTGTTCCAGGCGAGAATGACACGTTTAAAAAAAAAGAGACGAGAAACGGGCCAGAATTAAATAGCGGTCGGCTCCGGGCTGTCGTCTGGGCGTTTTCTGTGCCGTGGCTGGATTAATTCTGCGACCGGTCGCTAGGTGGTGGTGATCGCGAGAAGGATGAAGGAGGAAAGAAAGTCGTGCGGTGGCAGACGACGGGATGAGGAGCGAGTAGTCGAGGTAAGAAAAAAAAAGGGCAAGGGCGAGCAAGGGCAAACAAGCGGCGAAAGACCGAAATGAAGGATATCGGAGACTTGGGGGGGAGACTTGACACTTGGGAAGGGGGGGTGTGGGATTTCCACTTCTTTTTTTGGGTGACACGGACTGATGGAAAAGCAACAAGGGGAACCAGATTTAGATGGGCAGAAGAACAGATGGAGGATGGGTAAGTTTGTTGGTGCGAGTTGGGTTGCGAGGCGGGCACGGCGGGCACGGCGAGTCAAGGCGAGATGCTGTGCAGTGCAAGATGAAAGGATAAACAACGGCGAGTTGTGGTATCCATAAATTGAATGCCAGAAAGTGGTGAGATGACGATTAATTACATTTATTACGGTACAGACGACAATGGGAGTATGACTTGGATGACTTGAGGCTAAAGGTCGAGTCCATCGGGTAAAAGACGGTCGCAGGCAGGTTAAAACAGTTGCAGTTTATTAGTCATTTATATGCATTTACATGGGCGCATTTCCTGCATGTATACAAGTAACTATAACTAAATTAGCATGGCTGGCGTGCATGGCCAAATCTGGGGGACGCGGGATACCTCTGTTCTGCCGTGGAGCGCCACTGTTTATTTGGTACCGCTAGTCACGAAACTCAAAAGCCGTAAACAGCGCCCGGAAAAATGAAAAGAGATTTCACTGTACTTGTATCTGCCTGTACGTAACTAGCTGTTTGTTTTTCTTTTGTTCAGTTATTAGTAACAGCTTGTACTTGGTCCGTCATACGTGCTTGCCACATCACTGGTACACTCGACACCGAGACCAACACTCACAATCAAATAGTCTGTTCGGATGCTGTGCAATCAAGACGGAATAAGCTGTAAATCCCTCGTACATTATTTACCTGAGTCTGTGTATGTATATCCATCCATTCACCGACATATCCTCAACAGGTCAGCCGGGCGCCCACAACAAGAGACATGCGTCACCCCTCGTTCCATTTCATCAACTCTCCATAGTCAGATGAAAAATTTCCCCGATAACCGAAATAACTGTAAAACCTCCATCTTCCTGATTCTATTTTTTCTTCTTTTCATCTCTGTTTTTCGTCTCTTCACCTGCGGTTGCTCGGAAACCAAATGCCCCACTTTCACCTCTCAAAATGTGGGGAAAATGCATGACCCGCCGTGCACTGGCGTGCGGCGCCCCAAAAGCCGTCAAGCCGTCAAGCCGTCAAACCGTCAAGCAAGTGACCCGTTTTAGCAGCGCTGCCCGCGTGCCAGGGGCCCTGACGCACGACGCAAACGCTTGCCTCGAGGCTGAAGGGCTGCCTTGCATCATCGGAAAACTTAGTCATCAGGCAACCTCGACGCCTGTGTGCAGTCGACGTCTACCTGCAACATTATCAGCCTGGTAATTATTAGTACTTGAAAACTTGATTCCTTGTTCGGTTTTTTAAGGTGGCGATCGGTAATTGAGAATAAAACATTTAGACTGTTTGCGCTGGTCACCAGACTCAAGTCAATAATGACTTATAATAATGCCTGACTGAGGCAGCGTATCAATCGGCTCTGGGTTTTGATCGAGGCCAAGGGCTTGTTCGGCGTCGGCCGTGGTGGCAAGTACAGCGACGCAGAACACCACGCTCAAGTCACCGCGCCGCTGCGGCAGGCTCCCCAAAACTTACTGTCCCGCGCTAAACAAACATCGCTGTTTTACACCGTAGACGGTCAGTTTGCTTTCCCACCACAGACGCCAATGCCATATGCTGATCTGTTCAGAAAGGAGGTGCAAAATTTGAGGTGAGGTGCCTGGTGGATTTTACTTCTGTGGCACGTTAACCCAGCTTGATGCGCGACGACAGAGGCAGATTCATCATTTTCTGAGGCGTATGATGAAGTCGTCTCCCGGCGAACGAAGCACAGCAGAGTAACTTCCCTCGGATTCCTGGCTGCATACAGATGCAGAATAGTCTGGTCATACTCTCTTGAAACCAGAACAAGTTAATAAAGAATATTTATTCAGTACATGTTGCATTTATGCTATGCAGCTTCTATTCTATACAATGCGTTATTTACACTCGCCATACACCCCATATCTTACAATAGTCAATCACATCATTTCCTCTCCTCCTCCACCTCCTCCGCAGCCTTGCCCTTGCCCTTCAGCCACGGCTCCAGCCAGAACCACACCTCAATCACGCTCCTCCCCTCCTCGCGTCCCGCCGCGGCCTCCGAGTGCCGCTTCGTCCGCTGCAGCGCCTCGATCGCGAACCCGCCCGCCAGCATGCCCGCAATGTGCGACGCCAGGTCGACCTGCTTGCTCATCGTCTTGCCCAGCGCCGCGAGCTGCAGAGCCGCCAGGAACGCGAGCGGGATGATGCCGTGCACGCCCGTCTCCGTGAGGCCCAGCACGCGGAACCCGTCGAGGCGGTGCTCCCAGAAGTACGCCGCGCAGAGGCCCAGCGTCGCGCCGGAGGCGCCCAGCGTCGTCGTGGCCAGCATACCGCGGAGCGTGTACGTGGCCAGCGAGCCGAGGAAGCCGAGCGAGCCGCACGCGACGAAGAGGGCGAGGAAGTCGGCGCGGCCGAGCTCGTCGTGCAGCGCGGGGCCGATGGCGATGAGCGGCACCAGGTTGATGAGCAGGTGGGAGAGCGACTGGTGCGAGAACACGGTGAGGAACATGCTGATGGGACGGGGCGTGGCGACGGTCACGATGAAGAGACGGTTCAGATACTTCCACAGCGGCGGGACCTTCCACGCCATGTAGACGAGGATGTTGGCGGCCACGAGCGTTGCGACGGTGGCGTGCGCCGTCGAAATGTCGGGGATGAGGCGGTAGCGCGCAGCGGGCTCCTCGTAGACCATGCCCACGGCGGACATGAGGCCGAGCACCAGCGCCACGAGGGCGGCGGAGGGGAGGATGCGCGCCGCAGCAGACATCTGCGGCGGCTCTTTCAGGTCCGACTGCGCGGCGTCGTAGTACTCCTGTATTTTGGGGTTGGTGATGGCCCGCGTCTGGCTACCGCCTGCTTCTCCTTGCTTCGCCAGCGGGCCAGAAACGATGCCCTCTTGCTCCTCCCTCTCGAGGCGCTCCTTTTCCTCTGCCAGATCCCGCGCCTTCTGCCTCGCCTGGTTGTTGGCGCGGATCTGATCGAACGTGCTGTGTCCGTAGACGGGATCCTCTGTATACGCCGCGGCAGGTTCAGCCTCTGCCTCTGCTTCCGCGCCCTTCTCGCCATTCTTGGCCGCAGCGGCAGCCTGCTCCTTGGCCCGCGCCGCGCGCTCCATCTCCGCCTCCATCTGCATCAGCTCATCCTCGGCCCGCAGCCCCGCATTGCGCACCTCCTCCACGGGCGCCGTCTTGCGCAGGTACGCGAGCGCGGCGTTGACCTGCTCCCCCGTGAACTGCGCCGTGTTGGGCGCGTACGCCGGGTCGTCGAGCGTGCCCGCGATGCGGCGACCGTGCAGCACGCGCAGCAAGTAGTTTGCGGGCGCGGCGTTGATGTCCTCGCCAAATATCCGCTGCACCTCGACTTCGGTGAGGTCCTTGGATGCGAAAGGCAGCCCCTTCCTATCGGTGTAGTCTTTCGGGAGCTGCTCGTAGTCGCGGATGCGGTCGTGCGTAAAGAAGGCCCTCCGGCTGCCGGGGGTCGCCCGGGAGTTCTGCGTCTGCCTCCAAGGGCTTCTTCTGCAGTGTATCGACTGTGTTTCTCGGAACGCGGCGCACGAGAGCCATCGCGAGGCGGTCGTCGTCGCGAGTCGAGGTAGGGTCTGTGGTCTTGTGACGGCGGCGCTCCGGACCACGGCTGCTGCTGCGCTGTTCGTCAGCGGGCAGGCCCGGGGCCAGAGGAACAGGCTCATCGTCGGCGCCTTTCTACAGTGTCCCTCTCGCGGGTTCCGGCTTCGATGCTCTGGCCGTTTGACAGCTCAATTGCGTCGCCTGGTGGTTGGTTGTAGGTGGTGTGCAAATGATGGTCCCTTTTTTTTTCGTTGCCGACGGCGCATGCTCTGCTGCACCCCACACCTGTGCCGACCGAAGTGTAGCCACATGGATGGCCTGATATCTGACAGGGCAGCAAAGTTGTGAATTATGACATTGAAGAAAAGTTAATAACACAAAATTACTCTTCTGAGATTATCATCAGGACACACTACCGCCAGGTGATCATTTTCGCCTTGAAGACACACGGCCGCACATTTAGTTGCTTTGAAAATTACATGTGGGGTAGTGTCAGAGAAGATGGTGAACCTCGTCATGATGTTGAAGGTGGTAATTTACGAGTCTCACGAAGCATATCCAGCCAGATATCTTCCTTAATGATGTATCCTCTAGTTTGAATTGTTTGATAAGTCCAGTATTTTATCAGTCATAAGTGTATCAGAAGCCAGCCCCAAACGCCGTCCGCAAGAGTCATGCCTATAAATTTCCTTAAGGCGAGTATATAGCTTTGTCACGCCGTCATTCTCAAATGCTTTGGTCCATTTACATGATTCCCTTAGTCGGGAAGTCACCGTTGCCAATCTTGCCAGCCTTGGAGACTTTGGACCAGGCAATGGTGGCAATGTATGCCCAGGAGCCCTCGTACCCGATGAGCTTTTGGCCGTTTTCTTGGTCGAAAACGTTGGGGATTACTAAATAATGTCAGAGACGGGCCGGACGGCTTGCATGGGGTTCAATAAAAAAAAAACTTACAGATGCCCTTTTCGTACTCGTCTTCAAGGGTCTCAATCTTGCGTTTGAGGAGATCCTCGCGAGTGCTAGCAGGACGACCAGGGCGACGAGCCTTTTTCACCTCGTTGTATTCTTCATCATATTGGTGAATGTAGCTGTTTATAAATAGTTAGACAAGCTGAGAGGGAGACTTGTGGAATGAGCAGTCATACTTTTGGATGAGGGTCTGCACCTCGGGCAGTTCCAGGCTGGTGACTTTTTTTTCCTTCAGAGCAGACTGAAAGTACTCAATGCGGTCGACTAGATGAGATGTGAGAAAAAGGGGGAAGCGACCAATGCAAGAGCAGTAGAGCATACCAATAGGCGACTCCTTCTTGGTTCGGGCGTTGGCAAGCTTTTCCAGGCGAAGGTCGCGGGCGTGGGCCATGCGCAGACGCTTGGAGTCGCGGGACTTGGCATGGAGGGCGTTTACCTCTCCGCCTCGCTTCTTGGAGATGATTTTGCGCGTCTTGTGCAGGGAGGTAGGCATTTTGGCGGTTTGGGTTGGTGGTAATTGTGAGATGTCGAGTATCAAAAATCTTGAAGTCCGAGAATATGGTGGCTCAGTAAGGTTAGCGGCAGGGTGGGACTGGACGGCAGCGAGTGCTAAAGGAACGATGGACTTAGCGGCCGTCCACTGAAGAGAGCGCTGTAAACCGAGTACCTAGTACCAACGTATTGACTGGTACCCGACTCAACCAGAATGGTTCTGCTTTTAAAAATATAAGAAGAAATATTACAGAAACATGGCTGCAGTTGAAAGAGTCGATTACATTTCTCCTTTCATTTTTTACACGTCTTTTCATCATTCTACTTGGGCCTCCCGGGCAGTGCTACTGCGGACGGTACACTCTTTACTCCGTACGCGCTCCCCAGGTACGTACCTCGACCACCATCGACGCGATCCTGGTCCCGCCCACTTCCAATTCCCACACGGCACGCCCATTCATAACCACCACTGCAATGACTGGTCCTGGTCGCGTTCAACAGCTTTAACCTCTTCTCGTCTCGCCATTCTCTGGTACCCTGCCGCTGCGTCTCCGCCTCCTTTCTCCTCCCCTCTCTCGTGCTCGTGCTCTTTCCGCAATGCCATCGGCGTCTCGTGCTTTGCTCTTTGCTCCTTTTCGACTGTGAGACAGCTGCCTTGACACCAATCACGACTTTTGTTTACACCGCTGTGTCGTCTCGCCCACGCACCGCCAACGCCTCGAGATCGATCCGACTGGAAATCCTACGCCCTTTCGCTGCCTCTACACCCGAAAATACTGTCGATCCCAAAATATATCTCTCCAATACCGCCGCACACCGGCCAGCAACCGGACTGGTGCATTAACGGTCTCCTGAGACCCGACGCGGCATCATGGGTGTCTCTGGTGCGTACTCGCGTATCGACCATCATGTAATTCACGGAAATACTGACATATTCAGGATTGCTGCCGCTCCTCAAATCCATCCAAAAACCTACCGAACTGAAAAAATGTAACGGGCAGACGCTCGGCGTCGACGCCTATGGCTGGCTGCACCGCGCAGCCTTCTCCTGCGCCGTTGAGCTTGGTCAAGGCAAGCCCACCACCCGGTACGCTCTGCACCCCTGATATCACGTTGCACTGCGCTAACTTCCTCAACAGATATGTCACGACAGCCATGCACCGCGTCCGCATGCTCATCCACTTTGGCGTCAAGCCCTACATGGTCTTCGATGGCGATTACCTCCCCAGCAAGGCTGCCACCGAACACTTGCGCGCCAAGAAGCGTGAGGAAAAGAAAAAACTCGCCAACGATCTCATCAAGGCCGGCAAACCCGCCCAGGCCGCCCAGGAATTCCAGAAATGCGTCGACATAACCCCCGAAATGGCGTCAACCCTCATCCAGGAGCTGAAGAAAATGGATATCCCCTACGTGGTGGCGCCCTACGAGGCTGACGCTCAGCTCGTGTACCTCGAAAAACAGGGCCTCGTCGACGGCATTCTGTCTGACGACTCCGATCTTCTCGTATTTGGGGCCAAACGCCTGCTCACAAAGCTTGACCAGTACGGCAACTGCATCGAAATCAACCGACGTGACTTTTGCGCCTGCAGAGAGATTTCTCTCACCGGATGGTCAGACGCGGAATTCCGCAGAATGGCCATCATGAGTGGCTGCGACTACCTCAACGGCCTTCCCGGAGTCGGCCTCAAGACTGCCTACAGGCTGATGCGCAAGTCCAAGACGCCAGAACGCGTCGTCAAGATGCTGCAGTTTGACGGCAAGCGCGTATCAGAAAACTACCTTACACAGTTCTACCAGGCAGAGCTCACGTTTCTGCATCAATGGGTGTTTTGTCCCACGAAGAAGGAAATGGTCCATCTCACAGATCTCGACGGAACGCGAACCGCTGACGAGATGCCCTTCATCGGCGCCTACGTCGAGCCCGCTATTGCGCGCTGCATCGCGGCGGGCGACATCAATCCCATGTCCAAGGAGCCGATTGTCCTGCACCTCACTCCCTCAAAGCGAAAGCTCGCCCAGACCAAGACGATTTCTGCCACACCCACAGCTACGCAGCCGCCAGCCAAGCCCATTACCTCATTCTTCAAGACTCCCAGCCGGAAACCCATGGGCGAAATGGACCCCAACTGCTTCTCTGTCGATGCGGAACGTGTCGCCCAGCTTACCGACGGTGGTCTCGTACCGCGCGTATTCCCGCTGCCCCGCCCGTATATTGAGACACCCGAACCCACCAACAGACGGAGCACGCTGCCTGCGCGACGCCGCACATCGCCCAGACTCAACCGTCGACGCACCGAGAACTTTAGCAACACGGTCTCGCAGACGGCTAGCAGCCCTCTATTTGCGAGACCCAAGGAGTCTGTCCTCGGTAGCACGCCGCGTTCGGAGCCCCCGCGCAGGCCGCAAAAGAAGGCCCGCCTCTGCGACGACATTGAGCCCGTCGAGACATCACCCAAGAGCAGCAAGTTCTTCTCGAAAAAGCCGACGACGGAGGAGAAGCCCAAGGCGAGCAAGGCGGATAGCTACCTATTCTCGGATGATTCCGTAGAAGAGGCGCTCAAGGGTCTGCCCGAGATTGATAGCTGGACGCCGAGCATCCAGACCTCGCCCAAGAAGATGCTCGTTTTCGAAGATGCCAGCCAAGAGACAACGCAGTCTGCATCCCGCGAATCGAGCAATCTGACGGAGGCATCCCTCTCCAGCCTCGGCATGGCTGACACGCCCAGCTCCTCCTTTGAGCCCTCTATGCCACCACCTCGAACCACTGTGCCCCTTTCACAGCGCTCCGTCTCGGCGTCATCATCGCAGACCCCGGCCAGAGTCTCGCTCAGCAAATATACATACACATCCGCGTCTTCGTCCCGCACAGCCCGCACCCCGGCGTCCAGCATCTCTGTCCAGTCCTCCATCTTCAGCGCGGCGTCGACCCCGTCCACCGCGGCGTCCGCGCTGTCCTCGCGCATGACGCCACTGCAGCGACTCGGCGCCAAGGTCGCTGACGCCACGCGGTCGCCCAACATGCCCGCGCCGCGCCGCCAGGCCAGCATGGGTGGCGGGAAGCCCGCCGTGTTCGGCGGACGCCTCGCCGTCAACCCGTCGTTTGTGCCGCTCCCTCGTGTGGACGTCGACGAGATGGAGGCGCTGCACAGGCCGTGCGCCGAAGGCGGCAGTGAAGACCAGATCATCCCTGATAGCGACGGGGAAGAGGCCGGCGAGGAAGAGGAGGATTACAAGCTGCCATCGGGCAAGAGGCTCGACCTGTCCAAGTTTGCGTTCTGCTAAACACCGCATTAAACAGCAAACGGCTGGTGACAAAACATGATATCTTAACGACTAGCATTCAGTGGCGTTTTTCTATTTCTCTTTTCATTATTGGCGTTTATACTGTCGGAGTTGTCTCCATTGTTGGTATTGGCTGTCAAAAAATGGTTTATTTCATCAAAACGTGTATGGGCTTACTTTTGCATTCATTAATTTCTGGTTTTCGTATTCATTTTCCCCTTCTGAACGTGGAGGGGAAATGAAGAAAGATGGTTGAAACGGCTGCGTATTCTGCCGCTGTTCTTGTTATAGACAAAAATACCCCATTGTTCTTTTTTGATATTGATAGTTTCCCTTCCTTTTCTTTTGGTAGCGGTAGGCTTTAATTTACTGCACATAAGTTTCTAGAACACCTGCGCGTTACTTTGACAATGTGGCCGTATCATTACCTTACTCGCATACATTGGACTCTTGCTTTTACTGCGTCACTTCAAACTAAAAGGCACATGAAAGGGGCAGGTTCATTTCGACAAACGCCGCTGAAAGTATATTCATGCCGCGGTATCTTCCCGTGTAACAGAATGCAGACATGCTATAATAGAGACGAGAAAACCAAATCATGACACACAGGGAGAAAAAAAAAAAACCAACTCCAACCCCTAAACTATGCCCCTCTTTGTTGTAAAAGTAGCGAAAAACACAAAAACACAAAACAAACAAGAGGGTGTGTAGCCAGCTACAGGTAAAAGCTACTATAAAAGAAAAAAAAAAGCAACTGGCCGCGTTTCATCTATATGTCGTCATCAATTCTGTACGTGTAAAAAATGCAGCCGCTGTTGGCGTTCGGGGTCCTAATCGTATGCTGCGCTTCGTGGTTGAGCCGTCGTTGCTTGAAGCCCATTGTATTCAAACACGGCCCGAAAAAGCATTTGCCCAGAAAATCCCACATCATTGAATATCCCGAATCAGTATCGTTCATACGTATCTTGCGCTTGTCCCTGTAGGCGTCGAGTTAAAACATTGACGTCTGCGTTCCTCAAAGGATGAAGATTGACTTGAAGCTGTAAAACGACTTGCAGTCCGCTCCATGGATTGGCTGAGATTGCTACATCGAACTCGAATGTGCTCAAACCACCAGACGCAACAGCCACGAGGGTCTTCTGTTCGACCTTTAGTCTCAGTCGACTCCACTAGATGTAGTGGATAATCGTTTTATCTGTGAAAAGTTGCGGCGATCTCGCCGTTGCGTTTCTAGGCCAAGTCATCGGTGCCCAAGTCGTGAGTTTCGTCGCTGGACCACTCAGCAGGCTCCTACTGCTGGGGTCTGAGTGTCATGGGATAGGGCATTGTGCTGAATGTAATTCCCGTAGCTTGGTCCTAACGACGAGCCGGAGGAGGTATAGTAGTCGTTGACGGCGAAGTGAGTTCCGAGTTGAAAGCCCATTTGCCTAGACGGTTAGCAGTCTTCATTGCCGGACAGCATGGAATACTTACCCTTGGCCAAATTCTCAGCTGTGTCTTCCAGAAGAATAACGCGTCGCTTGTTGCAGTAGGACGTCTTGTCCATAATGTCAACCTTCAGTTTCGAGTCGGACAGTTCTTGAATCGGCTTCTCAAACATCTCGGACAAGTTCTCTACAGCCATTTCCAGGTCCTTTTGGTTGTCCTCAAAGATTTCCGTCAAGTTTGTCTTGCTCAAGTAAAATGCAAATGCATACGTCCACTTCAAAGTCTGCCGACAAGTCTGCAATGCTTGTGACGCCGCATGCAGGTACTGAACCTCTATCCAGGACATGCCTGATGTGGTTTGCAGTTGAACCATTTTCTTCTCTGTCTTCTGCGCAATATCCTTATCGAGACGTGCGGATTGTTCGTGGTTTGCATATCGGTTATAGTAATGCAAGTACCGTGCCAAAGACGTGCGAGACTTGGCCTGCGCATCCCGGGCCTCAAAGCCGCTCTTTTCTTCGTATCGGTTGCAGTTGTACCACGAGGTGCCGTGCTCGGACCAGAGTCCCATGCACATCCAGCAAAATTCATAACGGCATTTTCTGCAAGTCATGTGGTTGCAACCACCGTTCTTTTCAATCGTAGACTGGCACTTGGGACATTCTTTGGTGTTGGCGTTGATCCAGTTGGCCGTTTCCGAGTCATCGGCGCACTTTTTGAGCCATTTCTTGACCAAATCACACGGCGCAGGCTGGTGGTCCGGGTTTGGGCATCCGAAGCAGAAGCGGAATCCGCAGCTGCATTCGACAGTTGGTACGATCCGATCAAGGTCCTTCTTCTTAATACCGCACTCGACCGCGTTGGGACAGTCAGGGGCTGGACACCACTTGAAGATGTCCTTGTCTTCGACGTATGTACGATTAAGGAGCGTATGATATCGGCCGGTCAACTCCGAGGTGACAAGCAAGTCCAGGGAGCGCGAGTCAAGGATTCTGGTACAGTCATCCGAGGGACACTGGATCCTGGCGGCCTCACCCTCGTCTCTAATCTTTTGCGTGAGGTACTGTCGGTAGCAATCGACGCAGTATCGGTGGCCGCACTTCATGGCAAACGTTTCAAGGCCGTCTTCGTCTTCGCAGCAAATGTCGCAGATGAAACCGGGGACGGCTTCTAACTTGGGAAGATCGGTCGTGTTGCTGCTCAAACCAGCGGCCTCTAGCACCTTCTCGGGACGGTCCATGTAGTCCTCGAGGAGGCGTTCTTTGTTCCATCGAAAGTGACGCAGCATGATGGCGGCGTCTTCCTTGCCCATGTCGAGAATCATGTCGACTTCGGCGATCATATCATCTTGCTGTTTTTGGATATCCGTAGGCTCAAAGACTTTGAAGGGGACAACGTGTGCTTGGGCCTTTTTCTTATCGAGGTCTTTTGCTGACAGGCCAAAGTCGGGATCAGGCTCGTCGAAGTCTTCATCGTCAAACTCTACATGGAAAAATGGTTAGCGAGCCCACGTCAGGCAGAAGGGCAAGTTGAACAAACGCACCGGCACCGGACAAGTCATCGGCACTATCCTGCAGCATCTCGTCATCGCTGGAGAGCTGGGACATGAACTCCTCGTCTGAATCCATGCCTGTGGTGGTAACTGGGGTCGGAGGAGCGGCCTGGGGCTCGACCGCTGAGACGACGAGCTTCTTGCTTGCCGAGTGGGATGGTGCCGTCGTCTCAGCGGCCTTCCGCTTTCGCGTGGAGGGGGGAATGGTGGCGGCGGCGAGGGGCAGGAGACGCGGAGAGAACCACGTCTGTGAAGGGGAGAAAGCCGCTGTCCGGAGACGTTAAAAAGACCACACGCCGATGGTGATGCCTAAGTGAATCGATAATAGGTCTCGGGATCGGCGCGGCCACGTTCGGTTCAGGATCGAGGGGTCCTGAGAGCGGGCGGCTTTGGACGGTGAAGGCACGGGGTGGGGAGACGGAGATGGCAGCGGAGAAAGAGTAGAAAAGGCTGGCGATGTGGCGCGATAGTGCGTGAAACAGCAACCGTGAAAAAGGATCGCAGGTTCTATGCCGAGGATGCTTTTTTTTCCTATGAAGTAGACCTGAAAACGTACATGAAGCAAAGGTTGTTGGAAATCAAGGTTGGAGGCCGGCCATTATTAAGTGACGTACCGGATTATCCTCGGCGGCTGAGTCATGACGCCCAAGCGGAAGGCGGAAGCAGGCTGAAGCAGGCAGAAACCCTCGAAGGCGAGGGGGAGGCGCTGGGAGCTGGCGGGCGGAGAGGGCACTAAAAAGGCTCCGGCCGAACCCAGAAAAAGGAGCCCAAGGCCCAAGCCAACAGCGCAATGGCTGGTGGAGTTTATTTATTAATTTAGCCTATTGCTGCCTGCCATTCACGCTGGCTGAGCTGGGCTGGGCGTTCCCGGTGGCTAGCGAAGGGTTTACAGCGCAGGCCCTGCCTGGAGGTCAAGTCAAGTGGTGGCACGGGCGGGGTTCGTTATAGGGCCCTCCCCCGGCCCAAGTTTACCGAGTCCTCCGCCGATCTGGTGCTACTTGGCCGATGCGTTCTCGGGGTGTCGGCGAATTCTTTGAACGACCATTCTAGCGTCTGTTTGGCTATTTTCCGTATTACTTTTGCAAAATTATATTTTGTAAACGAAAAAGGGGGCATTGCATACACTTTCGTCGTCAAGGGGACAGCAACGGCAAAGTCTATGCAAGATTCGGCGTTTGGCGCGCCCGACAGGATTTGGCCGTCACATGGGCACCTCGTCGGGCACCGATTCGATAGGTCGGGCTTACGTCGGTCTACTGCGACAAGAGATTGATAGCAGACACGCGGCATGTTGCCCGAGATAGAGGGACTGCGGTCTGTGAAACATATATATCAGAAGTAGCATGGCTGATCGGCGACAGTCGCACCAACTGTGGTTCTATTCCACACACGTGATATTGTACAGCTAATACCATCAAGTTCATACATCTTCAAGCCTCTATTTCTGGCCAGAAACAGAACTTGGTCATGCCTTGACGTGTTGATACGAGATGTAACATCAGCCGCATCTCGTACCTACTGGAAGACCTTCTCCGCCATGGTGACTAGGCATTTCAGTTAGCAGCTGGCGGGACAGAGCTAGCAAGACAAGCACGAAGCAGAGAACATGATCTTACCGTCGGCGGCAGTGGCATCGGCCTCCAAGTGCACCTTGGTCACCTTGCCGTCGTCGACCTTGAGAACAAAGCGCTGGCTGCGGGTGCCACCGAGAACAGCGGCGGCGCCGTCAAAGCCCATGTCGAGAGCCTTCGTGAAGGCAGCGGTAGGGTCGGCAATGAATCGGATCTGCAAAATTCTACATCAACAACTTGTCTCGCCCCCTAGCGCCGCAGTATTGTGTTGCTTACGCCAGTCTGACCAGCGGGGTCGAGCTGGTCAGCCCAAGCCTTCATGCTGTTTTCCCCATTTCGATTAGCAAAAGGAACAGTTATACAATATCTGACCACATTTCGGGGCTCGTCTCCTCGTACACAAAGGGGTCGTTGACCGAGAGGACAAACACCTTGCCCGCGTCCTTGAGCTTGGGGCTGTTGATGAACGAAGGGATGTGCTTGCTCGAGCAGGTGCCCGTGAAGGCGCCCGGCACGCCGACGATGTAGCCGTTGCCCGACTGGAACTCCTCGGCGAGGCTGACCTTGGCGGCCGCCGAGTTCTCGAAGAGGCCGTCCGTCTCGGGGATCACGTCGCCGGCGCGGATCAGGGCGCGGGGTGTCGTGTGGAAGGCGCGGCGGGCGGCGACAGAGGGGCGCGCGAGCGCGACGCGACGGAGGGGAGCGCGGAAGGACATCGTGTGTTGAGATTTGAGAGGGTCGGAGGAGGATGTGTTCGCGGAAGAAAGAAAGGTTGCGAGAGGGGAAAGAAATTCGTTAGGATGGAGCTCCGGAGCTCGAGTGACAAATAATTCGGAGCTCCAGGAGCTTCAGCCAATGCCGTGCAACGGCCCCACCAGGCTCGCCAGGAACACTCTTAACGGTACACAAAGAGAATTAATTATTTTTTTTATAAATTAATTAAATGTTGTTCAATGCTAATCTATCTCATTCGGAATCAAGAAGCATGCCTGAAATGAAATTGGTAAGGGCAAATTGTTGACAGCTGAATGAATTCCGTCCAGCAGCTGCTCATACAGCTAACTCGACGTCTATTGAAAGATGAACAATGACCGTATGAGACCCTCATCTTCCTTCATAAGTTCTACGATATTAGACTCCTTCACAAACTCCTCCATGCTCGCCCCAGCACGTTCAAAATACCACAGCCCAATCTTTACCATTTCCCCAAACGCCGGACTGTCGCTGCACGCATCGTTCGCAAACGTGAGCACATCCCGCCCGCTCAGCAGCAGCGCCGAGCGATATACCTGTGTATTCACATCGCCAACCTCCATCTTGCACACGAGCCGCGCCCTCTCGCGGTATGCGTTGCAGAAGCTCCGACACAGGAGCCGGAAGAGCGCTGTGCTGGGCGCGTCTCGAGCGCCGATGATGCGGCAGTGCATGCTGGACAGGAGCTCGGGGATGTCGCCGTTGACGCCGCGGCCGCGGCTCGTCGCAAATTCCCAGTCCGCGACGATGGGGCGGGCGTCGCCGGTCTCGAGCGCATTCGTGGGAAGGAGGATATTGCCGTAGTTGAAGTCGCCGTGCATGAGGCACGCCGGGTATGCGTGTTTGGAGGATTTGATGTCGTCGGAGAGCCATTGGAAGTATTCCCTGCCACGGGAGCAGTCGGCGAGGTACTCGGGCTGTAGCTCCATGGCGAGAAACCAGACCACGTCGTCAGTCAGTCTCTGCGAGAGGACATCTTGCAGAGATGTGGTTTCAATAGCCTGCATTGTTTGCAGACTGTGCATTGTTGCGAGCGTGTTTCCGAGAATGTTGCCTATTCTGGCAATTAGCTCTCTTACACGAGGCGAGGGCTCCAGCTCGGCCCATGCGAGGATGGAGTCGCGCAGATTCCGAACGTCGCCCATGTCTTCGATGAGCATGATGGAAACTTCCTCAGATTTTTCCGTGCGCAGCAGGTTCGACTCTCGTCCCACAGAGCGCTTCCAGAACCTTGGCACTCGCCATGTAGTTTCAGCAGCGCCGCCCATCATGCCGCCGCCTTCATCCCACAGCATCATGGCGGCAGATTCGACGTCCTAACGTAAGAGCCACCGTATTAGTCTACAGCCATTGACACGACGCCGTCCGTTAGAGCTTTCATTCACACCTGTCTATGGATAGAAAACGGCTGGACGTGACCGCTGTCTTCGTCTACAAAATACGGAGAGGCATGCTTGAGCACGAGCGACGGTGGTCCGGCCTCGCCAGACGTTTTAACGGCGCGGTGGGTAGCATTGATGGAGCCATGCGAGAATCGCGATATGCTCCATTCCGTCTGGGGATATATGGCTTGCAGGTAGCCGTTATAATCTGGGTCTGTCATGGCGGCAGTGGCGTACATTGAGGCGGGGCGGGACAAAGGATCGGATGATGTGCTGATAACTACGGGGGACTTTGAGGAATGTGTCTCTATAAGTAGTTGTTTGCTGTCTGTGAAGCTATATGACTTATTCGCGATGATGGAAACCGAAAATGGCTTGATATCATCAAGTTGTGGAACATTACAAGCCCAGCTCCTCGGCGGTGAGTCACTTACCGGATGAGTTCGTAGTTGCTAACCCCACAAGGCTGCATCTACATGTACTCTCCGTGGCACTATTATAGCAGCTGAATGATGGTTTTAAAACTGCACGGTTGTTACCTTGCATCAACTTGGCATTGGAACATGGTCGACAGAAAGCGCCTCCTTTTCTGGCATGCAGGGCGGCGTGGGCTGTCGTGAAACGCAGCTCCGAGTAGCCGGGCGGTGCAACATTATGCAACGAACAGAGGTTTCAACGCGGAGCAAGCCGTGGCGCATTTCCCAGCCAGCATTACCGCCAGATGCCATTGTTGTGTTTCTTCAGCAGCCAGGGGCCGGCAATGAAGTGTGAGCTGTGAAACGCGACGGCGTTGCGCAGTCCCCTATGCAATGTCAAAGTTACGATGATGCGCAAAGACGAGCTCGCCTCTGCGTAACAGGGACAGGACGGCAGAATATTTACGTCGAGAGGGCGGGAAAGAGAGAATATTCGAAAGAAGCGTCGCGGAGTGTAGTTTGTCGACTCCTGATATATGCGTATTGCGCACAGAGAATGCGGCGGCGGGATGGGCAATGCAACCCTGGAATGCAGCCACCAGTGACGGAGAATTATCAATTGTCGTGTTTTATGTGTCGTGCTGCAGAGTTAAAAAAAGACTTTGGCTTTTTTGCTTCTGTCAATCGCTGCGCATGGCGTGGAGAAGGCAGGGGACCCGGCTAATTTGCATTGTAATGAGCAGGGGCTCGACGGAGTCAGGATTGTTGTATCAGATGGCGATCGGAAGGCTAACGGGATGAGACATGCGCGGCGAGTGGCAAAGGTGGGTAGGTGAGTCTTTCCTTTTAGCTGTTGCAGATGCGCTTGGTCGCTCAGACGGATGACTTGACTGCTAAGGCCGAGGCTGCGATTGGAGAGGTGCTGGAGCTCAGGCGCTGATTGTAGGCAGACCGGAGACAGAGTTTGGCACCAGGGTTTGGGGGAATTTAAGCGTTGATGGGATGATGATTTGGCGCAGCGAGCAGGGAGCGTGGCCTGAGCGAAAGGATGACTGCTGAGGAGCGGAGGGCTGAGAGCTGTCAGGACGACGTGTCTGAGATATCGGATAGCAGGCCTGGCGGAAATTGCGAGGGTAGAGCGGTTGCACATGGTGCCTCAGGACCAGGCGAGGACTTTGGCCAACAGCACCTGGTTAGGTACGTGGTGGCAAGGTTTAGCTGTCATCGGGAGGTGGAGCTGGACATGTCAAAAAAGCCATGCTGTGTCGTGGTAGCGAGATGAAGCTTGTAGCGAGTAGGTGGAGGAGGGGAGGCGTGAGGAGAGCAGAGGAAAGGAGAGGAAATGAGAAGGAGTCGTGATGAGGCTGTTGATGTGCGTGTGTATGAGAGACGCCGGTAGGATCTGTATACCGAGTACGACAAGTCACACTGTGCCTGACGGACAGGCAACCAGTTACCTAGACAGGTACCTGACAGCTCAATTGATGGTACCCCCAGACATGTGCTGCCTGTTTTTGGCGAAGTACAGCTCGTCACGATGGTAGCGTCGAGTATCGAAAGGTACCTCATTGTCTACACGAGGTGCTCACATTTTTCATTGGACGAGTGCCCCAGCAGCCGCAGTCGCAGGTACATCAAAGCATGCGCGGTGGGAAATATGGATCGGGCGTGGCTTTTTCCGGAACATTCAGGAGGATCATGATTCGAGAAGGAAGCGTGAGTGAGTATCAGAGTACGGACAAGAGCAAAAGCCGAGAAGGATGAGTCGTGGCGGCTGGAGAATGTCATTGTACTTGTAGAGCTGGCAGTCAAGCAGTGTGCATGCATGGAGATGGATGCTGGCAGTACAGGCTGGTACGCCAAGATACATGACGCACCAGTTCCTGGGCCAGCCGTTTGCGCGTTGGCAGTACATCGGTCCTCGTAGGTACTTATCCAGGTACACAGCCCGGCTGCCAGCTGCCCGCGACCAGCACCTCTTTGGGTAAAAGCCATGTCTGTTTGCTGCCAGCTGGCAGTTGGAAGTTGTCACTCTACCACGGTAACCCATTAAACTCGGCCTACTGAACGTGTCGCATCTCCCATTCCCATTTCCATCTCCCTTGTAGCTGTACTTTTACTCTGATGCTCCATGCCCCTCTTCTCCCTTGAGTCCGCTTGTGCCTGGCCGATTCCAACCTCTGGCTCCACTGCCTTGCCAGCCAGCCCGCAATGCCCGCTAGCCTGCCAGGTGCCCACAGTGTCACTGCCCAGAGAGGGCGTGGGCGGCGGCCGGAGTGTTGCCAAGTGGGCTCCAAACAGTGGATGCCGACGCCGGCCTCCTGGGCCAGTAATATGTAAGAGCTCCAAGGTACGTACCAAGGAGCCATTTGCCAGTTGCCAGCTGCCCGCCCACTAACTACAACTGCCCTCTGGGTTTCTCCCACTTTCGTCTTGCTCCTCTCCCGGGCTCCAGGCTCTCCAGACTGGACTCCTCGCCAAAAAGAAATCCCCGCCAAAAAAGGGACCCCCCGCCTCGCGTCGCCTTTGCCTTTCGCCATCCGACCCCCCCTTCTGTCAACTTCACCACCAACACTTTCCTCCTTGATTTCGCCCGCCCTCAACACGAGGTACCTCCCTTGACATCCCGCCTCGACTTGCAGCTCTCGACCTTGCGGCAGCCGCGGTATCATCCGTGCACGCCATTCATTGTTCAGCAGAGCTTCAATATCTCGACTCTTCTCATCGCTACCCACGCCCGCTGGCCGCACATACTCGATATCCGCATGCTTGCGACGCTGAGGCACTGACCTGACCCGAACCTCTCCTCCTGACTTGGGAGTCTGCTCGCGGAACCTCGACCCCAAAACCGCCAGAAATCCAACGACGCCCACCTCTTTTGCGCCGCCCAGCTTGCGCCAGCCGCTCCTCCGCCGTTTCACAGACACCAGGCCCCTGCAAACCTGCGCTGCACAACCCAATCTTAAATCTTGGGCTCAAGACCAGCTTTGCCAGCAACTGTGCCGCCTGTTCTTCATCGAGCGCTGTCGTTTGTTTGTTGTCTGCGATCGCTCGTCGGTAACCTTTTTTTAATTCGACTTTTTTCCCTTCTGCGTGGACCCTCAATCGTCTCCGACTCCAGCGACCCGCGACCCACGACAGCCCGCCCTCGACAGTTCAGTTCTCGTCCGAGGCCACGCTCTTGCGCACGTACTCTTACCTCACGTCTGCGACGCCAGGTCACGAGCGCATCCAGTGACTGCCCGCCCGCCCGCCGTCTCTGTCAGCCATGTTACAGACGCCCTCGAGAGCGTCTACGGCCTCGTCTTCCTCCTTCCAGCCCATCTCGCGCCAAAACACAATGTCGTCCTACGATGGAGCGCGCTCGGCGCGCCAGTCGAAGCGCTACTCCATGTCGGCCCTCTACATGTCCATGTCCGCCAATGAGGGTGAGATGCAGATTGAGGATGACCTCGCCAAGGCACAAAAAGTTTTGCGCGATCTCAAATCCAACATTTCCTCCCAGTCCAAGAAGAACTTCGTCCTCGAAAAGGATGTACGCTATCTCGACTCGCGCATTGCGCTTCTCATTCAGAACCGCATGGCTCTCGAAGAAGTAAGTTTCCCTCCGTTCCCGGTAGTCGTCGTTGTCCGCTAACCCCTCCTCAGCAAAATGAAGTCGCCAGCCATCTCGAAGACGCCACGGACATGCAGGAAGGCTTCTTCCCCAACGACGATAAGACTCAGAAATATGGAAACCTCTTGTTCCTTCTGCAATCAGAACCCCGCCACATTGCACACCTCTGCCGTCTCGTCTCCATGGCCGAGATTGATTCCCTGCTGCAGACTGTCATGTTCACCATTTACGGAAATCAATATGAGTCAAGAGAAGAGCATTTGCTCCTGACCATGTTCCAGGTACGCTCATCTTGGACGTCTGCTAGTGACCGGTGCTGACATTTCCCAGTCTGTCCTTACATACCAGTTTGATAATACCCCCGATTACTCTTCTCTGCTCCGAGCGAATACCCCTGTTTCTCGAATGATGACAACCTATACCCGTCGCGGCCCTGGCCAGAGCTTCCTGCGCACTGTTCTCGCTGATAGAATCAACGATCTCATCATCCTGCAGGACTTGGACCTGGAAATCAACCCGCTCAAGGTCTACGAGCGTATGCTGGAGCAGATTGAAGAGGAGACTGGCTCTCTTCCTCCCTCTCTTCCCCGCGGCATCACCGCCGAGCAGGCTGCCGAGAACCCCCAGGTCCAGGCCATTATCCAGCCCAGACTCTCGATGCTTACCGAGATTGCTAACAACTTCCTCAACACCATCATCGAGGGGCTTGAAGAGGCACCCTACGGTATTCGTTGGATCTGCAAGCAGATTCGCAGTTTGACCAAGCGCAAGTACCCTGACGCCAACGACCAGGTCATCTGTACACTCATCGGTGGCTTTTTCTTCCTTCGTTTCATCAACCCCGCCATCGTGACGCCCAAATCGTACATGCTCATTGACGGAACGCCCGCTGAGAAGCCGCGCCGCACGCTGACATTGGTGGCCAAGATGCTGCAAAACTTGGCAAACAAGCCATCGTATGCCAAGGAACCATATATGGCTAAGCTGCAGCCCTTTATTGAGCAGAACAAGGATCGCATCAACAGATTCATGCTCGATCTCTGCGAGGTCAGCGACTTTTATGAGAGTCTGGAAATGGACAACTATGTCGCCCTGTCCAAGAAGGACTTGCAGCTCGATATCACCCTCAACGAAATCTATGCCATGCATGCCCTAATTGAGAAGCACGCCATGGAGATCTGCCGCGACGAGGCCTCCCACCTCTCCATTATCATGACCGAACTTGGCCCGGCGCCCGCACAGGTTCCCCGCAAGGAGAACCGTGTCATCAACCTCCCTCTCTTCAGCCGATGGGAGACGGCAATCGACGACCTCACGGCGGCTCTCGATATTACACAGGAGGAAGTGTTCTTTATGGAAGCCAAGTCCATCTTTGTGCAGATTATGCGTTCCATTCCTCAGAGCAGTGCGGTTTCTAAGCGGCCCTTGCGCCTGGAGCGAGTGGCCGACGCTGCTGCCACCAGCCGGAACGATGCTGTCATGGTTCGAAAGGGTATCCGCGCCATGGAACTCCTCTCTCAGCTCCAGGAAATGGGTGTCATTGACAAGAGTGACCAGTTTGGCTTGCTGCGAGATGAAGTCGAGCAGGAGCTTCACCACCTCGGCTCCCTCAAGGAAGGTGTCTTGACGGAAACCAAGAAGCTGGACGAAGTCTACAAGACCATTCGCGACCACAACACATACCTTGTTGGACAGCTAGAGACGTACAAGAGCTACCTACACAACGTGAGATCCCAGAGTGAAGGCACCAAGAGAAAACAGCAGAAGCAGCAAGTCCTGGGCCCCTACAAATTTACCCATCAGCAGCTCGAAAAAGAGGGTGTGATTCAGAAGAGTAATGTCCCGGATAACAGACGGGCCAATATTTACTTCAACTTTACATCGCCTCTTCCGGGTACATTTGTCATTTCCCTCCACTACAAGGGTAAGTCATATTGTTCATCTCGCCATTTCTTACACTAACAACTTCCAGGACGCAACCGCGGTCTTCTCGAATTGGATCTGAAGCTGGATGATTTACTCGAAATGCAAAAGGACAACCAAGAAGAGCTCGATTTGGAATACGTGCAATTCAGCGTCCCCAAAGTTCTCGCTCTTCTCAACAAGCGCTTTGCGCGCAAGAAGGGTTGGTAAATATATACGATTGTTCCGTCTCGTGTGCGGAGGCTTCATCCGGCGTTTGGGGAGCACATGATACCACTTGCCGTCGGCTCGCTATCAGTGAGTCGGCTGCGAGACTTGTTTGCTTATCTGCACGTAGCGCGCCTACAAGGCGAGGCAATTCTTTAACACTTTTCCTAATCTTCTGGGCGGCAAACAGTTTGGCTGGTCTGGCACCATTTGCTGACGGGTGCCGCCCGACCCAGGGTATTTGCCTGGGCTTTACAATTTTCATTGCAGTTTGCGGGAGAATGCGATCGGAAGGTGGCCGAATACAGACACAAAAGGAAGCGGGCACCGTTGTATATACGTCAAGAACGACGCCCGAGGCCGCGCCATTGGTATGAGTATGGCCAGTCGGGACGCATTATTTGGATATATCGGCTTCTCGACTGGCGTTACTCGCTGTGGCTACGGTGGCAACTGAGGAGGACGAGATAATGACGGTGGTTTTATACCAAAGGGCTGCTTTGAAGTTGCATGAATTTCTGTTTAGTATTGACGCATCGATTTTGTTACTTGGTTTCTATTTCTTTTTGTCTTTTACTTTCTCCAACCTTTTCGAAAATTATTTACGTGTACGATTAGCAAAAAGAAAAAACCCATGCTCAGTCTGTCACTTATTCGAATCGATTATTGATACCACCAATGCAAATGTTAATTCAAAATGACGCTCACTGATGCTAATTCAACCAGACTATAAAAATTTGTAGACAATCTAAACCCTCCCTGACTCGAGGTTCTCGTCTATATGCATCGTACGTGCTCGCCGCCACGGCCGATTCCATTTCCACCGCCCGCTCGCCGCCGCAACCAGCCTCCTCTTTCGTCTCTTTGTCAAACTCGGCGGCCGCGCCTCGCTATTCTTCTCACCAGCCGCCACACCACCACCATCTCTCTCCCTATACCTCGCGAGGATCTTCACCGCTTCCTTCCAACCCCTCACCATCGATGCGAAGCCGTTTGTCTGCAGCAGCACGACGACGCCCATGAACGGCACGCAAACGAGCACCATTGTCACGGCGAAGCGCCAGTCGGTCGGTGCGATGGTGAACTCAGTGATACCGAAGACGGAGGTGACAAACGTCAGCGGGAGAAAGACCATGCTGATCATGGTGAGCACGCGGATGTTGTCCCCTTGGTCAATGGCGCGGCGCGACTCCTTGATCGAGCTGCCGGAGAAGAGCTGGTCGCGGAGGTTCTCGATCTCTTTGCGCGTGCGCTCGTTGCGCTTGATGATGGCGGAGATGTCGGAGACGACCTTTTCGAGCTCGGTGCGGAGGTGGGACATTGTTTCGCGGTGGGTGGCGATGTCCGCGGAGGACGAGGAAGGGTACGGCCAGAGGAGCGGGTGCGTGCCGGACCAGAAGTCGGGGGTGAAGGTGTTGGTGTAGGCGGCAACCATGGCAGCGAGGCCGGTGTTTATAACGGCGAGGGTGTTGTAGGCCCAGAAGTAGCGGCGGATGTAGGTGAAGTGCTTGTCCTCGAAGAGGAGCTTGTCGCGTAGGCGTCGGTCGAACATGAACTCAGTCTATTCGACGATCAGTCTACTGTCAAACGAAGAGAGGGGGGTTCTTACCGGAGGAGTTATCAGCTTGGTAATCTTCTCATGCAGAATCACATTCCGCTTCCCCGCGTCCCGGTACTCGGCAACAAGCAACTCCAGAAACGCACACGGCCCGCTCCCAAACGTCTTTTGCGCGACAAACTCCTCCCCGCGAACCGTATGCTCATCATCCGGGAACGACTGCATTCCCAACACGTGCCACGGCGCAAAGGTGTCGAAGAGGAACCCCTCGCGCGCGCGCTCCCGGCGCGGACGCATGCGCAGCGACCGCACGGGGTCGCCGGCGAGGGACAGCCCGAGCACGGAGGAGCACTCGGCGATGTCGATGTGGTCGGCGAGCTTCTCGTTGGAGGCGCGGCGCTCGTAGCGCTGCCAGGGGGCCGGGTCGAGGCCCTCGCCGACGGAGGTGTAGTACTTGAAGACGAAGTAGAAGGAGCGCTGGCGGAGGTGTGCGGTAGTCGTCCCTGTGTAGGATGGCGGTAGAGGCTGGGGTGAGGGGAGGGGAGGGGAGCGCTCGAAGGCGCGGTGCATGAAGGACTGGGTCTGGCCCTTGTTGGGCTTGTCGGACAGGAGGTGGTATGTTAGTTCGGACATGTCAAAGTACGGTGCCATGGCGAGCTGTAGGGCCGCTAGCATGATGGGTGTTGGCTCTTGGACGATGCTGTACGTGGTCAGTGACATTGTCTTTGTCAATGGGTATAGGGTGCCTACGTGATTCTGCCGACGGCGTCGCCGCTGATGTTGACGTTCTTCAGTGCATCCCACACAATCGGCGCATCAATAATCCCGTCCAGGGTCTCCATTCCTCCCGTGTCCGCTGCATACTTGACTGTATCCTGTACATCCGCATCCACGCTCATCTTCCTCGCTGCGCCATCTTCAGTGACCTCGTACGCCTCAAACGTTGAGCTTACGAAAGTATCCCTCTCAAACGCCGCAAACTCCCTCAACGAGGTACCAACACCGCCATGCCCATCAATCTCATGACGCCGCCGCAGCGTCTCCTCCAGCACCACGGTCATCTCCTCCGTGAAAGGACCATCGCGGAGGTACGCCAAGAACGTATCATCCGAAAACCGCACAATCGGCAGCCTCTTACTCGCCCCCGGCACCGCTTCACTCGACACTGGAGGCTTTCCCGCGCTGCTGTTTGAGCTCCCCTGCCGCAGGTCGAGCAGCGGTATGAAGGAGATGTCGTCAAACGTGCCAGTGGCGCCGGGCGTGGGCGTCACGGGGATCAGCGGCCGCGGCGACGGCGGAGGGTAGAGCAGGCCCGGGCGCTCGGGCGCCTCGAGGGTCGCGCGGCGCGGGCGGTTCGGTATGGAGAGCACATCGCTGGCGAAGGAGTGCGCGCGGAGCGGCGGCGATTGCACCTCGGCGATGGAGGTGGTGCGGCTGTCTACAGGCTTGGTGGTGGATGAAGGTGCGGCGGCGGTGCGTGGTGCCGGTACTGGTGGAGGGAGGGTATCGTATAGGCTGCGGAGAGTACGGAGATGTTCTTCGTGGCACTGTTCGACGGATTTCAAGAGGTCTTGGATGCGCTGGGCGTCGCTCATAGTAAGGTTGATATTGTGTGGTCCTGTTCGATGATGTCGATGTTCGTGTAAGTGCGGTGTCGGAATGCGTCACCATGTAAAATAACCGGCGCTTGCTCAACACTGAAATGCAAGAATAACTAGAATAGAGTATTTTAAAGAGAAAAAAGTTTCAAATAAAAGGCTACATAAGTATTTAAACCATCTTGTCAAAACGTGGCTGCGCCAACGCTGACAACCTCGGTGACCAGCTCAGCTACCCTATCCAACGGCTGGCGTCGGCCGCTTCTCAGCCACGCATTGCTGCCTACCGGAGGAGCGAGCCCGCGTTGCCCAAGTATCCGGGCTAGCTGGTTGCCAAAAACCAAGATTATAAATAACCTTTTAGTTGCCAAAGCAGGGCATTGTAGATCTCCACGGGCGAGCAGTGGCAGCTGATCACTGGCGTCTCGGTGGCTGATTTAGAAAGTGAGGCTGAAAAGCGCAACGTAAACACGGCCAGTCAACAATGAGGCTAGTTGCTTGCCTCACATCGCTGACGTAGATAGAGTTTCTACAAGTAGGACCACGAAGTTGGTTGTGATCCAGCTTTGAAGCAAAACACTCTGTGACAAGCATCCAGAGCATTAATAGGGACAATGCGGCATGATATCAATCCAATTAACAAATAAAATTGTCTAAGCAACGATATATACTCTGCTTGTTAAAATAAACCCCCCATTTTTATTCAAATACCACCTTGCCGTCCCGTCATCAAGTCCTCGAGCCAATAGTAAAATATTGTCATCCCTCGTTTTCAAAGCCTTGCTGTAGTATATGCATTGTAGGCCACCCCTCTCCCACTTGTTCAAAGCGACATTATTTGGCCTGGCGAATATTAATAAGACCCCTTGGTCTCGTTTAGGAAGCAACGCTCACGGGCTCCGCACCGGCAGCGTGGCCGGGCTTGTCGGCGTCCACCTCCATGGCGACGTCTTCGGCACCCTCGCCCTCGACTTCCCCCTCGGCGACTTCCTCCTCGAGATCGTCTTCACTTTCGTCCTCCAGGTCGACACTGCCGTCGTCAGAGGCTGCGTCGTCATTTTCCTCGTTGGCCGCACTGGGTGCCTCTTGGTCGCCATCACCCATCTCAGTGTCCTCGCCAGCGGGGACGGCGGGCTTCTCGCTGCCCTCGGCCTCGGCCTCAGCCTCGGCTTCTTCAGCCTCCTCCTCAGCACCGTACTCCTCGTCATCGGCAGCCAAGTCAGCCTCGGGCTGTTCAGGAGGGAATTCGGCGGGCGCAGATGCTTCGGAATCCCTACAAGATATTAGCGCATGTACACGGAATAGACGCAAGGCAGGATACTAACCACTTGATGGCGAAGCGCGTCACACGCGGCTTCTCAGCAAGGACGCTGCGCTTGACTCTCTCCACAATGGGTTTGGACGGGGGCTCGGCGACAAGCTCCGGGGAGTCGTATTCGTTGTTGACGTAGTAGCCAACGCGAACGAATTCACGGCCGTCGTAGGAGCATGTCAGAAGGACCACGGTCACACCAATGATATCAGCGTCGGGGATTCGTGACGTGTCGGGTGCATCAGCCTCGAAGATGAACTTGTTGACACCGACGGGGACGGGCCCGACGAGAAGCGAGTCGAGCTCTTGGTCGTATTGGTCACTGCAGAGGGATCAGCACAGGGCGCACTGGAAGGGAGAAGGGCAGGCAAACTTACGACTGGGCGGAACCAACATAAGTAAGCTTCCACTCGAGATCTGTAGAGGGTGGTCAGCAACTAGAACCTCAGGGCGGTCGGGTCAAGTCAATCCTTAGAGCTGGCAGCATACCCTTCTCCAGCTGCTCGAGACACTCGAAGGTAATCTCGAACTCGTACTTGTCGGTGAACTTGGCGGGGTTGTTGACAACCTTGACGCCGAGGAGAGAAACGACCGACATTTTGTGTGTAAATAGGATATCTGTTGTTTGTGATTCGGAAAGTGAGGCAGACGCCGTTGGCAGAGGGAAATCAGCAACGCGTTGCCTAGAAAAGTGCGGAGCGTGTGTGTTGCGGTGTAGGTGGATGCGAAGCAAGACAGCTCGAGGTGGGACGATGGGTGATGTGCAGTGCGGCGCGGTGCGGAGCGGTGCAGCAGCGTTACTGCAAAATTGTTTGATGCAAGAACAAGAATCGAGGCAGGCGGAAAGATGCAGGGGAAGCGAGTTGATAAGTAAGGGCAAGAAAAGGGAACCGCAGCTCAGGTTGCCAGCCTCCGTGAATTATGGTGGTCACGGTGTTTTGCTTAGGCGGGAGGGCCAGAAGGCGGGACGGGGACGCGACTGAGGGCTGCAACGCGTTGAGTGCCGCTTGCCAGCCAGCGCGCCCCTCACTGTCCTCTCCAGAGGTACATGTTGGGAGGTATCTTTTTTGGGGAGACTCCAGGCAAGATGGCGACCCACTGTTTTGTTGGCTGGTGTCATGCAGTGCCCAGCGCTGCAACCACTGTAATCTCATCGTCGCTCCAGCTGAAGCTTGTTCCAAGCTCCTTGGGCTGCTCTTCACCGCTCAGCGCCAGCTAGTCCCCTTTCGCTTTCTGCCAGCCCAGCCTCCCAGGCAGCCTAGTCCAGTCTTTCATCTCCAGCTGTTTGCTATGTGGATTTTTGCGATTTGAAAAGCTCATCTCATCGCAGCCGCTCCCACTCTCGTGTTTGCGCATTTCATCTCGTCGCGTTCATCGGAAAAGTATCCCCGAGGTATTTCGTTGCGGAGTTACAAGTGGGCCATTGGACGTGCTGCTTCCTAAACCACACCTGGTTGCAGCTGTGCGTCACGTTTGCGCGCTGCACCAGCCACGACAGTGCCAAAGGCAGTACGACACGACGGTAGCTCGACAAATTTTTGTGCGCACTCCGAGCGCTGCGGTCACAACACCGGTCGAATAGCTTTCGCTTCACCCTCCCGATACCCCCAACAGACTCTCCACAGACCTGTTGATTCTTGGACCGTTATCCACCCACCACCGTGTTGGCTCGCATCTTCGCACCCATCGCTATATCGAGTCGATTTGCCGCTCTCTCAACGGACCAGGCTGTAGAGATGGCGTCTGATGAAGAATCATGGGAAAATGGGGGTTCGGCCGTATCCGATGGAGAACAGCAACAGTATAATGAAGAACAAACTGATAACACTGCGCATGGCTCCTATGACCCAGGTGATGTTCAAGATGATGGCAGCGATGACGGCGCGGACTATGACCCCGAATCCGTTGGCATCGAGCCTGTTGCCCCAGTCGCCCCAGCCGCTGCTTCTGAAGCTCCATCTCCGCCTCGCGCGGCCTCCAAGCCCAAAATGTCTGGCGGCTTCATTGTCGAGGCATCCGACGACGAGGATGAACCGGCACCTATCCAGCGGGCTGCGCCCGCTGCGGCCTCTTTTACCAAGGAGGTAGCGACTACCCCCACACCCGCACCAGAGGGCTTCGCTCCTATGCCCCCCGGCATGGCTGGGCTCGACCCAGTTACCTTGCTCGAGGCCCGAATCAAAGAGGATCCTCGCGGAGATATGGATGCATGGCTTAACCTCATGGCCGAACACAGGAATCGCAGTAGGCTGGATGAGCTACGCAAAGTCTACCACAGATTCCTCGAAGTCTTTCCCCAGGCCGTAAGTTTTGACGCAGCACTCTTTACTATCCAATACTAACATCAACAGGCCGACATTTGGGTGCAGTGGATCGAACTGGAGCTCGGGCTCGACAACTTCGTCGACGCTGAACAGCTTTTCGGCCGGTGCTTGATGACGGTGCCTAACATCAAGCTCTGGACCGTTTACCTCAACTACATAAGACGTCGCAACGACCTTAACAACGATCCTTCTGGGCAGGCCCGGCGGACTGTGACCCAGTCCTACGAGTTTGTTATCGACAATATCGGCGTTGACAGGGATTCCGGTGATGTCTGGCTTGACTACGTGCAGTTCATCAAGAACGGACCTGGCCAGATTGGTGGTACTGGCTGGCAGGACCAGCAAAAGATGGACCAGCTGCGCAAGGTGTACCACCGCGCCATCAACGTCCCCATGTCAACAGTCAACAGCCTGTGGAAAGAGTATGATCAGTTCGAGATGGGACTGAACAAGGTTACTGTAAGTTTCCATGCACATCGGCACCCAACACCACGCTAACGTCCGTTTAGGGCCGCAAGTTTATCCAAGAACGCTCTCCTGGCTACATGTCCGCCAAGAGTGGGAACATTGCTCTTGACAACATGACAAAGTCGCTGAACCGTGTCAACCTGCCACGTCTTCCAGCTGCTCCCGGCTTCGATGGAGATGCTGAGTACAGAGAGCAAGTCGATCTCTGGACGAAGTGGATCGCTTGGGAGAAGGACGACCCCCTTGTGCTCAAGGATGACGAACCGAAAGTCTACACTCAGCGCGTCATGTATTGCTACAAGCAGGCCCTTATGGCTCTCCGATTTTGGCCGGAAATGTGGGTTGACGCTGCTGAATGGTGTTTCCAAAACGATATCCGCGAAAACGAGAGTGAGATGGGAACCCAGTTCCTTGTCCAGGGCATTGCGGCAAACCCCCAGAGCGTTCTGCTTGCTCTCAAATACGCAGACCGCATTGAAGCAACTTATCCCGCCAAAGAGGGGGACAAATCCGAGTACGCACAGGCCGTTCGCAAGCCTTACGACAACGTCCTCGACACACTGTACGGAATGGGAGACAAGGTGAAGGAGCGCGAGAAGCTCGAAGTCTCGACACTCAAGCAGGCTGCTGCACAAGAGCCAGAGATGCAGCAGTCTATCGAAGGTGATGAAGAAGAAGAGGACAAGCCAAGACTGACGGCGGGTGAGGAGCGCATCAAGGCCATTCAACAAGCGTATGCCGCTGAGAGCCAGCTGCTCTCTCGCACCATCTCTTACATTTGGATCGCTCTGGCCCGCGCCATGAGAAGAATTCAGGGCAAAGGCAACCAGACAGAGGGTGGTCTGCGCAAAGTTTTTACTGATGCTCGACACAAGGGCCGTCTGACGAGTGATGTTTACGTCGCCGTTGCACTGCTTGAGTCAGTTGTTTATAAAGACCCCGTCGGCGCCAAGATTTTCGAGCGCGGCGCCCGTCTTTTCCCTAACGATGAAGAATTCATGATTGAATACCTGAAGTATCTCCACTCCAAGGATGACACTACAAGTATGTCCCCGATTATCCTGAAGCCACACATCCGCTGACAATTCCTAGATGCCCGCGTCGTCTTTGAGACTTGCGTTAACCGCCTAATCTCAAAACCGGAAACCCTGGCAAAAGCGCGTCCGCTCTACGCCTACTTCCACAAATACGAATCGCAATATGGTGAACTGTCTCAAATCTCCAAGCTGGAGGAGCGCATGGCGGAGCTCTTCCCAGAGGATCCGAAGCTCAAGTCTTTTACCGACCGGTTCTCCTCTGATCGATTTGATCCCATCAAAACACCAATCATTGTATCCAAGGCCGTGCAGATGCGACCAAAACGGGCCATGCCTGTGATTGAGGAGCCATCATCTGCCCAGAACAGCCCGCGACCCATGCGCCAGGAACAAAGCCCGCGACCGCAGTTTGTTCGCGCGACTGCCTCACCAAAACGTCCATTTGGGATCGACGAGGAAGAGCTCAACCCGCCCAAACGTGTTGCAAGAGGCGCCTCCCCACTTAAGGGAGCTGCTGGTCGTCGCCTCGATCAACAGAGGCGTAACCAGACATCAGCCCTGCACCGTGATATCACATTCCTCCTGGGCATTCTGCCGCCTGCACACACCTATGACTCTCAGCGACTCAGTGCCCCGAACATGGTTTCTCTCCTTCGAGACACACCGTTGCCCGACTACATGACCTGGAAGTCGTCCACTGGCGGACAATACAGACAGCCCGTCCAGATGCACACCAGGCAGACGTCAGGCGACTACGCGAGGCCCATAAGTCCATATGGACAGGTGCCTAGCTCTTCCTCTGGATACCGAAACTCGCCTCTGGCCGGAGGATATCAGGGGCCCAATGCCAACTGGGGAGCTGGCCAGGGCGCGTACCCGCCTGGTGGTCAATACGGCGGCCAACGCTACTAGCCGAGAGTGGTGGTTTTATAGGCTGGATTCTTCAACAGCTATATTCCTCTTTGTTTCATTAGATATGTCGCATTGTTTGGCGTTTCGTTAGGGGAAATATTGCAACTTGGACTACTACTCTTTGTTTTGATCTTTTTGCGGCTGCGCTAAGACACGGATCTCTGGGGAGGACAAAGGGTTCAATGATGAGCATACATCGTACACAAATACCACGAATCCTGCTTTTGTTTTCATTGCACCCGCACTCGTACCGTGCCGCCTCGTGCCTACGTATTCCTGCGAGTGAACGTAAATATGCAACCCGTCGCACAAGGTGCGATGTGCTTCCGTACCGCCGCCTTGGTACCACGGCGCCCGCCTCGGAGAGCACGGCTGAGGGTTCTCGTGTAATATACATGCCTGCAGGGAAACTAATCCTGTGGGCTGTCTTCTCGACTCAGCAGATCTGACCATGACACTGTCGAGGTCGCCTTGCCTCTGTGTCTCCAGCATTTCATACGGTCTCCCCGTTGGCGCTCTCACAGCACCTTCGTTACTCAGTTGATCGCATGCAAACGGATGTTCAACCACGGCAGCTGGCAGAACAGCCACTGCCAGCTGCCGATAAGGGCAGTTGCCAGCTGGCAGCCGTCGCACCTGCAGTTCATGAGACTATTTATTCCACCTCTCCCACCTCTTCCCGCCTCCTTCTTCTCTTCCTCTTTCATCCTTCTCCATCTTAAAGAGAAGCCCATCTTTGACCCCGAACCTCTGCTACATCAGCATCGTGATACCTTCAAGTGCTTCTACATTCCGCCAATACCAGTCTCAAGCTCAAGAATTCTCTGCCGTCGTCGTCTGCGGACTCTTGTCCAGTAAGTCCTTTCCTTCTCCTCGATCGGCACTTTTGGCGCGGCTCGAAAACATCCCACTTCTCTCCCTCACTCCTCCCGAGCCTCGAGTTTATGCTTGATCACACTCATTCTACACTTTTGCACATCAAATCTGCTTGCTCTAGCCGCCACGTCTTCCTCAATACTAATTGCAACTTAAGACCATGGCCGACCGCGGACGCACGCCGTCCCAGGCGTCCGGTCCTCGGAGCGGCGCCCCATCTCCGGCTCGATCGGCCACTTCGAAGCCTGGGCAGCTGGGATGGACTGAAGGCCCTGGGTTTGATCCTGCTCGCTTCACATCGTCCACCAAGAAGGCGGGCAACACGCGAATGGAGTTGCCCCCAGATGCCTATGTGACCGACACGCAAAAGTCGATGTTCACTCTCCGGGGCAATAAGTTCAATACGCAAGGATCGCCCGCTGTCGTGGAAGTCAACCAGTACCGCATGACGAAGTTCGATTTTACAAAGAAAATCTACCAGTACGATGTGAGTACCGCAACGAGCCATCCGCTTGGACGATTTAAATAATAACCGGACTTTAGGTCGCCCTGTCTCCAGACCCCGAGAAGAAGTCCATCATTCTCAAGAAGATCTGGGAACATCCCTCGTTCAAGGCCGCCTTGAAAAACTACAACTACAACATGTGGATCTGCGATGGCAACAAGCTTGCCTGGTCTCCCACACTTGTTGACCGAGGAGAGATCCGCATGACGGTGAACCTTGACGAAGGCCGTCCGCCGCCACCCCCGAACGCCAAGAAGCCTCGACAGCCCAACAATTTCCATGTGACTTTGCGCAAGACCACCGAGGTCCAGATGTCTGCCCTTAAGGGCTACCTTGAACAGCGGGTTCAGTTCAACAATGCAGTCAATGAAGCGCTGAACTTCGTTGACCACCTCATTAGACAATGGCCATCTCAGAACCTCCTGGCCATCAAGAGAAACTTTTATAAGCGACAGGCGAAGAGCGATCCTCTAATGGACGGTGCTTTGGTCGAAGTCCGCAAGGGAACCTACGCCTCTGTCCGGTTGAGCCACAATTTGAACCGCGGAGGAGTCGGCCTTGCGCTCAATGCCGATATTGCCAATACCTGCTTCTGGGTTGGCAATCAGAGTGTCGACACTCTGGCATGCCACTACCTTGCTGCCGCTGATCGACGATGGCAGCGAATGCCCCCGAATGAGCTGGCCAACCAGCTCAAGCCAATTCGCGGCCAGTCCGGACAGTGGGAGTCCAGCGATGCCTTTAAGCAGCTTCGAAAGCTCCGCAAGCTGAAGTTCACAGTCAAGCACCCCAATCGCACTGCCGCAGTGGACAAAGTGTACACCATTCAGGACATTGTATTTCGCCAAGAATACGGTGCCGAAGGTGGCACTGCGCGCAATGTCAAGTTCAATTGCGATGGTCAACAGATTTCAGTCGCGCAGTACTACCAAGACAAGTACAAGGCTCCCCTTCGGCGACAGAACCTACCCCTCCTTGATGCTGGTAAGGCAGGATACATTCCAATGGAATTCGCCTGGGTGGAGCCTATGCAGAGATATCCGTTTAAGCTCAACCCTGACCAGACGGCGGCAATGATCAAGATCGCGGTCACTCGCCCCAACATCAGAAAGAAGGACATTCAGTCTCACGTTGACGACCTGCGAATCTCGGAAGACCCCTATCTTCGTCACTACGGAGTCGAATTTGATAAGCAATTTACCAAAGTCGACGCGAAGGTCATTGCGCCGCCTGCAGTCGGATTTCGCAAGTCTTCTCTCGAGCCGAAGTTCTCGGGAAGATGGATGCTTCAGGGAGTTCAATTCTGGAGGGCGAACCAGGCTCCGCTCATGTACTGGGGCTTCTTGGTCCTGGACGGCTGTGTACAGCCTCCAGAGCTGCAGTCATTTTCGAGGACATTCAAGACTACCTTCATGGGCCACGGCGGCAACTGCACAGCGGATCCAATGTTGCTTTCGCCTCCGAACAACATCAAGACTAATGTGGCCCAATGCATTGAATGGGCGCATCAACAGATCACGACCACCAAGGGTTATACTCAGCTTCTGTTTGTTGTCGTCCAGCACAAGAACTCCCCCCATTATGTGCGACTCAAGAAATCAGCTGACTGCCGATTCGGTATCCTGACGCAGGTCGTCAATGGGAGGGCTGTCAAGGAGAACAAGGGTCAATACCACTCGAACGTTTGCATGAAGGTCAACGCCAAGCTTGGAGGTGCGACCTCACGAACTGCCCCTCCCTGGAAGGGTTCGGGCACGTACTTCCCCGAGTCAAGGCCTACGATGATGATTGGTGTCGACGTTTCTCATGCCGCCCCCGGCGGTGTCACCCCATCTGTGGCCGCCATGACAATGTCTCTTGACCGTGATGCGACGAGATACGCTGCCATGGTTGAAACCAACGGCTACCGCACGGAGGTGTTGACCCCTGGAAACATCAACTTCATGTTTGGTCAGCTCTCGCAGCGCTGGAAGCTAGACCACAACAATGCGTTCCCGAAGCACATCATTTATTTCCGAGATGGTGTCTCTGAGGGTCAATTCGCACATGTGCTGGAGCAGGAGGTTGGTGAGATCCGGCGCATTCTCGCGCGCGCTGCGCCTAAGCAGGAGCCACCCAAATTCACCGTCATAGTGGCCACAAAGCGACACCACATTCGTTTCTTTCCCCAAAAGGGTGACAAGAATGGCAACGCCCTCCCTGGTACCCTTGTTGAGAAAGAGGTCACCCACCCCTTCATGTGGGATTTCTACCTCTGTTCCCACGTCGCTATTCAGGGAACTGCGCGCCCAGTTCATTACCATGTCATTGCAGATGATATGAATGTTCCGGCCAACGATTTGCAGAAGATGATTTATCATCAGAGCTACTCGTATGCAAGGTCTACCACGCCGGTCTCCTTGCACCCCGCAGTTTACTATGCCCATCTGGCAGGAGCTCGCGCCAGAGCTCATGAGAATGTGGCATCGAGTGAAGGCTTCCGTGCTGGCCCCAAGGGTCACGAGATGACGCGCGATCAGGAAGCGAAAGGGCAGCAAGGAGAGATGCCGACGGCAACGGACGCGCCGCGACTACTCCCGCTGGGAGGCAGACCGGAAGGAACTATGATTGCGGGAGAGGAGAGACAGCGCAATTTCTTCCGTGGTACCATGTGGTACATCTAAGGGCTGAAGTGAAGGGCGGTCGGAGTGGAAATGGCTAAGATTATGGGGAGTCTCCTTGCTTACAGCGACGAGAAAAAATATTGGCGGTGGGAGGCGGCGGAGGACATTTTGCTAGACAGAAATTTCGATAGCCTAAAGCATAGTAACAGAGAGATTTGAGTTAAGATTTGAACAAGGCTGGCAACGCGAGTTAAATGGGTGACAATCAAGTTAAAAAGAATTGCCGAGCACGTCCATATCAACGTCATCATGGGCGGCTCTCGGAAGCCGGCACTGCCACAATAATGAAGCTTGGTGGGCGGCGGGCAAGCGCGGGTGCTGCCCCACCAAGAGATAGAGCTGCACAACAGTGGCCGAGCTTGGCGGGAATTTCCCTTCCTGCACCTCCATTGAGCATTCGAACGACACTATGGCGGGCTACTTGCGAGGAAAGCAGGCAGGCATCCAGAATGACCTGTCTGCCAGCATCCGACCGGAGCTATTCATGCCCGATTACCAAGCTCGCTATGGCATCAACTCGCAGATCAGGTAAGAAGGCCAGCCGGGTAGCCATCGTCTACCCCGCCATGGGTCCCGACCGGTGAAGTGGCTTTGCTAACGTCTATTCTGTGCCTATCGTGTAGTTGCTTCGCATATGACCCTGTCCAGTCGCTGCTTGCCATCGGAACGAGCGAAAGCAAGTTCGGCCCGGGCAAGATATACATCTTTGGCCAGCGCCGCGTCCAGAGGGTCCTTCAGCCGCCGCGTGCCACCTCGTTTCACAACCTCTACTTCTCCGCGAACCACATCATCAGCCTCGACAAGATGAATGAGATTGGACTCTGGGATCTGAATACCGGCGCCAGAGTTGGTGCCCAGGTCGTTGCCGGCAACGTCGCGTCTGTGGTCGTCGACCCGATGCTCGACTGGGCCTTCATCGGCCTCCACAACGGCGACGTTATGGCATACGACTTGGACCGCAGGTCGCTTTCCCGATCGTTCCGACTCCCAAACTTTTGGAAAGAAAAAGATCCGAGCGCCCGAGCCGTCACGTTGGTGTGCATGTCCATGCACCCCCGTGACGTGGGGAAGCTGCTGATAGGCTACACCCACGGCGCGGCCGTTTATTCGTTCAAGCAGAACAAGGTTGTCCAGTTCTTCGAATATGTCGTGCCGCGCGGTGCTCCTGGTGGAAACGGAGCTGGCATGGATACTATCCGCAAACCGAGACTTACACATGCACTCTGGCACCCGTCTGGCACTTTCATCCTTACGGCACACGACGACGGCAGCTTGGTCTTTTGGGACCCAACGCAAGCAAGGATTGTGCTGGCAAGAACACTAAAGGCCACAGGTATTGAGTTACCGGCAACCGGCCCTGTTCAACCCGCATTTGTCGAGCCGTATTCGAAAATCGCGTGGTGCTGCAAGGAGAACTGCGATGACTCGGGCCTACTCATCGCCGGAGGACACCCGTCTACCGAGAACCAGAACAGCCTTACTTTTATCGATCTCGGCCTTACTCCGGTTTATGCGACATCCTCTTGGCAAGTGCTGGCCAACTACCTTCGTGGCAAGCGCGATATGCCTCTGACGCTACCACCGGGCGCGCAAGCTGTCGACTTTCTGCTGATCCCACGCATGTCACCACACTTTGGAGGTGCACAGGATCCAATCGCAGTTATTTGCCTACTTAGCGCTGGCGAACTAATCACCCTCAGCTTCCCGTCCGGCTACCCGATCAGCCCAACGAACCAGCTCCACCCGTCAACCTTTTTCGTCCACCCATTCATTACCAAAGTACACGTCTCCAGCCTCGAACGACCAAGGTGGCTGTCAATGATGGAGAAGCGCGACCAAGGAGAGCCTCTTCTGAAGGGTGGTGCTGAAGGTTCCAGACCTCGCAAGCGATTCGAAGAAAGAACAATTATCCAGGCTGCCCACGCCGATAGTATAGTGCGCATCTGGGACTCGGGCCATGCCGACGAGATTGAAAACGCTCAACCCATCCAGGTCGATCTTGCACGCGCGCTCGATCGCTATGATGATGTCGATATTTCCTGCATGAGCATGGCTAGCAACACAGGCGAGTTTATCGTCGGCACGCGAACCGGCGAGGCAGTCGTATACCGATGGGGTAAGAACAGATTCTATGGCAAGGAAGACGCTCCGCCTCTCGACCCTAACCCAAAGGGTCTGACCGACATCAGCTCCAGAGCAGAGCCAAACCTGAAGGAAGGTTTGCAACCCTTTGTTTTGTACGAGATGATGATGGGCCCAATTACTGCAGTAAAGCTTTCCAATGTGGGTTTTGTTGCAGTTGGTTCTGAGCTTGGGTTTTTGACTTTGATCGACCTTCGTGGGCCTCAGATTATCTACCAGGCACCCATGACCGATTTTGCCAAGCAAGAGAAGCGTGGATCTCTCTTCAAGAGCAGAGACAGCAGATCTGACTCTTCCCCTCAAAAGGAATGGCCTGTGGTTATGGAATTTGCTGTCATGACCCTGGATGACGATAAGTATTCCAGCATCTGCTGCTTTGTTGGAACCAACCTTGGCAAGGTCATCACCTTCAAGCTGCTCCCTGCCGCCAACGGCACTTACTCTGTCCAACTTGCGGGTGTAGTCACGCTCGACAGCAAAGTCATCTCCTTAAACGCCATTGAGGTCAACACAGGCAGACCTGCCGCTGCTACTGGCCCTATTGTTGCTGGCCTCCGCGAAGGCAAGCAGGTCAATGGCGCCCTAGTTGCCGGTAAGCCTCCCATAGCATGAACAAAAATACCTATGCTGACTTTAGTAGTGACGCAAACTGAAATTCGCATCTTTCACCCCGCCAATTCCAAGGGCGCTTCCAAGGAATTCGACGGCATGCTTTGCGACGCCGCATCTGTAGCGGAGCTCGAACTCCAGGGCTACGCTATTGTGGCTGTATTCGGTGACCGGACAGCTCGTGCTTTCTCCATCCCCGCTCTCAAAGAGATTGGAAAATCTGAACTCCCAACGATAGACCCTACAAGAATTACTGGCACAGTGGTGACGCAGACCGGTGATGTTTTTGCGTGGACTGGACCGAGTGAACTGGAGGTTATCCATGTCTGGGGCACGGGCAAGGGTCCTGAGGATTCACCGGACGTGCTCATCAACCCCAAGCTGATTTGCCCACCGCGGCCAACAATATCGAACTTGCAGTGGATCTCCGGTACGCAGTTCGTCTCAGTGCTTGATCTGGATATCCTTGTTGGCGGACCAGACAGACCACCCAGCAAGCGTATGCTGGAAGCAGCTGCAGCGGAGCAGAGAGCGGCGCGCGACGGCGGTAGCGTAGCGGGTGTTTCTGCCGCGGCCGGTCAGCAGGAAGGCTGGGGCTCGTATCTCTCTCGGCAGCTGGCGGAGCGGACGGAGAAGCTGAACATTATGGGCGACAGCATGGACAATCTGCAGGCACAGAGCCAAGGCTGGGCGGACGACGTCAACAAGTTTATGGGCAAGCAAAAGCGCGGACTGGTAATGGGGGCCGTGAAGAGCAAGTTTTTCTAAATTTACCCGGCGTTTTTTTATTTCCTTATTAAAGATTAATATACCACTTTTCTGTTGCTACTGTACTGGCCAAGGGACTTGTGTTTTACTTCACATCTGCCAAAAGTGGGAGCACCTTCCACCAAAGTGGCGGGGCAGCGAGGGAAAGAACTTCCTATGTATACGTTGCTATGAGAGTCCTACTAAGTAGTTCCGTTAGCGACGTTTTATTGGAGCCAGATCTGTTCCCGACAACAAGATCTACACCTGTTTTCTCACACCTATGCGAAGTCGGCCCTCGTCGTCACGCCACCATCCCCCCCCGAACATTCTTTTCTGCAGTTTTACACGATAGAAGGGCGAACAGGTCACCGACACCCCAAAGCGTTCCCAAAAATCTCTTTGCATCATGGACGAGCAAAGGATCCTCCGAATGTATCGCTCTCATCCTTCGGTTGACGATCTGCGCCTGATATTCGATAGGGCGGGCGGAAGAAATCCTGAGCAAGAGGCTATCGCAAAGTCCATCGTCAAGGTCCAGAACTGGCTGGACAGCGACTTGCAGTCTGTGTTTCCGCCCCAAAAGCCGCAAGCAGAGTCGGAGTCGATAACTCTGTGTGCGTCGGGTTCCATGCGCCGAACAGTGACGACAGAGCCCTGGAAGCCCTTAAACCAGACAAACATGACCCAAGCAGCGACAAAAGAGCCCCGTAAGCGGCGTGGTACTCGAGTAGGCCATTCACTGCAGGGAACCGGCTAATAGGACGCACGACTAACGATGCATCTATAGGATGTAACCACCGCGGAGCTCGTAGAATTCCACCTAAATGTTTCACAGGCACAGAGAACAGCAGTGCAGGCGATGGGCGACTTCTTCTCACCCAACGCCCGACTTGAACATCCCGGAAGGGTAGCAATTTGGCTGGAGTTGGAGCCTGAGAATTCCAGCGACTCTCAACTTCATATCCCGCCAACGGCACGCCGACACCCCTGGTCCGCGCAGATACTAATAGAAGTGGATGATTATGCCAAAGTCGAAAAACTCGGGTTTGAACTGGATCTATCTCACTTCAGACGGTGCGTGACCAAACAGCCTGACCTGTCGGTTGAATCGGGAAACAGTCTTGCCACGTCACGATGCGATTATACGATTCAAAGTGTCGTGCCTTACGAATGGAGAGGGGTATTTTCCTACGTACAGCGCAGTGGCGGTGATTGTTGGAGACCCGTTGGAGACCGACTGAATTCGCACAATGTCAAGCGAATCTTCGTGTTTGACAAATTTCTGACACTCAGGTACAGCTTCAGTGCAAATCTCCCGGAGGTCCTCAACACGTTGTCGCTGAAGGACTCTACAGAGTCACTTAGATTTGAGCGCCCGCCACGCCAGTAAACGGGTGCGGCAGATATCCCGCCATTTTCTGACACTGGGAATGATGCACGATGGAAGCAGTGGAAACAGCGAATATAGCGATAAATGTTATGCATGTAATTAGCGAAATTGAATTCACAGCATTTCTTCATATAAATCGTTAGTTATCGACGGTGAGGCAATCAAAGATTGAAGGTGTCGCACCGTCTCACGCAGCCTGATAACATTGGAAGTGTTGAACGCGACCAATTGCGATCAGCAAAGGCTGGCGCGGCGCATAATGAGATAAAGGAGACAGTTTATTAGGTCTACGTGTTAGTGATTGTACGAGCGCCCAGCCTGACTTGTGATTTTCCGTCCGCATTTCCACATAGGAACAACCCATGCAGCGACCTGTTGAAGAGACCCTCCCATTTCCCGCGAGAAATCGAATCAGAATCGTCAATGGGGACAGGGATTGGGCCGTCTTGTCCGTTGCAACTCCGCTCGCGCAGGGACCGCCAAACGTGGCAATCCGGGTTGAAGCAAAGCCAAGCCTGCCTGTAGATGAAACTTCATCTCGTAGCATGGCCCTCGAACCGCCTCGGAGACGAGAGTAATGGCAAACGGCCAAGACAAGAGGCTCGCCCTGCCATACGCGACCGTAACTCCGTTCCGCTGCTGCTGCTATTTATTGTTGGGGTTTGCTATCCTGCCTGGCCCGATTCTTTCCTTCTCTTACAGAAACAGGTCGATCATTTACCGGTTCGGGGTCGAAGAACACACAAGGAACAAAAAAAGACAGTAGCAGTGCCAAGAGCTGTGACTGAGTGAGGCTTTTGCCCGTCCGCTTTTTTTGCGCCCTGTCAAGCAAGCTGCAACTTACTCGTGACCCTGGGCAGTCCAGCCAACACGGCTGCAAGGTCGCTTTTTCCAAGGCCTCGACTTTTTACCTAATTGAGAGAGAAAGCCGAGCGTTAGCTTCTTTTGAATCCCTCGCTCTCGTTTAAAAGAGACCGGGTGCATGTAGAATTTCCTCCCCTGTCGATGACCTGCTCTTCCTGCGGCGACTTTTCACAACCCACACCACGCAGCGCTGCAGGAATTTCTGCATGAGCGTTGGTTGTGAATTTTTCCTTCTCATCTCTTTGTTATTTTGCACTATATGCCGGACAAAAGTAAGAAAACGAAGTAGTATGCGGTAGCTGCGTATCCCCCTGATTTGCTGCTGTGCTCGGCTGCTGCTGTCTTGCTCTTGTGCGGGTAGAGTGATACACAGTCTGATCGGCAAACATGCGGCTCTTTTGGCTGTTTCTCGCACCAGCGATTCAGCTCATTGCTTCTGCCCCGGCGTCGCGCAACGCGGAATCAACCGATAACGGTGGCGTTGCGCTGCCGAAATCAAATGATGCGCAGAACACCGACTATTCATCAACTCAGAGCGACGCCGAACGCTCAGTCGCGAAGCTGGGGACCTGGCAGCACATCGCCCAGCCCCAGGCGCAAAAGGCCCTCGACGAGCAGCAAACCGGAAAAGCTGCGCTCCCCAACAGCGACATGACGACACCGACGCCGGTAGCCCCGGTACTGACGTTCCAGGGCATTGAACCGGGACAGCAAGTGGCCAACGGCACCAAATTGCGCATTCTGCCGCTCGGCGACTCCATCACCGTCGGGCTCCTCAGCGACGCAGACGGCGGCAACGGCGACGGATACCGGCGCGAGCTGAAGCGGGACCTCTCGCGCAACGATGTCGTCTTCGCGGGCACGCTGACGAGCGGCCAGATGAAGGGCGGAAACTACGCGGCGTGGTCGGGCATGACGATCCAGTACATCGCGGACCACGCGGACGAGGCACTCGCGCAGCGGCCCAACGTGGTGCTCCTCATGGCGGGCACCAACGACATGAACCCGAGCGGCGCCGTGTCGCGCGAGGGCAACGACCCGGCGCAGGCGGCGGTGCGGCTGGGCAGCCTGGTGGACAAGGTGGCGGGGGCGTGCCCGGACGCGGCGGTGCTGGTGGCGGTGATCCCGCCGACGTGCAACGACGACCAGGCGCCGCGGACGCGGGCGTTCCAGAAGCTCATCCCGGGGGTGGTTGCGCGGCGGGCGGACAGAGGGGGCAAGGTGCTGGCGGTGGACTTTTCGACGCTTGGGATGGACTTGTTGAGGGATTGCATACATCCGACAAATGAAGGGTATAGAACCATGGGGAGGTACTGGTATGACTTTATCAAACAGGTCCCCGAGGATTGGATAAAGGAGCCTGTTGGAAAGGACCCGGTGGTGTCGATGGGAAGTGGTGGTGCGTTGATGAGCATTGTGGCCGTTTCGCGTAAGTTGATCTCCTCTGAACAGTTGATATGGCAGGTGAGATGGAACGAGGTGCTAACATTCGCATAGTGGCGATGATAATGGCCGTGTAATAGTCTTGATTGGGATGGCTGGTGTACACGACAACGGCAGCAGCCCAGTGAGCGCCGGTTTTCTCACTGCACCATAAGCTGCGCCACTGATATATATTCCTCGATGCGTGGCGTACGTGGCTACGAACCTCGTGTGCCGAGCTGCAGATAGCGCAACGGCTTTGCATGTTGGCGCGAAAACTCACGGAACAGGCAATGTGTCTCGGCGTATAATCTGGGTAAATGGCGGTTCGATAATTATTCATTATGCACATGGTACGACTTAATAGCGGATAATGTCTTTTCTCATAACACACACCTAAGGTCGCGCGAGTCTTTTGCTGGATTTGTACAGATTGATTACTATGTGCGTAGCCCTAAGGCGGTATTCTTCTCCCGTCGTCTGTCGCTATCGTGCTTGCGAGTGATGTATCGGCCGTGTGCGGTTTCTCCGGAGCACGGAATTCCTCCTCTGCCTGTCTCAGTGCTGAACTTCGCGCGGCCACTTCTGCCAGCTCCGTGCCGTCGCCATTCGCCGCTGCCTCTTCTGCGGCTATTTGCTTCTTCCTGCTCCGCCATTTGATCGCAAACATGACGCCTATGCATATTAAAAGGAAGCCGGTCGTGCAGAGCGCCAATATCAGCCGGCCGGGGTGGGCTGTGAGTTTTCGGTTGACGTGCTCGATGGACCACGGGTAGCAGTCCGATTTGACAATGATGAAGACGCCGAGACCCATGTAGAGAAACGGTATGAACTTTTCGGCGTATTTTTGCGCCACCATCAGTATGTGCCTCTGTTTCATGACCAGCCAGGCGGCAAGGCACCACACGCCGACGAGTATGTAGAACACAACGACGTAGACGGCGATCTCAGCGCCACGGGTCTGCGAGAAGAGTGGGATGTAAGTGCCAATATTGTCGCCGCCGTTGATGAGTGTGATCGTCGCGACTTTCACTATGACCCTGATACGCGTGCCCCTCGTCATACGCAGCTGCTGCCCTTCCTCGTGCTCGCCGTCCTCGTTGTCGTCCGAGTCGCGCGATAGGAGCACGTCAAAGAGGCTCCACCAGCCGAGCAGCAGCGGGAGGAAGCCGAGGAAGCCAATGGGCTCGGAGGGCAGGGCGAGCGAGATGCCGAACCCGATCATGCTGATGACGGTGATGGCCGTGAAGCCGGCGTACTGGCCCAGCGTGATGTTGAGTGCCGTCATGCGCCGGTCCGAGGCCGACTCGGCGAAGAAGGTGACGAGCACGAAAATGTCGTCGATGTTGGTGGCCGCAAAGGCGGCGCACGCGGTGCCGATGGCCGCCCCGAAGTTCATTGGCGGCGAGGACGACGCGTGCCGGCGTCGCGGGGCGTGGGACGAAATGCTCGTTGCGTATAAGGGAGGAGGAGAGGGAAAATAAATGTCGTGAGATGAGTACAAGGGGCTTATCCTGGGATAGTGGCTGAGCTTTAGCGGCGCAGCGAAAGCCGCTAGGCAGAGTTGCTTTGTCTCGGCGGTGTATTATGTATCATTGGCTGGGCAGAGGCTGCGACATTATACCATGAGATATGTAAAGAGGGTCCAAAACTGAGAATGAGCTGTCAATTCTAATCTCAGTCGTCTTAACTATGAATGTCGTTCGTGGTCGTCAGGTTGCTAGTTTCATGGTGTCATGCTAGTGTTGAGCGACTGACACAAACTTGTGGTCACATTGTAGCAGCTTGGTTTTTTCAGTGCTACGGAAGTACTCTTAAATACAGTTGACAACAGCCAATATTATCACGTTGGCAATTCGCATCATTGCAGACAGCTTCGTCGTGTGAAGTCTGTCTTGTCAGAGCCTTGAGCTGTCTTATAGAAGTCTATGCCCCGCCAAATAGCCACAGGGCTACTGACTCCTTAGTTAGTTTCCCTGACGTGCCGACCGCCGAAGCTGCCGACGGAGCGGGCCGAACTGGGCTAATTGGTCAAGTTGACGCCTTGGCGGTTGCGACATATTTGATTCGACTTTTGGGTGATGAGCACGGTTTATGTCTTGGAGTTGCTTATAATATGTTTTCTCGATGGTATATATGGTTTCTATATTTTCGTCCGTTGGTCCGTTAGACGTCGTCGGGATGTACAAAGAAAGCGACTCCAATAATGGTATAGCTATAGCACACATTAGCATCAATATCAAGCAGTCAAATGCGATTTACTCACGTAGCCACGAGTAACATTCCTTCAAAATAATTCGTTTTCCCTCCCCGCACCAAGCAGCTCACGACCAAAGTCGACATGGTCAGGACAATCGTCTCAAAAGTGTCGAACTGGAGCGACATGTCCCTGCCGATAATCCAGCCAACAATCACCAGAAAAGGCGTCACGAACAGCGATATCTGGAGCGTCGCGCCGACAATGACGGAAATGGCGAGGTTTATACGCCCGGTCTGCGACCACTGCACGGTTCCCACGAAGCAGCCCGCGTTGCCAACAATAGGCACAATGATGAGGCCAATGAAGCTGCGGCTAATCCCGAGCGCCTCGACAACGCCGTCGATGCTGTCTACCAGAGTGTCGGAGCAGGATGCGATACCAAGAGTCGCGAGGATCAGTACTATGCAGCTTGAGATTGCATGCAGCTTCTTTCCGTCGTCGCTCTCTTCCTCCGCAAAAAGATCGGCATGGGTGACCGATTGAAAATACACGTAGAGAATGTAGAACACCAGCAAAATGACAGACGTGCTGCGTGATAAGGTCAAAATATAATCCGCAGTGCTGCCGTCCGCGCTCTCTGCAATGAGATCACCTGCGCGCAGTGCCGATGGGAGAATCAAAGACGTGCAAGATATGACCATTAGAGAAGTCAAAATACCGGCGACATCAACATTTATGTTAACAGTCTGCTTATCTTGACCTGCCAAAAAGAAAGCAGAGCCCAGGATCTGGCATCGTTAGTGGGTGCCGAAGAAATGGCTCATATCAGCAGAAGCCTTACCAGTAGAATTGACGACAGAATACTGCCAACCATGCTAGATTGAACAATTCCGATTTCGCCTTCTTTTAGGGCACTGATTCCGACCTGGAACACAGCAGTTAGCAGCAGCGTCTGGAAAGCGGCGGATATATCATACGATCATCTCAACCGCGTTGCCAAAGGTAGCGTTGATGAGACCGCCGGCAACTGATCCGACAATAGCAGCAAGCTGTTCCGTAGAAAACGTCAGGATAGAAGCCAGTGGAAGCATGGCCAGAAAGTTGAGCAGAAAAATGGCCCAGCCTGGGAAACCCCAGCCGCCGCCATACAGTCCGAGCGGCAGACAGACGAGAAGGACATTCGTCACGCTGCACCGCAGCGTCGACTTGGTCGCGTACACCAGCTCATCTTTGACGGCGGTAAATGCGTCTTTCGGCCTCCTCTGCCGCGGACCCTCGAGCAATGGCGTCGTGTCTGCGGCATCTTCCGAGATGCGTAGGTGAGACGGCATCTTGGCGTTGGCTCAGCCAGGATGTGAAGAAGCTCAACAAATGCTCTCGGGCCAGCTGTGCCCACGGGAATAGCAGGCAAACACGCGGGGATGGTTCGGAATTGGGCAGTTGGCAGCGGTGGATGGAGGTGCTGCGTCATGTAACGGCCAAAGAAGGCGCAGCAAGGCACCTTAGTAATACGCTGACACGGCTCCTCTCTAAACTGCAGGGGGCCAAACCAGTTGAGAAACAATAAAAGCAGGTCTAATATTAAGTCTCAGTCTGAGCTCTATCTAAGTCTTTAACTGTTTTCCCTCCATGCTTTCCGTTGAGACAAGGGTCCCCGTGCCATATCGGCAGTCTTCGATGTGCATCGTTCCGCGTGGTCATATGGTAACCAAGTGATGTCCAGGCCGGTTTGCCATTCCGTTATAACAACCGCTGAACCGGACTCTTCAAACCTAGCCCGCTTTCAAAAAGAACTATAGTTGCCGTAACAATTTTCTCGTTCTCGTTTCAAATCCTGTCCCCAGCCAGTCTTTCAATGGCATCTGCTCAATTAAGTATGCCCGTCAAGCCTCCCAGTGCGCTCTTCAGAATATCGTTTATTTTAGCACGCAGAGAATCAGTGAAGCCATGTATTCCCTTTTGTAAAATTAGCGGCGCAGAAATGCACTAAGATAATACACTTACATTAGACAGGGCTGATGAGTCTACGTCTGGGATAGCACCAGAAGGTATGGGCATAGGCGTAGGCGTAGACGTCTGCGATGTGGTAGGCGTTGGCGGTGCTTGGAGAGGCGCTGCGACCGTGACGGCGGCCAGGCACAGGGAGATCAGGAAGGCACGTTGCATATTGACGGCAATTTTGCGTTCAAAGAGGCAGAGGATACTAAAGGACGAACCGTAAGCCGTGAGGGAATATGGATGATACTTATACGGAGGGCACCTCTTAGAATCATCGCGATAACTGGCATGCTCTTGTGGAATTTGGGCCACGATTGGCGGATCAGCGATACAGCTCGTGAGACACAGCACAATACAACAAGTGGCGTAATTGAGGCCGGAAATGTTTACATCGACACTACAACTGTGCATACATAACATAGATAGCTGTTTTCCGCTTATTAATATTGAGTCCAGATTATACAAACTTCCGACTCGGTTTGCTGAAGTCAGTTGTCGCTTGTGGACGCACCGTTTCGCCTTGTAAACCGCTGGCATGGTGGTGGAACCGCGATTGTCGTGCGTGGCGTCGTCACTGAAAGTGGCTAGGCGACAAGAATGAGACAAATAGGGTGTGAGGCTGGTTGAACCCGAAGCCGATTCTGAAAAATTTCCGAGGGCAACCCTTCATATGGCTGGCTGCCTTGTGCTTGGGACCAGATGCCGTGGAATGCCATCTCAACAACTAACTACGCAGGGTATGGGCCACTGCTGTATAGATGACCAGAGTAGATGGAAGTGCACCTAACTAGTTAATGGTTGTCGTTGTCAACGGATAATAACTAGTTACAAAGTGGAAAAGCGACAACTGAGCCTTTCCTCAACCAAAGTTTCAATGGCAACCTGCAACTCTTGTTTCAGTCAGAAGCTTCCTGGTTCACAATTATTAACTCCACAGACTCCAGAATCGGATCACCAATGGCTGTGCCGGTTACCCGGCTCCTGCAGCTTATCACCCTGTCGTCCATCCCCACTGACATGATCACTGCCACACTCCGGCACGAGCCGACCAGCCTCCCAGACGAATTTCTCATGAACCTGAACGCCCCTTTGCCCAGATTAACTTAGTGTTGCGTTCACTATTGCTTCAGGCAGAACAGCTTACCACTTTGAAACTGCCCGCGTCATGGCTGCTTCTGCTAACGCCGCATTCCGCCAGCGTCACAGCCAAGCTACCATGTCAACCTCCTCGACGGCATCATCGTCGTCTACCGACTCGCAGCGCACGGCCACGGCCGAAACTGCGACCGGTGAAGTTTCGCGCGGGGATGCGCCCGGTACGTTTTCCGAGCGCCGGTCGCAAGGGCCGGTCGCGGGACTGCGGCGCTCCGATACATTCGGGCAACTCGCTATGATTCTCAGCGACGACTACATTGGAGAGAGCAAGCCGCTGCTGCTGGCGGTGCCGGTCTCGATTGTGGCGGCTTTTGTCCCGGGCATGCCTGCGGTGGTAGTCTTTATCCTGAACGCTGCGGCTCTGGTGCCACTGGCGGCGCTTAACATTCTTGCCGTCCTTACCATGACCAAAAATACGCCCGCATGGGGTGGCCTGGCTCGAGCAGTTGGTGGGAATTGTACCGAGTTTATTGTGAGTGAAGCAAGAGTTGGTGAGTGGTGAAGCTCTCTGCTAACGGTCGTCCCAGCTTAGTGCTGTCGCTCTCGTGTACGGCGAGGGCTCCCTTGTCCAACAAACAATGATTGGAATTATTCTAAATTATTCACTCCTGGTAAGTTCTAAATCAGACCTGAACCCCATTATTCCTTATACATTCTCTTACAAACATCAGGTTTTGGGTGGTAGCTTTCTCCATGCCAGCTACGGCAAAAAAGATGCCTCTTTCAGCAAAACCAGAACCAGCGTAATGTCGTCTCTAGTCATGGTCACTTCATTCTGCCTCATTATCCCGACTGTTATGTCTTTAACAACGAAGTCTGAGGGTCTCGACTCCCCGGAGGCTATTCGTCAGGGTATTCTCAACCTCTCCCACATTACAGCCACTGCCCTGGTCTTGCTGTTCTTCACCTACCTGGCATTTCGTTTCGTCACCCACGGCCAGTTCTTTCCCGTCAACCCGGGCGCTGTCCAGTTCAACCCAGACAGCCGCACGAATACGAGACTGGAGCCGAGCCACCCTGCGAGGCCATCTGCGCTCGGCATCGGACTGTTGGGTAGCTTGGCCTGCACAACCATCTGCGCGAGTTTCCTACTGGGGAGCATGAGTGGCGCCGCAGAGACACTGCACATCACCAAGACCTTTATTGCGTTTGTGGTACTGCCGTTTGTGGTCAGCTCCGCAAAATCCGTCAGCATTGTTCGGCATGCTCGGCCGGAGGAGGCTGCGGACACACAGATGAGTCGGCTAGACTTTGCGATTCGGTCGGTCATGACGAATGTGCTGGACACGCTACTTTTCAATATTCCCTTGCTGGTGTTCTTTGGGTGGGCACTGGGGGAGCCGATGGTGCTTGTTTTTGGACTGTTTGACGCCGTTGTATTTGTTCTTTCAGTGACCATCATGACCTTCCTCGTTCGTTACGGCAAAACCACCTATTTTGAGAGCTGCATGCTAGTGGGCACGTAAGTATATCCTGCTAGTTTTCACATCCTGACTGCAAAATGTTCTCTAACTTCATCGCTAGCTATTTATCCATGGCTATTGTCTTTTTTGTCCGCCCTGAAACTCATGACAATTCGGTGCACCCCCACAACTTTATCCCCAACACTCCGCCTCAAGCCAGCGTTCTATAGACTACTTAGTGAAATGGCTCTACGAAATATGCCGTCGCAATAATAGCATAGCTAAATTACAAGGGGGCTCATGTTAGATTTTGTAGCAAATGACGTGATGTGTTTAACTTACACGCATAAAAACATGGTACCATGCAGATATGTGTACTGTCGATCCTGTAAGACTTGGTTTACCAAGACAATAGCAAATAGTAGGACGCAGGTTTGCGACATCTCAAAATAGAGGTCCATCTTGCTTCCGATGAACCATCCGACAATTACCAGCGCTGGTAGCACAAACAATGCAATCTGTAGAATGCTACCGACTATAACGGCAACTGCAAAGTCAATATTCTGCTTCTTGGCCGCGGCAAGAACCTGCGTCATCTCCGTTGCATTACTGGCGATGGGAATGATGACGAGTGCGATGAAGGTCTGGCTGACGCCGAGTGCCTTGACTGTCTGATCCAGGTACTGCATGATGTTGTAGGTGCAACGCCCAATGACGACACTGCTGACGACCAACGTAGCGGATGCGATAGTTACTTCGCGCATGGAGGGCCGGTTATTTGTCTCGGTCGCTAACTCGCAGTCTCTGCCACGGACATCACTCCTCTGGGGAGCTTGCGATGCGGAGATTATGTCGCTGTGATCGCTGTCGGCATCGTCATCCCCACCGTCGTCCTGGTCTTCAAAGAGCGAGCGGTGAGTCTTGTGCTGGAAATAGAGATATGCGGCGTACACGAGCAGCAAGACCGCGCTTGTCGCACGGCTAAAAGATACGATTCGTTGTTTCATATCTTTGCCGTTTTTATCTGTGTGAGGGATCGCGGAGTACAGTGCCGTCGGAAGGATCATGGCCATGGAGGCTACGAGCATCAGTGAGGACAGAGAGTCGACGAGCGCAGAATTGACAACGAGGACTCCTTTCGAGCCTGCCCCGACAATAATGCATATACCTTGAACCTTTGAAAACGTGAGAATTGAGTATAATACGATGCGATCGGGAACTTACAAGTAAAATGTCGGAGAGGATACTGCCCATCATTACAGACTGAGCAGCACTCACGTTGTTTTGTGTGATGGCGAGAATGCCAACCTGGGACGTTAGCAATGCAGCTCAGGACTAGGACACAGAGGTAGCTCACTATCAGCTCGACAGTATTCCCCAGCGATGCATTCACGAGCCCGCCAACTAGTCCTCCCCATCTCTCACTCAGCGTATCCGATGCATCGGAAATGAGCCCGGATAGCGGGATGATGGCGAGAAAGTTGAACAGAAATACCGCGACGGCGCTCCAGTTATACGCTGCTGCAATGAATCCCAGCGGTGCAAAAACCAGCAGACTGTTTAAAGTGAGCATCTCGCGCGCACGTCGAAGCACTGTCGCCCGCGCCATCTGTCCTTGTTGTGCTCCTCGAGCTTTGAATCGCAATGGATCCGCCCAGGGATATTATCAAGGGTGGCTGACGGCGGTTCTCGGCAGCCCGGAAATACAGCTGGGTAAAGTAACTCGGGCGCTAATCCGCCGGATCCTCCCGAGAAGCTAAACGGCTCTGGAAGAGTGCTGTACTCGTACACCACAATGGGCGAGAGGGTTGAGCTGGTGGAATAGGTGATGTGTTTTCCGTGTATCAGCGAGGCTGTGAACAACTGCTGAAAGAAATTGGTCCATAGAATTATTGAGGCAGTGCAGACATGATGACAGGGTCGTTCTTTGCTGTGCCCGACCGCCAGACAAGGCCCCCAGCGCTAGTTTCTTGTAAATGCATCAGCGTGCATGCTAGTGAGACAGGAAATTACGGCGGTCGCCCGGCAGGCAGAACCATTCGACAGGAGTGAGCTATCCAGAGTAGTTGAGCGTCTTCAATACCAGCGGGTGTCTGTTGGGTGATGCAGTACGGGTAACAAGTTACAGTTGCAAGTAAGAGGCAATTTGGGGCAATCCAGCCAAGTTTTTGTTAGATGGTATTTTAAAATTGTATACCTTCCCTTATGTGGCTGAGTTCTATAACTGTAATCCCTATATTGTGCCCCATAGGTCTTCCGCGCTCCCTCTGAATAACCGCTCTATCAACATCTTGTCATTATCGCACCAATCCACCACTGTGTGAATCCAGGGCTGTATGTCTAGGCCCTCGAACCGTGTATGGGGCCAATCCGTCGCGAAAACGACGCCTCGTCCACTAGATACACTTAACATCTCCTCAGCGAACGGTCGAAGGTCTTTGTAATCAGGCTCCTGGCTCAAACGGTACGGCGCCGACAACTTAACAGATACCTTGCCGTCCCGGAGTAAGTCCACCAGCGTTTTGAAACCGCGCACATTGTATGGATCGCTTGAAGATCTGCCGCAAAGCGCCGGGTGGCCCATGTGGTCGATGCAGACCCTGGCCCCGAGGCCTGGCAGGACGGGTTCCAAGAACGGCATCATCTCCATTGGCATGTAAATCTGGATGATCCAGTTCAGCGGCCTGCAGTCCTCGGCGTATCGACGCAGCAGCTGGGCGAGGTGCTCGGGGGAAGCCGATGCACTCCGTGAAGAAAAGTTGATGCGCACGCCTCGGACACCCAGCGCATGCCACCTCTTCCTCGTCTCGAGCGATATTGACCGGGGCTCAAATGCGACTACTGCGCGTCCGCGCTCGGGGCCGAGACGTGTCAGCGCGTCGAGCATGCAGCTGTTGTCGTTTCCATATATTGAGGGCTGCACAAAGACCATATTCTGGATCCCAACTGAGCCTTGGAATGACAGCGCCTGGTCAAGCGTAAATGTGTTGGGCTTGTAGACGGCATCTTTTGCCAGCGGATAGCTTGCCGGTTCGACAACGTGCATGTGCGAGTCCCATGAGCCGCGCGGTATCCTGTCGCGGACGGCCCGTCTCAAGTCTCCAGTGTCATTTTTCGCTAGATGAAACTGGCGTCGTGCCGCAAATCTCAGCTCAAATACAGCACTTTGATGACTTGCGACAGGCCGTGCAGAGGCGCAACGGCACAACACGTTCTGCATGACGCCACGCGATATCGAAATGCAAAAGGCTCTCAGTTTAGGGCAACGGTTCTTCTGAGTAAGCTGCAAAGGGCTACTGGAGCTTGGCGTTCTGTCACAGGCAGCCTGGTGGACAAGCTGAACTGAAGGGTGGCCCGTCTCCTTTTTGCGCCCGGCAGATGTGCATCCGCATCGCTGTAAAAGGAACTGGCCGACTCAACTCTCCACTTCGCCCAGCTGCAACCGCTATCAGTCAGCTGTGACGCCCGATCACCGAAAAAGTCGATGTGTTCTTCCTGTTTTAACTGCTTCAAACAACGACTTGACAACTGCGGACAGCTAGCAAGATCGCCCACGGTCGGATCACTCATGACTTCATAAAATCACTTTGGGTGGCACTGCAATCGCAACTCTATCTTTGGTGCTGTTAGCGCGGGGTCAACGCCGTAACATTTTATGATAAGATCGTGGAAAGTTGAGGCTGTGACTTGAAAAGAGGATTTGGGCTCTAACGCGACAATGGCCAGGCTCAATGCCTTTTACATTGCCACCATCATCATCATCGCTTGTGGCTCCATTCCAAAGGGTACGGCTCTTTCTCCATAACGCCCGTGTACCGCCATTGTTCGGTTGCTGATATCGTCGACCCAGGCTACGATGAGGGAGGCTTCAGTGCTTCCACGGGCCTCAAGTCTTTCAAACAAGACTTCGGCCTCATACCTGCCTTATGGAAAGGCGACGCCGCGGGCATGGCAAGCCGCAAAGCCAACATCTCCTCGTTTGGCGTCTTGGGCGCGGCATTCGGCTCACTTCTGGCCCTCGCCGTCACCGACCATCTCGGACGCCTAAAGACGTGGCGACTTTTCGTCCTCATCTGGGCCAGTGGAATTCTGATGCAGGTGTTCTCTTCTGGAGTACTCGGGCTAATGCTTTTTGCTCGCATCTGGGGTGGTCTCGGCGCAGGCGGACTAACCGTCACGGCGCCTCTGTTTCTGTCCGAGATTGCGCCAGCGAGGTCACGCGGCATGGTGGTCAGTATATACATGGTCATTCTACTGACATTCTTGACCCTAGGTGCGCTTCGAACAATCCTTGTTTACATTCTAAGCTAACCTCTTTTCAAGGCTTCTTTATAAACTACGGAGCGAATGCAACACTTGCGCCAACTCGGATGCAATATCGCCTCGTACAAGGTATTGTACTGGCGCCCGTAGGCATAGCGTTCATTTCCTCGTTCTTTTTATCCGATACACCTCGATGGTTGGCTTCAAAGGGACAAGACCAGGAGGCACTGCACGTCTTAGCAAAGCTGCGTGGGTCGGCCACTGAAGATGAGGCCGTCAATAAGGAGCTGGCTGAAATTCGCGAAGAAATCTACAGCAAGCAGCGGGCCCTCTCCGGGTCTTCCAACTTTGCAGTGTTCAAGGACATCGTCACAATTCGCACGTACCGCACGCGCTTCCTGCTCGGTTTGGCCATGCAGACCGTTGCGCAATGGTCTGGCGGAAACGGGATCACTTATTACATTCCAGAAATATTCCGATACGCCGGTGTCGTGGGCGAGAATACGTCACTCATTACCAGCGGAGCGTACGGAATCGTCAAACTCGTCTTCACCATGGCCTTTACTTGGGGTCTAGTTGACGTTTTTGGCCGGCGCCGCTGTTTCTGTACTGGCCTATTTCTACAGTGCATCACGCACATATACATGGCAGTGTACATGGGCATGTGGAGTGACGGGCACAACAAAAGTGCTTCGGACGCTGCCATTGCCTCAGTTTTCATCTACGCCGTCGGTTGGTCTATTGGCCTGTGCACAGTACAGTACCTCTACGGCACTGAGATTTATCCCACGCGAATCCGCAACATTTGCTACGCTGCCAACATGACTGTACACTGGTTCTTTCAGTTCGCTGTCGTACGCGTCACCCCAAATATGTTTGTGAGTCTACACGTATGGGGAGCATACGTCTTTTGGGCCTGTGTGTGTGCCGTTGGGCTGGTTCTTTTGGGCTTGTGGGCACCCGAGACAAAGGGGATCCCGATGGAGCGCATGGACCAGCTCTTCTCGGGGCCCTGGTACAAGGGCTGGCGGGCAACCGTCAATCTAGATGACGGTCCCTCAACTCCTCTTGTTGAGGACAGAGTCATGGCCAAGGGAAGATAGCGTGCGCCAGTAACAGTGGTATTCCTGTATTCGCCGTCCTAATGCATCTTCGCACCACTTATAAAGCATCAATTTCCAATACTCTGGTCAGCACCGGGTCGCCTCTCTCAGAAATCTCCAGAATCCGCGGCCCCTCTCGAGCTGAACGGATTATCCTGTCTTTCGAGCCATCTATCCATCTTCCATCAGGTTGTCTAGTCGTGAAAACTTTAATGGTCACAGTAACCTGGTGTAGCTGCACTCCACGCCGAAGCAACCCGAAAAACAACTGCCACGCCCGTTTTCCGGTATAAGCGGCTATATCCTCTGCTTTCATCGTCGCCAGCAGGGCTTCGGGCTTCGTTAGCTTGCACCTACGAGACGGCACGCAAAACCGCTCAGCGACAAGGGGCGGCGGCAGTCGACCGCCGCGGCCGATAGCTGGCGGCGGCGGCGGTTCGTCGGGGAAAACAAGTGCTACACTCCGCAAGTGCCGGGCATGTTTAGTTATGGTTATTGCCAATTGCGTTGTATGAGGGCCTGTGACGCTCTGATCAAAGGCAACGTGCCGTAGCTCGGAGAGGTAATCACGCCTCTCTTTGAACAGCGTGGTAACCGCGTGGGCGTTGCCGTAACTGATATACAACGTATCAAGCTCCGGGCAGTACAGACGAAACGGAACTTGGCATCCGGCGAGAGATGATTTCCTGAAGCGAACACCGCTGGATTTGGTGCCGAGAACAAACTGCCTGGATTCTCGGCAGACGTGCATCAGCGCAGGAAACGCCGTGTCGACAGTCAGCGGCAGTGTTAGCTTTTCCAAAGGTTCCTCATTCTGCGTGAGACCGAGCCCGAGATTCAGCGGCCAAGTAATGCAGACCTCAGGCTCTGGCTCTGGCACACTAAAGGACCACACGAGTCTCCGCAGCTCTTCTGGCAGACCGAGAAAGGGAAAGCATGTGTCGCGCGGCATTGCGTAAATGTCAATGACCCACGACTATCCAAAAGTTGCTGTCAGGGGCTGAAATTTTTCAGTTGAAAAAGAAAGTTTAGTGCTGACAGCCAAATGTCTCGTCGATGTATTTCGGGAAACGAGAATGAGGGGTTGGCCGTATCTGTAGATCAGCCAATGCAGGCAGCCTTGTCGCAAGCGGCTGAGATGGTAGTGTGCCCGAGAAAATACAGGTAAGACTGCCGCTGGTTTGCCTGGTGGTTCCAGAAGTTTCCTCCGCGGAGGGGAGGGGAGATTTCTGAGACAGAATGAAACTGAGAGAAAAGAAATAAGCAGACGATGCAGGTCTTATGAGCACGCCGGCAGTGAACAAGGGGTTGCTGTTCGTCTGTCAATCGGGAGGCAGCGTTGACTTTGTGGCGTGCCACGAGGGGTTCCGCGCTTTTTTCTATACGCCTGACTTCGAAAAGTACCACTAGAATGAACCTGATTGGCAAGGGTTCGTCTAATGTGAGGCTGAAGCTTTTGAACGTAGGCTCGCAGAGAAGCGATGCATTTGCTGCATCATTTGTTGTCAATGACAGTTTTAGAACAATCATGCTTTCTCTGATTCCAAAATTACAACGCGAATAACCTTTGCAGGCCCATGTTCATATCTCCCGAATTCGAAATTGACTCAATGACACTCGGAGGACTGGGGGCGTGTCATGCACTATTTCGCATTGCAGTAGTTTTGAGACACATTGGATATTTTATTACTCCCGAAAAGCCAATGGAAAACTCTACGTGCCTCCTAGATCCAATCGCCCCCGACCAGCGACTACGTGGCGTTGGCGTGCATACGACGACACCGAATCATGCCGGCTACGAGCCCTTGTTGTCATGGTGAACCGACTTTGTATTTTTGGGGAGCCCCTCACCTATGAATTTAGTTTTTCAATTACCCCAAAGAATTTGTGAGGGTTGGGGGTTGTTTCGATGAATGTCCTCACACAGTGAGCGGCCTTGAGATCACCCAAAGATTGAATTTAAACGAGCGAAGCATACATATAAGTCCTGGAGCCTCAATTGACACTGTGAGAATCGTTAGAAACCCTATTTTGTGAGCTGGTTACAAACTGGGAGTGCATTCGATCTTGGTCTACAGCCGCCAATATCTGGGGTGGCGGCTTGTGGGGGACGGCAGTGGCTGAACGAGGGCTTTTACCGCGACAGCCTTGCCCGTGCATTTTGATAATGAGCGTGAGTTGTCATTTTTTTTTCTTTGCTCAAGATGCGTAATGCGCAGAATTGTGCCACGGAGGTGTGGCTCGACAGGCGAGCCTGCAGCCACAGGCTGGGAGGACGCCGAGTCTGGCTGAGCACCCACGCTTCTGTCACCGGGCCTTGATCAGGCGTATGGCAAGCAGCGCTTTGGGGTGTAGGTTTATCGTACGGTGTCTTCTCACTGGCTGTGTAGGCCTGTTTTCGAGATTGCTTTTGATGCCACACATCGACATTTCCCGCCGACCCCTGCGGCACATTGCTCCCTAACCAAGCCGCACACGTAGACTGCCAGCCGGTGTGTATAAATGGAACGCGTTCCTCTCTACTTTTTACGAGTTTTTTTGCCATTCGTGGCATTCACCACTCTCCCGGGCGTAACAGCTGTGCTTCTCCCAACCTACGCTATCCATCATGTCGGATTCCAAGACGCCCTCAACCAACTGTCGCCCAGAGTGAGTCCGACGTCCCATCGCTATGCGCAGTATTGGTCTTTCTAACATCAAGTATCATAAAGCCTGGGCGATCTTTCTCGTTCTGTTCAATTTGCCTCCACGGAGACTCTCATCTATGGACAGGCAAAGTAAGTGTATTGTAGCTGATATGTAGGTTATAAGCGCTCGTCGGCTGGTTATGGCTTACTTCTTATCATTCTCAAGACATCACACGAACGAAGAACGCACTCAAGAAAAGAAGATGCTAGGTTTGCGACGGGCGGAAGAGGAACATGGAGCTGATGCTCCTGCCCACGGGGTGACGGATCGCCTACAGTCCCAGTAGCTTAGCCTCTGGGAGCTCTACAAATTGGATCTTTTGACGGCTAAATGAGATGTCTGGAAGAGCCGCGGATGAAACTCAAAAGTTGAAATGTATTCGTTCTTATCTTAATTGATTTTGTAACTTTCTTGCCAACGTTGCGTTGGTTTTCGTTATGCTGTATCACTACGTTATGCAACAGAGACGGTATCATCCCACTACTATCACAGTCAACAGCGCTACAAGATGGTCACAGAAACTTACCAGTGCGGCAATATGTGCCACTTCTTATTTCTAACCCACAACTGCATGACAGCGTGGCCTAGCCGAGTCTTCGTTGTACGTCTCAGTTGCAGGGTAGGCCAATACATGGATAGTTACTCGCAGCATCGCATCTCTCTCGGCGCGCAGCCTTGTCCATCCACATACCCTGAAATTTCAGCGAGTCAGACGCCACACAAACACCAGCAGCAGAACGAGAAAATAAAAAAAAAATAAACAGGTTCCCCCGTACTCCGTATTCGCGAACCCAACGCAGCCTGACGGGGCTACCCCGGTCGGTAGAGTCGCTGCCGTTAACAGGAAAGTCACAATTAACAAACGTGCAGCCCCAGTGTGGCCGTTTCCGTTCACCGCCTCCAAAGTCTACATTAATTTGCGTCTGTGGGCGATCTGTCAGGAATGGTATGCCGGCTGAGGCATGCATCTGGCCAGAACGGCGTCCCAGGAATCTGGTAAGTTAGTACGAGATGCGAAAACAAAGCTACTGCAGCCAGTCGCCCGACCTATGAAAGAAGGCTTAGCAAATATAATGGAGCTCAATGACCAGGTAAATGGGACGCCGGAAGAGGACACGGACATCCGGATGGAACATTGGCCTGGGCCGCAGGACATGGCGAGCCCTTGAAGCGATGTACGTTGACAATATTTGCACGTCATGGGATTTAGCTTTAGAGCTAGCTTCGGCTACGGCGCTCTAGTCAAATAAAACAAAAACAAATAACAAAAGTCTAATAGCGTGTACCAGAGCGTCGGGTCCGGCGACATGGCAGGGGACCTGAAAGAAGAAACAAGTGCATTGGTGCGGGCGGAGCGCTGCTCGACGCGCAGCCAAAGGCGACGACCGGAAAGCGGGAGGAATCTGAACTGCCGAGCGCTCAAATTTCTACTCAAGTGGAAGCTCTCGTTCATTATTTCCATTTTTTTTTTTTTTTTTTTTGACCGTGTGGCTTGGTTTGCCATGGTGTAAGACCGGCAACTTCACGTAGCCCCCGTCCCGGTCACCCGCTGAGAGGGCCAAATCACATTTTCGGGGGCGAATAATGCTTCTAATGCAGCAGTGATGTGATAGTCATTCATAAAATGAGTGGCTTAGTGAATAGTCTTTCTGCGTGAAAAGGCAGACGGGCTGCCTTTGCGAACCACGAGGCCACCTCGTGGTTCGCATTACCAATGCTCGAATGGTAGGAGTGGCCACCGTAGGTGTAAGTAGCTAAGATGCAAACTTTGGATACACACCGACGTGTGAAAAAGTTGTTGTTATATTCGAGAAAACCTGCTTTGAGCGTCATACGGTGAGGGCTGGGTAGTGAGAGCAGACTTTCCTGCCAGTCTTCTTCCCTCGAACTGAGTCTGCTTGTGTAACTTGAGGTACCCCCGCACATGATTCGTCCGAAGTCGGAATTACTCCTTTTACTGAGACCGTTTTTTCGGGCCATGGCAGCCAAACTATGCCCTCGTCGAGATCGATATGACGGGCTCCGAAGCCCCCAGAATAAGTTAAAAGACCCTTCGGGGTAGAGTATACACCGAACGTTCCGACAGTACACAGTGGTCCCGGCGGCTAAATGGCAGTATGAATCCGACAGGCGAATGGACAGCAGTGGAAGTGCCAATACAGGAAGAGGCGTCAGTGTCCTCGACCTTGAACCTCTCTGTGGTTGTAACTAGAGCACCAAACCGACGGCGAGCCGAAGCACGGGTCACTGTTCTGCCACCAACCCAACGCGCTGGGCACAAGAAAAAGGCACGGTCTGGCAAGTCTCCGGTGACGCAGAACTTATACAATACCAGCACTTCTCAGGTGTGGATCAGCTGGCAATCGCAACTTTTGGCATCAGGTTGTGAATGCCGGCCTCAGCGATGACACCTTGCTGCAGTCAGAAAGGCCGTGTGGGAAAAACAATCACCGCAGGCAGTCAATCGCGCAGCAGTATTCGAGAATTGTCAGAGCTGGTTGGCCCGTGTTTTGCGACGTTTGGCTGTTGAAGGCATTGTTATAAGTGAAGCTATTGACATCCCACAACGGTATATGGATCCAGTCCATTGATGTGACCGAGCCTATTGTGGAGTATATCCCTAACAATCATACTATAAATAGCTTATATAGTCGATTTTAAATCAACTCTCGAAAGAAATCCTTTGTTTCTTTGTTCCTGAGAGCATCGCGATTTATGCTCGATTGCGGAGTCATCTTCCACCTTCCCAGATTGGCGACGATGGCATCACTCCACTAACAAACAATGACGTGCATTACAAAGAACTTTCCCCTGGGCGTTTTCCTTTTAGGCATTAATTTCGAAATCCTGGGCAGCGACTATGTTCTCAGTAAAACCGATATCGGCCCCCAGGCTGGCACATGATAGATGTGTTATTGGGCGACGGTGACGATGGCGTTGTCATAGCACATCACGCCCTGCCCAACAGCAGCACACCTCTAAGCGCCACCATAGAGTAGGTCGCCCGAATGGAGAAAACTGTATACACACGTCCATAAGAAACGGCATTGATACCTCGTCTCGCCCCTGTGCAGACGACTTGCGGACGACTTGCGGACCATTTCGACGCCGGCGCAGACATCTCCGTGACCGATAGGGCGGCATTTCCCGGGCGTTGAAATATACCTTGCCTGCCGGACGAGCTTGTAAAGTATAAGCACCCAATCTTCTGTAGCGAGCCACCTGCTCGTCCTGCAGCCTATCACGTCCTATATCTCCTTTGGTGGGTGGTAGCGATGTCAATTAAGACCATTCATACACATGCCGTGCGGTCCGACAATTGAGATGAGAGGCCAAGACCCTTTTTGGCATCTCGGTCCCATGGATGGCGACGGACCGCGACCGACAGAACGGGACAATGCAGAAAGGACAAGCCAAGGCGGGCGAGACTCCCTGAGCCAGCGCCTCGCGTGTGATATAATCATGTGCACAGCCTAACTACTCGCGAACCCGATGCGCCCCCATTCCAGCCTCAGGCCCGTGGCCATCGCTTATACAGGGCCAAGACCGGCTTGTAGAAAGCCTTGCAGTGACAAGAGCCACGGGATCGCGGACGACTGAACACGCTGCGTACGAGGAAAGCGAGAAGAGGAAACTAACTAGCCTGACAAAGGACGCGGTGCAGTTGTGTAACGTACTTGCACTCGTAGACCTGCGTCGCCGAGTCTCTACGCTCAAGCTGTGGTTCTGGGTCCCCGCTTCGTTGATGAAGGCGCCCGTCAGAATTGGGCAGCGAGGATGAGGCTGAGAGTGGCGCGCCAATGCTTCCCCCGGTGTCGAGCCCCGCGATTCGTCTTGACAGCTGGGTTCCACCACGCTGGATTTGGATTGTGGCATGTTCGGCTGGTGTCTTTTGGGCGGGAATTGTATGGCGATGAACACGCGGTGCCTGTCGCTTCACCCCCTCTCTGATCCAAGTGCGTCGCATATACCACCGCAGCGGGCACCCCAGTGTGATCTGCTCTCCCTGCAGGCAAGACCTACCTACATTATTATACATGAAACGGGCAGCTAATTCTAACTAGTCTCTGAGGAAGTGATAATTCCTTATCTCCGGTCTCTGCGGATATGGAAAGAGAATCACGACTATACTGGTCTAGACTTTGGCACGGCAGTTTTCTCGCGTTGGGTATCGATCATTCTCGGGCGTAGGGTCTAGACCAGGCGATCTCCGACAGTCTCGATTTCAGTGAGGCCTCACCCCAAGCCATACTGCCCGGCCGAGACCGCAGCTTTGCAGATGCCACATTTGCGCGGGGCCACATGGACCATCTGGAACTGAACCAGGCTGAAGGACAAAGGGCAGAGCTGCCAACGCTGCACGATGGACATCTGGTTCCTGCTTTTACGCCCTTGTTTAATGTACCTGACCATTGGCACGCGCCCGGGCCCATGATGCTATTCGCCCATCCTGCCTCCCCGTCATGCACAGCACTCTCCGGTGATAAGCCGCGTTCCCCCTTCGCCCCATCCTCTGTCCGCTTCTCTCCTCGCCTCAGCCCGAAAAGTAAAAAAGCCATGCGGGCATGTAGGCCTGCGCGGTCAAGCCCCGAATGTCGCCCGTGTAACCCCAACCCACGCTATCCACGCTGTCCTCCCTCTCCACCTACGCCCGCGGCGGCACGGTCAGAGAACGTCGTTGGCCCAGCGCAGCGGCACACCACACACAATGCAGCGGCGGCCGCGGCCGGCACACGCTCCCCGGGGAGACGAGGACGGGTATACCGAGCACCGGCAGACTTCGTTTTTGCGGGCCCTCGCCCAGTATGCATGTCTATCATGTACAGGAACGTTGTGCAACGCGCCAGGATCAACGGAGAAGATGATGACTCCTTTGGTCTCGATCGGTGCCCAAGGCAGGCAGTCAGCTTTGAGCATGAGCCAGAACGGAAAAAATAAATACGCCCAAGCCACAGCGGAAAAAGTGAGGAGATGTCGGACTGACCTGCGTTTTGACAACTGGCAGCCAAGCCAAGCGCCTCGTCCCAAGTATTTGTGGCGATTAAACGGGTATAAGTACAGCCAATGTCTCCCCAAACAATCACAATTTCTGTTCCTCTGGGCTTCTGTTTATAGTGCAAGGCATTTTGTATATATCCATTGTTGCATATATAAATATATTTCCCATCCACCCATTGCTCACCGCGATATTCGTCACGGTGATAAAGACCAAAGATGGACCAAATGAGAAGTTGTTCATCGCCAAATCATCCATCGTACAGGGGCGTCGAGCCCCGGTCGAGGGATCCGTAAGTGCCTTTTCCCTCTTGGCCTCTTCTTCCGCATTCTGTGGTTTGTTCTCTGCTTCATATCATGTCTCCTATAATCATGTTAGTTCTCGCAACCAGAAACATCCCCTTCATTGCGTCTGATGTGGTCCCCATGTCTCTTTCCGTTAGCACTCCCAGGCGAAGCAGACCAGTTAACCCAAACACAAAGCTCGCGGAAGCGCCTCGACGCACCCGCACCAAGCCACCCCGCCAGAGCTGGAGCCCATCCCGCCAGCGCCGCCGTCTCCGATGCGGAGGACGGGGAAGAAGCAGAGGAGCCGCAGCCCCGCCCAGACACGCACAGGAGACGGCGAATCGACGCCATCCCGTGCTGGAGCGAGGCGACTCCGTTCCCCTGGCTATGCGGCCTGGCGCCTCGGCGGCCGCTCCGCGTCAACGGCAACGAGCTCGCCGCGCGGAGAGGCCGGCCGCCGTGTAGGAGCGCGGGATGCGCCGGTGACAGTGGCAGCACCAGCGGTGCCGGCGGTTGTCGCGGCACCGGGACGGAAGGCCAAAGCGCCGCGCGAGGCGGTGGTCGAGAAGCGCAAAGAGCGCGTTCGCCTCCGACGCCACGGCGGTCGCGGCGGGGATCTTCATCGGCGGTGACGAGGGGGAGTCCTGCTCCTGCTCCATCGCCGGTGATGCCGGTGGTTGGAGCATACACCACCGCCGCTGCAGAAGATCCGGAAGAGGAACGGAGGAGGAGGGAGGAGGATTTTGCATTTATGGGTGCGCAGTTCTCCTCATGATTCCTCGGCCCCCCCCCCGCTACTCCTCGTTGTTCCAGTCCGTATTTCACATCCCGCGATGGTGATGACTGAGAACAAGAACGAAGGGGGCGGGAGGAAAACTTCGCATTTATAGGTGCACAGTTCAGCTGATGATTCATCACCTCCCCTTTTTCATTCCTTTTTCTTTCCGTCTGTACCATTGTCATCACAGTCTGTACAATCACAACATGCTTTCGGCGCAAAGCACATTTTCTCATCACAGGGGGACACGGCGCTTACAAGGGCACGGGGATATATTGTACGATTTCGGGCCGAAAAAATGATCAAAGAAACAACAAGCAAGGAGAAAAAGGAGAGAAAATTGTGACGAAGCGCGCGCAGTCACCGTCACAATGAGACGGGGTGGGTACCACAGGACCAAGACTGCATTTCATATCCATATTTTATATCCATATGCAGGTACATGCTAGATACCAGGCGTTTAATGAGATTTAATTTCACGTCAACGAAACACAATGTGATAGCGCGCGACGCTTGTTAAACATCACAACAGCATGAATCAGAATGAGTAAGAGAATGCTTGCAATTGATGGATATCCCGACTTTGGAAACGCCTTTGCCACGTGCTAGTTACTTGGTACTTGTTGGATATATATAAAAAATGCATTTCAAAATGATAACAAAACAATGCGCTGGGTATGTTGGGTATACAAATGTCAGAAAGAAAGAAAAAAGCATCTCCATCCAATTCGTATACACATTTGTAAATAAAATGCTAACATGTAGCTGGTATCGTCTTCCGTGCTGTACTGTGGTACCAGTACTGACTGGTACTTTTATTCATTCGTCTCGTTAAACATTCTGGCTCGGCACAAAGCTCAAGTCCAGACTCTGGTAGTTCCAGAGTGACGCCAGATCGCCCAGTTGATCCTCGGAGAAGCCTTCCAGGGTGAGCTGCGCGTACGAGTCACGGGGCGTCGGTGGCAAGTACGGATTCCTCGGCGGCGCGGGCATCAAGATCGTGTCCGTCGTGGCTTGTGAGTGCGGCGGCATCGTGTATGTGACGTCATATGCATCGGCTGGCGGCATCGTGGTCGGCATTTGGTAGCTTCGCGAGACGTCGACATAGCCGGACCCATACCCGGGAGACGCACTAGCAATGCTCGGTGCAATGCCCCCACTACCGGCTGGTGAACCTGCGTAGGTGTCAAAATCTTCTGCGCTGCCGATTTCGCTGGAACCAAGAGAAATTTCGCCAGTTTGTGTGATGAAAGGCGGCGTGAGTGATTCGTTTGCCACCCTGTGGTGTTTTGGTCCAGTCTCACCCAATTTGGGCGGCAAATAGGGGTTTTCGATGCGCTTGACCAATTTCGATAGTATTTCGTAGGATGTATTGGCAGTCCGGGTTTCCGTAGCGAGTCGCTCGAGCATTACTCGCGCTGACTCAACAGCCATGATAATCTCGTCCCTTTTGTTGATGGACCGGTCTTCATCGTGAAGAATGGCTGAGCATAGCACCGCTGCAGTATCAAATATGGAGAAGAGGGCCCAGTGAAATCTGGCGTCCTTGGGATAGAGGAAGTCGAAAAACTCGGAGAGGCTGGACATTAGTCGCAAAGTGATGTCGACGCCCTCATCACGTATTCTGAGATCTTCGGATGGCGAGTCTGCTGTCATGCGTCTTGCCAGGTAGGCTCGAATGGGGTCCAGTAGCATGGAGTAGCTCATTGTGTGCAAGCAGTGGCGATGAAGTGTGACCCATGCGTACTTGGAGTCGATTGAGGTATCGGGGTTGCGGGTGTCGTAGACTGGTGGAAATCGTTGCATCCACGTTCTGATGGTTTGTGTGTATTGGTCAATCTGAGCGGGTGAAGTGACCTCACGCGGCGAGCCGAAGCGACTGGCCAGCTGGCCAATGACCTCAGACTGTAGTTTCATATGGAGCAGGGGCGAGGGGGAGTAGCTTTCCAATGTGAGCGATGGCAAGATAACTTTGCACTCGGAGCGATCAATGAGCTTGGGGCGGGACAAGAGCGCTGATATTTGCCTGTTGGGGTTAGCAAAGCCAAAACATCTGAAAATGCGGTGGACAAGCGCGCATCGGATGCAATCGAATGCTTACCAGTCCCATGCGTCTAAAACACACCAGAGGCGACGGCGCATTTCAAAATCGAATTCGGATATTGAGCCAGCCAGCTGGTCCTGGTGCATCCCTAACGAGCGAATTAGTAACGACAACGAGTGCGCGTCAGGCGGAAGAGGGGGCATACCCAAGGCCTGAGCTTCTCGAATGGCAGTGCTAAGGGCATGCCAGGACTCGACGAAACGAGCCTCTGACTTGTACCAGTAGCTAGAATGCAGCAGATGCTGGACGTTGAGGATGTGGTTGCTGCTGATGGGTATGGCGGAGTGGAGTTCTCGGGCGGCATTATGGTACTGATTGGACAGTCGATAGACGGGCTCGGCGAGTTCGGTCTCGAGTTTTCGTTTCAAATCGGGGTCTGTATACTGGGCGGAGCAGGCGCAGACCATGAGCAGCAAGCATGTCCATTGCAGGCCGAGGGGTTGAGAGGCGAATCGGGCGAGCCACCACTCTCTGTACTCTTGCAGAAAGGCGGGAGGGTAGATGATATAATAATGATAGTTGACTCGGGAGAGGAAATTTTGTACGAGAGAGTCTGTCCAGTTGAGCAGCATTAGTACCTGGTACTACGGTCAGACGAACCGCTCCTTGATGGCTTACCGGTGGTTGTGCGGGGTGGGAGGACCTTCAGCGCGCGCTCGAGTTGATGGCAGTTGGAGGCTGCGACATAGTGCTGTTTTGCGGGAGGCTTTGGTTTCTTCTGAGGGTGTGTTAGAATCATGCGCCATTTGGTGGAAGTCGCTTTTGGTTTTAATTTTGCATATTTCGAGGGAATCGCTCCGGTATAGCTTACTTCGTTCTGGACCTCGAGGTTGGTAAAGAAATGCACGCCGCCATAGCCCAGTGCCTCGAAGTCGTCGGCATCGTCTTCATCGGAGCTGGAGTCGGCCTGTTGCTCACGGCCGCGATTTCTTTTGCGATTTCCGCTGGAGGGCGCACGCTCTGACGAGCCGGCGGTGGCGTGGGAAAAGCGACATCGGTCGGCGACTTTGCGTTTCTGGCAGTGATTACAGGGCCACTGGCGGTTGCACTGGGGAGATGTCAGCTTTGGGTGATTGGTGAGGCTGAAAATCAACGACAGAGCGTTTGGGAGTCAAATATAGCCAACGATGCCGTAAATGCTGGCAGGAAGATGCTGGTATAGACTGGTGTGCGCAGGGAACGACGACAGGGTTGATTTCGGAATTAACGTCAACGAACCTTTTGCTTGCGCCGTTGGCATTCGGTACAGGCCGAGCGGGCTTGGTTGTTGTCCTTGGGACTGGCGTCCATGGCTGACGCGGTTAGGGTTAGAGAAGAGTCATTCCCTTGGGTGCGCGGAGAGAGTATGAGGGCGAAGTGAAGCGCAGGTCGGTTGAGGCAAAGACGGAGAGACGTGGGAGAGACGTGGGAGAGAAGAGACGAGACTAGACGTTGTCGGTTGAGAACAAGGTGGGAGGTGGGAGGTGGGAGGAAGGAGGAGGGCGTTGAGAATGGGGCTGGCCGGCACATAGTACGGAGCACGAAAAGGTGGACTGTGGCGCGGCGCTGCAGGAGACACAGTGGCAGAGGGCCAGCGCAGGCTGGGCTGAGGGGAGACTGGCCACTAACTAACTTAAGACGGACGCCCACCAGCGAGTTTCCGGCGGGGGCTACAGCGGGAGGAAGCCCTGTAAAGCAGTTGCAGCAGCGGGCAGCGAGAGGGGGAGGAATTACTCCGTACCCAAGTACCCTTTTGTTTTGCTGCAAGAGCGGTACACAGAATGTACCTAGACCATCTGCAGGCGGGACGCCCCTGGCACACGGCTGCCTTCAATCTGACTTGTACCGAGAGGGTACTCCGTGCTACCAGTCAGTAGTTGTGGGGTAGGGGTACATGTGTTTGTTCACCTGTGTGGTGTGGCCCTTGATCTGCAGCCATTTACTGGTACCAGTCCCCTGGCGCCGGAGACGGCGGGTACATTACTGAGTACAGCATGTTTTTAGTGGACAGACAGCGAACGGCGGGCAGGGGGCAGGTGCGCCCCAGAGTGACAAATACAGCGGCGGCGCGTGGAATCGGACGGTACTAATCCGTAGACCAGACGGACTGGCCTGGAGTGCGCCAATAACTAAAAGACAACCAAGCGAAGGAAAAGGATAATGAGAATTGCAATGTACTGCATGTACGTGTATTTCAGTCAGCAACTCTGTCCAGTTTGTTTGTGGACCATTTATTCAAGTCTTAGCTACTCCGTACAAACGGCACGTACATGTACTCAACCACTGCCGAACCGGTGCCTCGGCGATACATGGCGGGGCAGCCACATGAAACGGAACAGCAAGGCAGACAACGGAGATGCAGCTGCAGCTGCAGCAGCTGCAGCAGCGGACAGCACAAGATACAAGAAAGCTCATTGACTATTGACTGAATCACTGCTGGGAGAAAAAGTCCGCATCGCCCAAAAAAAAAAAAAAAAAAAAAAAAAAAAAAAAAAAAAACCAGAGGCGCTCCGGCAAAGTCGAATACCGACCGTTTTTGGCATCACTAACTAGCGTCTGCTCACTTCTGGCTGCAGCCCGGCGTGCCCGCTGTGGGCAGAAAGCTTGACCGTTGACGCCGGCAGGCAAAAGCAAAAAGCCCTTGTATCATGATGATAATGTTATTACTTGGTTGGCAAACGAGTATGAAATTGCCTCTAAATATCATGCTCTTGCCTGCACCAGATTACCCCTCTCTACCTCCTATTATTAGCATTTTCCTTTTCCCCCTCTAAATCCTCCTCTGGCTGCTGCCCCTCCATTACCACCTACCACCTACTACCGGCCCATCCCATCCACACCAAACATCCACATCAAACATCCACATCAAACATCCACATCAAACATCCACATCATCTCGCCCGCCCCAACGGTCGTCAATCCATTCGCATGCTCCAAACTCTCTGCATCCTGTCTCGGCACTACTTGTCCTTGCCCGTCGCATTCCTCGTCATTTCCTGGCTTGCAGGCTGCTCAGCTGGCGGCGTTCATCTCTTTCCCGGTACACGACCTCTGCACTTCCCGCCATCTTGCCTGTCTCTCCAAACCTCGACAGCCTCGTCAAACATACCGACCGTTACATCCAAAGAGCCTTTTTGCTTGGCAGCCTAGGCCTGGTGGCGTCCCGCAAGCGTGTTCACAAATCCCAACTTCTGCCTTGCCATTCTGGGCTCGCTGCATATTTTCCCACACCAGTCGGCCGGCCTAGCAGCCTGGTCCGCGGCCAAGCCAATGCGACCCTGCCGCCAGTGACTCTGAAGTTTCTTTTTCCAAGGTTCCCACAGGCCCGGGATCCAGATTTCGTTCAACGCGAGTCCAGCTTCCCGTTTCTCGTTGATTACCGCTCTCGACCAAGACGCGCCGCCCTCGCCCTCGCCCTCGCCCTCGCCCGCAACACGACATTCAATCTCCGTTTGCCCTACATTACAGTAATGGTCCGCCAGCACCGCAACAGCACCAGACAAACAGCGTGCCTCGCCCGGCTTACCAACGAGTGCTCTGCATCATGCATCCGGGACGCCGCCGAGCCATGTTGTCTCTTTACTCAGTGGTTCCCTGGTCCTCCGCGCGAGAGTCCTTTCAGCCCAATTAGCGTCCCGGCCTGCTGTCCCCCCTGCCGTCCCGCTGAACCGGGATCGCCCCCCCTCTTTGTGCTTCGCGCGCAATTTCACAGCCAATCGCCGGATTCTGCCATGGCCCCCGCTGCTCTGCCCGCTGCTCGCTGTTTGGCACCGCTTGAAAACCGCTTGAACCATACTGACGGGTCCCTCCCATACTAACCTCAGTGTAACAGCACCCCGAGGTCGCCGCAGCCTCGCTGGTTCGCGTTGCACGCATTGACAACTTCATGTCTAATACCAGCAAGCCGCAGACAGGCCAAAAAGCGAGGAATCGAACCAGCCAAGCAAGGCTGGCCTGCTCCGTATACGCACCGTCGATCACACCGTGGGGGCTGTGGTCCTCGTTTCTCAACGTTCAACCCGTCAGGGGCCAAGAAAAAAAAAGAAGAAAGAAAGAACGGAGAAAGGAGAAAAGGAGCACAGCTTTGCGCCCGTGCAGCCAACGTCAGGCCACTCTCATTGGCACCCAGACAGCACATGCAAGCCATACAGGCCAATCTCTGCACGCCACAAACCACGCTGTACTCTGTCACATCACACATCATTGTCCACTCTTCTTCGTTAGGCCCGGAGCTCCCTCCGGCTCTGCTGGCCAATCGTTGCCACTGATCATCATAATGCCTGCACTTCTGACCGCGTTGAGGGCATCTGCCGGCTTTCACGGCTGCAAAAGTCTCGTCTCAGCCTCGATGCGCTCGAGCAGTGACGATTAGCATCCACTGTCACCGTCTGCCATCCACATCACGGCCCGACCGTTATTCGTGCAAGGTTGTCCCATGTAATAAAACCGTTCAGTTGGGCCCGCCACATACTGGAGCCGGGGCGATCCCTGGGCGGCCCAGGATAGGATTGCCTCGGCCGACCAATCGCCGTTTCTTTCTTTCTTTCTCTCTTTCTTTTTTGTTTTGCGCTGCAGACAGCGTTTGACGCCGTTGGTCGCAGTATATGTACCTTTACCGGTACAGATACAGATACCATATAGTGTATTGGTCTCGCAAATGGCCCTCTCAGCTTATTACATGGCGCACTCAGCTACTTACCCCTGGTCAACGGCTGAGGCCAGTCACACGGACTTTGCCCATTGGTTCGTCAACATCATCCTGCCAGCCTCCGTCCAACGCCGGGCTCAGAACCCCTGCCAATGACCTTCGAAGACATCCAATGGTCGTGCGCAACGCACGGTATGCCGCAGCTATTGCACAGGCGGCCACAGCCCGAGAACCCTTGACCCCGCCACTGCCCAGGCAGGGCGGCCGCATTGCACCATCCGCTCGTTGTGGAAGGCTTCATCCCGGTATCAACTTCGACCCTGCATTGGAGCGGTGTAGCGTGGACGCCTTTCCCAAACTGCGCACGCGTTCCATTATTCTCTATTGGGCAACGCTGCGATGTTACGAGCTCACGACCATGGCTTCTGCTTTGCTGCCAGCCTACCCCGCCACTTGTACATTTCAACGTCCATGATTAACTTGCCTGCTGCTTCGGGGCTTTAATTCCCAAATACGGACGGAATAGTTGGCGCGTTGCTCGTTGGTCTCCCAAACCCCACTAATTAGCCAGTCCAGGGCCTCGCGCAATCACGTCCTTTCGCACAGACTGTATTGGCCCGCGCCTGGGATACGGCGCTATATGATGCCGTGGATATTGGGTGTGGAAGAATGGGCCTCATTGGAGCCATTAACATCATGTTGGCTCAAATCCAACGGCAATAAAACGACGGAAAGTATCATGACGGTAACTACTCACACTCTCCCTGTCAATGTTATTTTCAATGACATGGTACTATGAATAGCGGCCGCTCAACCTGCAACGTGGCGCAAGACTTTGTGCGACTCCTTGCGCCCTCCATTTCGTACAGGACATATTTGCTCCGTGTGACGCGACATGTCAGGGCGCTCAACATTTAACCGTTTACGAGTCGTTTTTTCATTACTGACACCAGGCAGCCCTGGTTATCGACCAGTCAGCGACAGCCACAGTCTGGAGGCTCCTTATCGACAATCGCGTTCCCATAAGGGGTTCTGACATGTAAGGTTGGTTGACAAGTCAAGAAAAGAAAGGACACCACTTAAAGATGCATTACGGCCACAACCCGACGGATACGAGCACACGGTAACGGCCCGTAGACTCGGCCGGGACGCACACTGGACGGTTAATGCATTTATTTCGATATCTCCGCGCACAGATGCCGCAAGACAGCGTTCATTCATAGAGGCACATCTGTTGCGGTCACTCTGAACTACTCTCCCGTGGTTCGCCCCAGATCCCGTCGCACGCGCCAGACACGCGATCCTACTGGTCGCTTCTGGTTACCTTGTAAAACCTCTAGCCACGGAACTGCTTGCACATCTTGCACGTCTTCCACGTGGTCCTGTGCAATATCAGACTCATCGTCGCTGGTGTCCTCATATGTCACCTCGAGGTCACGCTGATCCTTCTGGCCGGACGTTTGCGAGCTGGTGGCTCTCTGGAAGAAGAAGTCCTCGGCATATGCCCACGTCGGCGCATCAAACTTTCCGTGGATGAGTATCAAATCATTGCCTCGGGACCGGGCAGCCTGTATCTGCGAAAACGCAATTGGCGTGATAAGCTGCAGCGTCTTCGAGGCTACATCGATACCGCGCACGAGTGCCAACCCAAGCGTCCGTGAATAGCGCGGGTCAAGCGCGGCGTCGTTCGTGCTTGATATCATCGGCAGACCTTCTGGTGACGGCACTATTACCAGGTCATCTGCACCGTATGCTGCCGTCTCTACGACCTCGTGGCTTGCCGCTCCTTCTACCGATTGGCTATGCGCCTCTCCGCCCACCTTGGTCTGCCCGTCCTGCGGAGGTGAGTGGTATCCGGCCACGACTTCAGAAAAGGCTTTGCGCTGCTCAATCTCTACGACGGCGACTACCATGCCATTAATTGCCGCAGCGAATAACTCTGGCGGAGACTGGAAGTCGTACGAGAGAATTCCCCGAATTCCCCCCTTTTTCGAGCCATACCGGACCTGCCACGGTGGGACGGCAGAGATGGGCTGTGGGTTCCAGTTGAGCATGGCCGGAGACGCCGTGGTCTCCTGCGTCTCGGCGAGATGAAAATACGACATGGTCTGCATTGCACGCAGGTGCGCCGCCGTTCGCGTAGTGTATTCGGATGGCTGCGACGGCAGCGTTGTAAAGTTCTTCCGCGTAGTCGACCGCAGAATGTCGACCACGTCTCCGGGCCCGTCTTCCGACATGTATAGTACCTGCGAGGGCATCAGCTTCGTGATGAGCTCGACGAGCAGGTCCAGTCCAGTCCCCAGTATCCAGCCCGGCGTGTTAATTATCAACGGGCAGTTGCGAAGCGTCCTCCGGTATGTGTCAAAGAGGTCCACTGCGCAAAGTATATACAGAGAGGGCGACGAGGCGGGTGTCGTGGACGCGAGCGCGTGGCAGCGCAGGACCTCGTTGCCGGCTTGGTGCAAGCCCGGGTGGCTAAACGGCGTGCCCAGGTTCGGCCGCGTAACGTGGATGAGGGACAGTGTGCCCGCTGGTGCGTACTCCGGTTGCCCTGGGTCAAGGTCGATGACAGCGACACCAGTCGTCGATTTGGGCCGGTCAGTCGCCGTCAGGAGTCTGTTGGTGAGAAGCTTTGAAAAGGTCGACTTGCCCGCGGATTTGGGGCCACAGACAAAGATCGAGAACTGGGCGCGCTGGTCGCCTTCTGTCGAGCTGATGATATCCGAGATGGCCTTGTTCCACTGGGGCGGCGAATTCAGCTCTTGTATGATGCTCTTCTTTGGGGCATCCTCGGATGTGCACAACTAATACAGTCAGCGCTGCTGCGACGCAGAAGAGAGAGGACTTACTATTTTGAACGAAGCGCCAGAGCTACTGGCGCCTTCAGAATTACCTTCGTTTTCATTCCATATGCGCTGATAGAGTGGCGATAGTGCCGAGAGGCACATCATAGGCTTATCTGCCTTGTCATTGTGTAGTTCCAGGTGTGTTTTCTCCGAAGAACGAATGACGGGCAGGGCATGGCAATGCGGCGCATGAACCCAGTAGATTGTATCCGAGGCAGTGAGCGTCGCGCCGAGTATCGCGACTTCTCCAGAGCGAACCTTGATACCATAGCTTCCCAACACGACAAAACGCTGTCTGGTTAGCCCACGATCTCCCTCCAAGTTGCCACGAGACATACCTCGCTGTCACTCAGACGTAGCTCGCTCGCACCATTGGGTCTATGGCGATAATTTTGCTTGGTGAGGCGGAACGACGAGAAGGGCACGACTTTTGGGGTCGACGGCCCACTGTCTGGCGTCGCGGTGCCCTTTTCAGTACTACATGTTTTCCGTGAGCGCGTACTCATAACCAATAGTCCTCGCGGCTGGTAGCTCACCTGCGCTTAGCGGCACCTTCCTTGCTGTTCGCGCCCGTCTTTGGCGTGCTGGGAATCTTGGGCGACGTCGCGGCCCTCTCGGCCTGCCGCAGCGACTGTAGCACGCTGAACGCGTTGCCGGTGCGCGGCTTGGGCTGCTGCTCGTCTTCCGGCGACGGGCTGGCTTCGCGTGGCGACGAAGCCGCTGCTGCGGCGCCGAGCCGTCGTCTCGCTGCGAGGGCGCTTATGGCGGCTGAAATTTTGTGAAATAAAAAAAGGAATTGTTAGACCGGGTTTCTCTCAAGCGGTGGTTTCATGGGTGCGGCGCGGCACTCACATTTCGGCGTCTGTTGCGCATCTTCCTCAAACTTGCGGCGCTTATTTGGCGACATGCTGCCTGAAACTCTCATTCGCCTGACTTTAGGGGCATTCTAAGGAAGCATCTCCTCTTTGTAGCTTCGTCTTACACAAAAAGGGCCAATATCCGCACCCGCGACGAGGCTTTCGCGATAGTGTGGTGTGAAAGATGCTGGGCTCCGAGAGCTTATCGATATGCAGCGTTCTCCACCAAAAATTCCCGGGAGACGGTTGCAGTCGACGAGTTGAGTTTCGCAGAGCAAATTTTAAGCTGCTATAGTTTTGCTACGCCAAAATCTACAAATATCAATTCTTCACAGCTTCACGACCGCAATTCCGTTTTTGACCTGGACGCTCCCAAGACTGGTTGATCTGTACATCAATCTAAATCTCACAATAAAAAGTTCAGGACGCACGGGCCACTTTCTACACGTGCAGAGATTTGTCCAGGGACCTCTTTCACTTGGTCGGCAGAAAAAAAAAGTTGAAGCTTCACTCACCACCCACCGCTCACCTCTCTACACCCTCCAAACAAACCAGCCAATTGAACACCGCAACGCCTCGATAGAGCCGTCGACAATGGCACCCAAGGAGCGCTTCGTCGTTCACTCCCTCAACAAGCACGTCGAGGAGGCTAAAAAGGCCAGCGCCGACGCCAAGAAGAAGTCGCTGCCCGCGGCCAAGAAGGCAAACGCAGCTGCGAAGCCCGCAGCCGCCATCTTCGACAACAACGACGACTCCGACTCTGACGGCACGAGCTCGAGTGACGACAGCGACAGCGACAATGACGGAGCTGCCTTCCTGAAGAACCTGACCAGCCGCAAGGCGCCGGAGCCAAAGCCTGCTGTCGCAAAGCCTGCTGCCCCCGCGGCCGCGACGAAGCGCCGCAGCAAGGACGACGAGATTGCCGATAGCGACGCCGAGCGCACTGCTGCTGCTGCTGCTGCCGCGAGCAAGACCAAGGCCAAGGCGCCTGCTGCTAAGAGCAAGGCGGCGTCCACCTCTACTTCGGACGACAGCAGCAGCTCGAGCGAGGAGGAAGACTCGGACAGTGACAGCAGCAGTGACGAGGAAGTGAGCGCCAACGGCGCCGCGCTCAAGTCCAAGACTTCGTCGACCAGCGCGACGAGCCCTACCAGCAGCAGCGGCGAGTCGGACTCTGACGATTCTTCCAGTGAGGACTCTGGCAGTGAGAGCGAGAGCGAGACCGTCCCCGCGAAGCCAGTTCCCGCCGCGAAGCCGGCTCCCGCAGCTAAGCCTGCCAAGAAGACTGCTCCCGTCAAGAAGCCCGAGTCTGACAGCGACGATTCGAGCGAAGACGAGAGCGAGGACGAATCCAGCGATGACGAGACCAGCGGCGGCGCGAAGCAGAACAACGCCGACGCTACTTCTGACTCTAGCGGCGGCGACGACGACGACGACGACGACGACGAAGATGCGGACGAGTCGATGCAGGTCGCCGAGCGCGCGCAAGCTGGCCAGGTTGCTCTGCCGCAGTTCTTGCCTCCCGACTTTGAGCTGCGCAAGGGCGACGGGCAGGGCAACGGACAGGACGTAGCCCGCGTATGCAGCGAGGCCAGCCTCCAGGGCAAGCAGCTGTGGTACTTTACGCTGCCCGCCAACGTGCCCGTCTCCGTGGTCGAGAACCTCGAGTTCCCTATGGACAGAGCGCAGCAGGGCGATCGTGTTCTTACCCACGACGGCGAGGACTATGGCATCTCGTTTGACAACACACTCCCCAAGAAGTCGATCCAGATTCTGATTCCGTCGGCCGACGGCTCCAAGTACCATTCAGGTAATTATTCTCTTTCGAGCCTATGGCAACGAGTTACTAACTGATTGCAGCCAACCACGCCGTCGACGAAGTTATGCAGATTCGCCGCATCACCCAGGTCGGCGCTACTACCGCCACACCTGCCGACGTCGGCTCGTCGAAGAAGGTTGCCCGTCCCCAGCCTAAGGGCCTGAAGGCGCGCTTCCAGCCTATTGGCGTCAACAGCGATATGGGCACTATTGGTGCCGACGCTGACTCGAACAATGTGGACGACGACGTCGAGATGGAGGATGCGCCAGCCGCCCCTGCGCCCAAGTCCAAGAAGCGCAAGGAGACCGAGCCCAAGGCCAAGAAGAGCAAGAGAAAGCACGACATGTCGGACGACGAGGCCGCCGCGGTCGCCGAGCAGCTCATGGAGGAGAGCGTGTCGGCCGAGTCCAAGTCGAAGAAGCAGAAGACGGCCGCCGGTGCGCGAGGCAGCCCGGACCTGGGCTCCGACCCGGCGCCCCGGCAGACGTTTGTGGTGCCGCCCCCAATCCCGTCGTCCGTGACCGCCGACGCGGTCTCGACGCCGGTGAAGAAGACCAAGGCCAGCAAGGCCAAGGCGGCCGAGAAGCCGGCGACGCCGCAGGTCAGCGGCGGCAGCGGAAGCAAGAAGGAGACGCCGGTGCCGGTTCCCGTCGTCCCGGGTCTGAGCCAGCCGGCGGCGAGCACGCCGACGGCGGAGAAGAAGAGCAAGAAGCGCAAGGACAAGACGGCGGCTGCGTCTGACTAGAGGCCGAAGCAGCCGCAGTCGCAGTCGATGCAGCAGCAGTCGAAGCAGCCGCAGTCGAAGCAGCCGCAGTCGAAGCAGCCGCAGTCGCAGCCGGAATCGAAGCAGTCGCAGCAGCGCAGCCAGAGCTATCACAAGTGGGTTCGCTCGCCGGTTCGCCGGTCGAAGTTTAAGATGTGCACGTGAGCATGTGTTCGTCTACGTTTTGCCTGCTTCTTGTTCGTTGGCTCTTCTTCGTCTTTGTTTCTTTTAACGTGTCATATATACCCGGACCAGGGAAGTGGTGTCTGGTCGCAGTGGGCAAACGAAGGTGTGCGAGTTGGAAAAGGGAGGTGGATATTTTTGTTTTTGATTTTCTTTATCTTGAGCTGGCATTACATGGAAGGCGTTTTAGGCACAGAAAAATGTGTGTTTTATTCTTTTGCTTGTTCCCTTTTATTTCTTAGTTTTTTTTTTTTTTTTTGATTGTTTGTTTGATTCTCGCGAAACTGGACGGCGCAAAGCTATGATAAATGAGCAAGGACATTGAGACTCGGCGGATAGTAGAGGAAAGTGACGGTTTGCTAGATGGATGTATTGTTGTACGCTAGCTTGATTCGTGAATAAGATTCTGCCATGTCTACATTTTTGATATGATGTGTGGTTGTTTGCTGTGATGTGATGCGCACGACGTGTGGGAACGTTGAAGCAGACAACTGATAGGCCTTGCTTCTAGATGCCAAGATGAAGATGACTACTTGATTTCAGTTCGATTACATATAATCACATATAATCACATATAATCACGTGTTCAAAAACCAGGCATCAGCCAAGGCGCAGCATGTTTTGCCCACTGGATCAGTAGACATTCGCATCGTCGCAGGATTCGGCGGCGCAGCGCCACCCGCAGCAGGGTGACGTACACGGTGCATGGCAGGCGGCCTCGCGATCTGGTCCATGCACGATGATGCGTATAACGCTTTTTTTACGCACTCGACTGCTTTGTATTGAGAAGCGAGTAGAATAGCCTTATTAGTGATGTACAGTAGAGGAAAGCTTCTTCTTCTTTTTTTCTTTCTTCTTCTTTGGGTCCTTGGGGATAAGCTCGGTGCTGCCGAGGTACAAGGATTTGAGCGCGAGAGGAAACGGGAAAGGGAAACTGTTTGGAAAAGGCCACCGTATAGGATAGGGCGAATGCATGACGGCATCTGGGGGAATTTGTGAATTGGGCATGTGTAACGCGCATAATGGGCTTTGACGAATGTAATGTCTCGAGCTGCGTGTGTCGCTGATTTTTCTGTATTACAGTGTCAAGGCAGATGTGTCGTGTAAATGAATTGGGGCGCGCGCCAGGGTAAACGTTTGTAAGCTTCTCGCTGCGAGCCCGCTGTGGCTGCTCACGGCGTTTTACTTGGCACGCCTGTTTTTTTTTTAAAAAGTAGTTTACCGGGTGTAGTTTGCCCGTCTCGAAAAGTCGCCGCGGGATCCATGGGTGAAAAGGCCGGACGCTGATATTCGGCGGCAAAAAAAGGGTCTCGAGGGACGGATACTAAGTTGGATTTGGGTGGGAGGTGAGGTGAGAGGGGAGGCTCAATCAGGCAAGAATCCACAATCGTTGGTTGTACAAGATCCGGGCGGTGAGAGGGCGGTGATGGGCAGTCTTGGCTGAAGTGGAAGTGGATTTGATGATAGTTAACCAGGGCGTCGTTGGACTGACCGCCTGGGCTGCGATACCAAGAGCCAAACCAAGTAAATCCCATCTTTCCTCTTTCGGGCCTTGTATAGAGAGAGCATTGTAGGGCTGGAAAGAGAGAGAGAGGGAGGGGGGGTGTTGGTTCCGATTCGGCAAAGTTTTACAATGCAGCTAAACTTTCAATCTCTTTGCCCACTGTGATTTCCTATTCTGGAGGTTTGAGAGGGACCCTTTTCAAAGTCATGACACCTTTTCCCAAAATCATGACACGCCTCTGTCAAAAAAAAAAAAAAAAAAAAAAAAAAAAAATTATCAAAATTTCGGTATTGGCGCCGGACAGGCCGGAGAGATATTAGCTGGTGCCAGCAGAATAGAGGGGACAATGTGAAAAAGAATTCGCGCCGTGTGGAGCAGGGTCTGGCCAGTGAAAAGTTTTGTTGGTTGAGCCGCATTTTGCAGTACAATTTGTTTATTGTTTCATTTTTTTTAATGATCGTTTGAAGTTTTCTTTAATCGAGATTGGGATTGAGAGGGAGAGAGGGAGAGAGAGAGACTGTGGGTGTCTGTCTGAAACGCAGCAGACGGGTTGGAAATTAGACCAGGATGCGGTGCCTTGTTTCATTGCTGAACGGATAGTACGACAGAGCTGAGTACTTTTTGTGGTGCACTGCACATGTATTCCGACAGGCCGATTTGGTGGGCAGGCAGATGGGGGGGTTGACAGACGTGAAGAACATCATGGTAATAAAAAAGAAAATTGGAAAAATGGAGAATGCAAAAGCGATTGTACCTGAATCTCTGTGGGCTTCCTTTTTTTTTCTTCTTCTTCCCCATGAGGGAATTTAGCCCGGATAACTATGCTGAGAAGGCTCTGCGGAACGACGGGGGGGGAGGGGGGTTAGTTGGTACGGGAGGACAGCGGGTAGTAGTTAGTTTAGTCCTTGGTGGGAGATTGGATTCTCCATTACAAGCGCTGGGCTGACGTGATGGAAGATTGCTGACAGGCAGGTTTGGGCGCTGTATGTACCTTTGCAGGGGACGGAGACGGGAAGACTGTGATGCTGGGATTGCTGGGGAACTGGGATTTGGGATTTGCTGGGATTTTGGGGATACTGGTGGTGTGGAATTAAGCTCGGTTTTCTTTATTATTTACGCGGGATTGAACGTCGGTAATGGTACTCCGTAACAAACCATGATATACCGTGGATGCAGCGGTTCAAATTTGAATGGAATTGAGAGGCGAGGGCCTCACATGATGGAGGGAAATCAAAGTCGGTCGGAGAACGGGACAAAGTCGGGCTCGGTTGGCCACATTTGAAGCGAAGCGAGCAGTTGTTAGTGTCTGGCTGCAGAGGTGAACAGTGAGTGAGTGAGTGAATGAGTTGACTGTGCAGTGAGTAGGTGAGTGGGTGGGTTGTAGCGAGTTAAGTTACAGTGCATTGCGGCTTGTGGGCGAGGAAGGGCCCCGCTGCAAGTACCTCGAGTGCCAAGACCAAGTACCTTTTCCTTTTTTTTCCTTTTTTTTCCTTTTTTTTCCTTTTTTTTTTGGCCTGCTTCCTGCTTCTGCCCCGTCAGTTCCCGTTCAGTGCTCACTCCCCCTGCGGTCTCTCTTTTATTTTCACTTTTCTTTTTTTTTCCTGTCCCCGCCCAGCGCAGGAACGCAGAGCCAGCCCAGCCCAGCCTGAGCCAGGCAAAGAGCCGAAAAAAAATGTCGTCATGCAAGTCTGGCTGGCTTGCGCGGGGCGTGTCATCCTTCTTCAATCTGAACATTCAAGCATGCGTCCTGCCCTGCGAAGAGGCTCTCTGCATGCCCGAATCTGCAACGGAAAAGCCGTCCTTTTTTTTTTTTGCTCTACATGCACAGAAGTAGGATAGATATTGCCGCAGCATAGCCGTACCACCACCCCCGCGATATTGCAACTATTGCAGAAGTTGCTTGGTCTTTTTTGATCTGCCAGGATATATACATATGCCCAGCCCCGGGCGGTCAAGTTCAAGGTCGGACTTGCGCGCAGACACACACGCGACACAGGCACGTAGCCCAACACCTGAGGGAGGACGATCGTTGCCGTGCTGGGCAGCAATGCTAGTCGAGCGAGGCGAGCGAGGTGAGGTGAGTCGAGGTGCTCGCTGCTGGGATATTGTGCGGCCGTGCTGGTGTTGCTCGCGTGCCGTGCAGAGCCAAGGCTTGCCCGGGGAGGGGCTCAAGTTTCCGGAGGCCGCGCTGTTCACTCTGCCCCGTACTGATTTACCTGTATTACATTACATTGTACCTACACGAATCGCGAAAACCGAGAGACAGGCCCCGGAAAAAAAAAAAAAAGGAACGAACAGAACAGTGAAAGAAAAAAAACGCGTGCTGGGGTTGCAAAAAAAGGAGGCTAATGGGAAATTACACTGTAGGGGTGTTCCCCCTGCTCGATCCTTGCCCATCTCCTCCTCCTTCGGTCCCGTTGGCCGCCCAGCCCCCGGAGATGGATTGGCTGATGGGCGTTTTGGCGAGGGCTATTATTAACTTGTAAGAGGCAGGGGGGGGTCTTTTTGTTAATTAGTTAGTTACGAATAGGAAAGCTTTTGCACAGCTGGTGGCGGGAAAAAGGAAACGGATGACAGATTTGTTCACTGGGTAACAATGGGCCGGGCTGCTTCAAGGTGAGAGCTGAGAGCCGAGGCTGGGGCAAAAAGAGCAGCCGTATTCCGTATCTCGCCTGCATCGTGTAAGAGCGTACCTGTCGCTGTAAGTGCTTGCATTCTGCCATCTGCCAGCGCATTCGGTGACGCAACAGGTTGGGTACAAAAGCAGAGAGAGAGAGAGAGAGACTTGGGTGCATTAGCTTTGTCTCTGCTGCTGCTGCTGCTGCCGCTGCCTTGTGCTTGTGCCGTGTTAGTGGTCTGCTGCAAGGGGGCTTCTCTGCATGTCTTTTGGTCACGTTGACGGCACGCGAGCGAGCGAGGCAGCGAGCGAGAGAGACATTGAGGCGCAAAATGTCTCTGACAGCCACGGCGGCAAAGCTGCCCAGTTCTCTCTCTCTCTCTCTCTCTCTCTCTCTCTCTCTCTCTCATGCTCCCCCAATGCGTGTGGTGTACAGTTGTATGCGTGTGCAAAGTGTATTCTCTGCAGAAATCGTGTCAGAATGTTGTAAAAAGCGAGCAAATCGCCCGCGGGGAGCGTGGAAAGCGGAATACAAGTGCCCAGAGCCCAGAGGTGACGGGAAACGAACAGCTGACAGCTGGGCGGCCCAAGTGGTTCGTCCGCCGCAGCTGCCAGTTGTCCCCAGCTGGCCCGACAACTTGTCCAGGGCTCAAAAAGCTCTAAAAAGCTTTTTGGGTTGGGGTGCTGTTGAAAATGCCAAGATCCCCTAAGGCTCTGATTGGGCCCCGCAGCGAAAAGTTAACACTGCAGTCCTCCTATGCGGCGCTAAAAGTCTTGGCGTTATTTCCCGGCGCCCCATATGCGCCGTCATCTTTTTTTTTTTTTTTTTTTTTTTTTTACCAGCCAGCCCAGCTCCCTGTACGGTGAGTTACGGTACGGAGTATATACGCGGAAAATGGTTGTCCGACACGCGCTACTGCCTCTACACGGTTAACGGTGCAAATGGGCAAGCCAAGGCAAAGCAAAGCAAAGGCTGCTGGGTAGTAGGGTGGTGCTTCCAGGTGGATGAGGATGGGCAGTACTTGTATGTATATATGTGGTGGTGGTGAAGAGTAAAGAGTAAAGAGTAAAGAGTGATGAATGCCGATGGATAGTGTCGTGTGAGTTGTGTGACGCGCTGCGCAAACCCTGGCCTGCAATGCAACTCTTGCCCGCGTGACCATTGACCGTGATTGTAACCCTCGCTGAATTGGACCCGTTCAACTAGCTAGCTAGTGCGAGCTACGAGGAGTAGAAAGGACAAAGGAGAAAGAGGAGGAAAAGATGTTGAGATTTATTTTCCGTTTCTTTTGCACGCGATAACCTCTTTTGCTAGGTGTAGTAGTTTGCCTGCGAGACAATAGCTGGGTGGCGCGACGGGGAAATGCAACTTTCCAGCCACACACTCGCCCGCACACACACACTCTCTCTCCCACACACACACACTCTCTCTCCCACACACTCTCACACACCACTAGTTACACCACACAAAACCAACGATCCGCAAGTACCACCACCACCACCATATAGCTATGAACCTACTACGGAGCAGTATGCGCATCAACTAGGAAACGAAAAGTCTCACATCTGCTTCACCGCTTACAACTCCGAACCAGCTCGAAGCAAGGGAGACGGGCGGGCGAACCAACCAACCGTCTTTCACCGACTTGTTGGGGGGTCCCGTCGGGTCCTCAGATGGCCAGCCCTACTGCGTGCGCGCTCGTCGCTTCCCCTCACGGCAAGCTACGCAGCTAGCCAGCTAGCTAAACGTAGTTCGGTTACTCGTTGGTGTGTGTGCGAAGAGTGTGTGAGTGTGTGAGTGTGTGAGTGTGTGTGTGAGTGTGTGTGCGTGCACTGGGGGCATCTCGGCATTTGTCCATGGAGGACTGACTGCCATCGCCCAAACGCAAGCCCAGCCAAATCGAAATCGTCCAACCTATCATCTCCTGCGTTTGCCATCAGCCAGCACATGCGCCTAAATAGGTAGCGTAGGTAGCCAGCACGGCAACATGTAGAGAGGCATCCAGTCTGTGCAGTAACTGTTGACTTCCCACAGTACCGTATGAATGCCCGGTCAGCCGTGCCAAGTGGTCGAGACGACGTCCTGCAGCCCGCTGGAGAATTAAGCTTGTTCTTCTTCCTCTTCTTCTCCGCGCTCTTGCTTCCTTCTTCTTTCCCCTCCTCCGTCGCCCCGAGTCCGTCCCAGACCAGACAGCACGCCCGCCCGCTTCGCTTACTGTGCCGCATGCCATGCCAGTTCCGGTGCAGCCGGCCCGGCAGCGACGGAGCCATGGGTGTGCAAGCCATCAGTTTTGTATAAGCCAACCAGAGGCTCAGGGTCCAGCACGCATGTTTTATTTTTGGCTCCGATATACTGTTTTGCTCGGCTGGCAGTTATTACCATCTTTTACCGTTCTTTTTTTATTTTTCTGCGAGAGCTGGGTTAATGGGCAATCAGTCGGTGAATCTGGTGGTCCGAGAATTCCAGCGCAGGTGGGTGGCGCACGCAAAACCAACATGTATGGCGTCACTGCCAGTCAGTTCTCCAGTTCTACGATTTCTGCAATTGAGAGGGACAACAAGGCGGGTTTGCATACATCTATGGCAATGATGTGAGAAGAATCGACAAAACAAAAGCAGAGTAGCATCAACCGTCGTTGGGCATTGACAACTCGCCAGCCACAACCAGCCACCACCACCACACACCGTGCCTGTGACCGATGTCCTCGGAGTTGCGCAGTCCTGCCAGCCCCGAAAGAAGACTGAAGAGCTTCACCCCCGCCCCGCGGGCCTAAACAGAGGCCGACTGCTCCGGGAGGGCTCCAGGGCGCTGTAGCAACAAAAAGCTGCTGTACGGAGTAGCCTGTCTTCCACCCCCGTCTGCGCCGGGCTGACCTGATGCTACCTACCTACCAGTTCGCCTAGGCGTTTTCCGGGCAGTAAAAAACTCTGTCTACTACGTACTGGCTTCTCTGGGGGCGACAGAGACAAGAGGTACCTGTGGCCCACCGGAGCAGGTACCTCGCGAGCGGGCCCCCCTCTGACCCGCCGCTTCCGGTGTCACCAGGGGGGGCCTGTAATACCGGGCGAGTGGTGGTGCTCGAGGTGCTCGAGGTGCTCGCCGCCAGCTCTTGCAGCGCTTGCAGGGGCCCCCCGGCTAGTACAGATCGCAAAGGCGACTGGCTGGGCAAGTGGTCGTGCTTTGAACAGCGGCCAGACGTGGGCAGACGTGGGCAGACGTGACGAGGCAGACGAGCAGGAGGATCAGGACAGCGTAAAGGAAACAAGGAGGGAATTGATGTGCAAAGTACTGTAGAGGATGAAAATAGCATACTTCTCAAAATCGAAAAAGGCAATTCCTTTTGAATTAATCCGAATAACCCGTCAACTCTGGAAACCACGCCTCTTACAGTCCACCACGCCCCTCTGCCCGGCTACTGGCTACTGCTCCTCGCCCAGGTACCTCTTCCCACTGCTGTTTGTACCCGAGTCTCTCCTCCTCCTCCTACACTTCCCACTGCTCCCACACCCCCCAAATCTCAGGCACCCCCATACCTCACACCTACACCCTTCTTCCTCCTTCTTCCCTCCTCCTCTTCGTTCCCCATCCCGCTTCTTCCTTTTCCCAATTCCACGCCCGCCTCGCTTCGTCCCGCGCTCTCTCCCTGGCATCTCTTAAACCCTCTCTCGACTTGTGTCGCTGTCGAGAGCCTACCCCCTTTCGTCTGCTCTTCGTCTGGACCTCTCCCGCCGTTACGATCAGCGATTGGGCACGTGCCGGAGTTTGCCAGCCAACTTCCCGTCGTCTTGTCATTCAGCAAATCCCATTCATCCCGCGCGCCGCCGTACCCCGAGAGGACGAGCACACCGACGTTGCCGGATTTTTGACTCTTCTCCACGGGTCAAACTCCGGTCGCCCGACGAGGAAAAAGAAGTTTTGCTTTTCTGTCGTGGGAGAAGCTGACTGTGAGGCATCTTGATTATTTTTGGATAGCATGCAATAGCCGCCGGTTCTCTTTCTTTATTTTTCCTCTCCGACATCATCTTCAAACCCGCAGGGCCGCAGCCTCTTCCCGCCGCTTCCTCGACGAAACAACCCGGTGGCAGTCTTGTTTGTTCTTGGCAGCACGTCACCATTTTCCTCGGCGGCCCCCTCAGCAACGACAACAACTTCGACAGCTTCCTGCATCGACGCCGTTTCCGCGACCTGACGTCCTCGACCTCGCGATCCCGTCTCCAGCGGCGCCCTCGCAGCCATGACCGACCGTCCCGGCTCCCTCCCGGGCAAGCCCAAGCTGCCGGCTCTCCTCACCGAGAACCTCAACCTGGCCTTCCTCAACCGCCTCCCCCACCGCTACCACGGCCGCCGTCGCCCCCGGACAAAGTCCAATGCCAGAGACACCGGTGTCGAAGACATTACCAGCCTCTACACTTCCTTCAATGTGTGGGACGGCATCCGCGACTTGCAAAAGCACGACTTCAAAAAGTCGGACCTGCAATACGTCTTCCTCCTCTTCCTCACCCTCTTCTCTCTCTACATTGCGCCCTCGGCGCCCGCTCTCAAGTTCTTTGCCCTCTGCGCCTCGGCCTGGCTGCTCCTCATGCCGGCTACGCGACAGATTCTTCTGCCCTCGTCCATGATCTGGATCTGGTTGCTCTACTTTTTCTGCAGTCGGTGCGTCACACATCTTCTTCACCTCGCCCGGCCCGGCCGTCGCAAACTGTTCTCTTCCATGCTAACCTGCCCAGTTTCATCCCCTACGACTACCGTCCGCACATCTGGGTTCGCGTCCTTCCGGCCCTCGAAAACGTCTTGTACGGCGCCAACCTCTCCAACATCTTGTCCGCCCACAAACACCCCATTCTCGACATCCTGGCCTGGCTGCCCTACGGCATCATCCACTTTGCCGCCCCCGCCGTCTGCTCTCTCATCCTCTTCATCTTTGCCGCGCCCGGCACCGTCAACGTCTTTGCGCGCACCTTTGGCTGGATGAGCATCCTCGGCGTCACCATCCAGCTCATGTTCCCCTGCACTCCGCCGTGGTACGAGAACCAGAACGGCCTGGCCCCTGCCGCCTACGGCATGCCCGGCTCTCCCGCTGGTCTTGCTCGCGTTGACGCCATCTTTGGCATTGACCTCTACACGAGCAACTTCACCAACGCTCCTCTGCCGTTCGGTGCTTTCCCCTCGCTGCACGCCGCCAATGCCGTCCTCGAGGCCCTCTTCATGAGCCACGCCTTCCCCCAGTTCCGCAACTTCTTCATCGTCTACGCTGGTTGGGTCTGGTGGGCTACCATGTACCTGAGTCACCACTACGCCGTAGACCTGGTCGGAGGTGGCCTCATCGCCGCCGCCTTCTTTTACGCGGCCCGCGCCAGGTGGCTGCCCCAGAGACAGGCCGACAAGCTGACGCGCTGGGAGTACGAGTACGTCGAGATTGGCAACCGCCACACCGTCACCGACGAGGAGTACGGCCAGTACTTTGGCCTCAACGTCCTCGACAACCGACGATCGAGCCAGAGCGATGACTGGACCCTGGGCAGCAGCTCAAGTTGCAGCTCCAGCAGCGGCACCCTGAGCCCCGTCACATCCGAGGAGACGATACCTGGACTGCTGGATCTGGATGGCGACCACGAGGCGCAATGGGACCGAAACGGGCAGCGCAGAGACGTTGAGCTGAGCGAGGTCGTTGTCCGGTGAGAAGCGCCCGCGTCTCTCCGGCCTGACGACAACTGAACCGCCTCCCGCCCCTTCGCCCTCCATTGTCACATACTCCTCGTCGTCGGTCGGGTATTCACGAAACCTGCACATGACCACAACATCCATCCAACCGAACATTTCTCCACCCTACATTTAATTTTCGACAGACCTTTTATTACATCTTTGGTATTCATCGGCACAGCGACTCGGCGCAAAACATTGGTGTTTTTATAATACGACACTGTCGCGTTTCCTGGCTCGACAGCTCGTCCGGAGTATTACGCCATTTGGAAGAATGCGAGGTCAATTTTAATCTTAATACGCCTGGGAGATGACGAAATCGAATTGGCTCGCCTTCCAAAATTTGGCATTTTGCCTGTTTTTTATAATTTTTTCTTCTCTTACGTACGGCCGCATTTATTGCATTTCGAACCGGAACAACAAATCAACGCCGATAAAATACGTAATGTATACATAACTTTTTTTTTTAATTCGTGCATGGGAAAGGGTTTTGGGACTTTGCATAATGGAAACTTGCATCTGGGAACGGGGGAAAGGGGAAAAGAAACCAAACATGCACCACACATTCGCTTACATACAAAACGGGGGAAGGGATTTGCTCCCCCGCAATGACGGAAATGATGAGAGGGGGCTGGGCAAGATTCTCGGGTTTGCATTGCAAATGCCTGAGAATAAGCAGCCCTCGACTAATGACGCGGAGGGGATGCCTCGCCTAGTGGCGAGGAGAGAGAGGGGTGAGTTGAGTTACATACCAAAGATACCGCTCGCTAGACTTTAGAACGTAGAAGCAATACGAAACAGTAAAACACTATCCGACGTTCATGAGTGATGTGACGACCTGGTCCCCTTTTTTTTGCAAGCTGTCTGTGTTTTCTACATGGAGGCGGGAAGTGGTTGGTTACCTTGACATTGTTGTCTGTTACTCTGCGTGCTGTCTTTGCCTCCCTTGTATATCGAAACTCCGTGGACAAGAAATACGTCGTCACATGTAGATGTGCTTGCTTATACTTGGAAGGGCTTCAACGTTCTGGCGCAGATGACAGGTACAGTGTACAGGTGACGAAGGGGTCCAATGTTCATCTCGCGCGTTGTTGTGACATGTTTTGCAAGTATTGCATCAGAACGAGAAGGAAAGAAAAAGAAGAAGAAAAAAGCGTGCCTGCTCAAATTTGTCGTATATCCTCCCAACTGGTGAAACAAAGAATTCCATAACAAGAAAAGGAGAAAAGAATAAATGGAAAAAAAAAAATGATGAGTGGAAATGAGGAATAAGGATATTGCGAGTAGTAATATATACTTGAAAAAATGATAACGAATAAGAACACCGAAGCTTCATCGTAATGAAATGTCAACCGAAAACTATATAACATGTACCGACTCGGAGTCAACCGACTCAACATGTACCGACTCAAGAGTCCCGCGACTACAAGCTCTTCCCTCAACTTCTTCCCACCCCCTCCCCCCCCCCTTCCCCCTCAATCTCGCACAGGAGACCCGCCCCAGAGACCCTTGCTCGTCTCGACGAGCCTGCTCGCGATATTCCCCGGCTGCAGCGCCGAGGGAATGTTGCTATTCCGCGGCGTCGTGCCCGCCATGTGCACGTCGTCGCTGCCCACGCTCGCGTTCTTCCCCGAGGCCGGGGACGCCCCGGCCTCGGGCTGCGTGGCGTACCCGCTGTCCGTCGTCTCGCGCGGCGGCGGGGGCGCCATCACGCCCTTGCTGTTGCTGTCGCCGTTGCCGCTGTCGGGCGCCGGCGGAGGCGGGACGGCGGCACCGGACGCGTTCGCCTGCGTGGGCGTCTTGCCGTCCCTGGACGGCTCCTTGGACCGCGCGCCGTCCATCATGATGCTCTGCGCCTCGCGGAGCTTGTTGATCGCTCGCACGGTGTCGATGGCCGCGTGGAGGGTGCGGCGCGCGTTGAAGTTCTTCTTGATGGTGGGGAGCAGGTTGGCGCCGTCGCCGTCGGCGGGCGCGTCGCTGGTGACGAAGGGGTGCTGGAGGGCCTCGTGCGCGGTGATGCGCTTGGCCGGGTCGATGGTCAGGCAGCGGCGGACAAACTCCTTCGCGTGCGTGGACACGCCGCGCCAGTACTCGACGGGCGCAAAGGCGTAGTCGGCCTTGAGGATGGCCTGCATCTCCTCAAAGTCGGTGTCGCGGTCAAAGGGGGTGTAGCCGCAGAGCAGGAAGTAGGTGATGACGCCGAGGGCCCAGAGGTCGACGGGCTTGCCGTGGCCCGTCTTCTTGAAGATCTCGGGGGCCATGTACCCCGGCGTGCCGCACGTGGTGGTGAGGACGTGGAACTGGGACTCGTCCATGATGCGGGAGAGGCCAAAGTCGGCGATGAGCAGGTCGGCGTTGTCCTCGGGGGTGCGGAAGAGCAGGTTCTCGGGCTTGAGGTCGCGGTGCACGATGCCGTGGTCGTGGAGGTAGGCGACGGCGGAGAGGGTGGCGCGGATGAGGTCGGCGGCGTCCGACTCAAAGTACGAGCCCTTGCGGCAGATGCGGTCGAAGAGCTCGCCGCCGAGGGCGAGGTCCGTGACGAGGTACAGGTTGTTCATGGTCTCAAAGTAGTCGACGAGCGTGAGGATGTTCTGGTGGCCCATGGACACCTTTTTCAGCACGGCGATTTCGTTGCGGACCTGCGCGTGTCATCAGTGCCTGATCTTGTCTCTTTTCCCTTGTCTCGTGTCGTTATTGATTCCTGCCTACCATGTGTTCGCGACCGGCCATCAGCCGCTTGTTGATGACCTTGGCCGCATAGTACCGCCCCGTGTCGATGTGCACGCACTCCTTGACCGTCGAGTACGAGCCCGCGCCGAGCGTCTTGCCCACCTTGTACCGGCAGGGCTGGATCGCCGGCTGCGGCGACGCGGCCGCCGGCTGGCTGGCCATGGCTGGCGGCTGGCGCGCGGGAGAGGAGGCGCAGGAGTTTTTTTTTTTTTTTTCCGTTCTGGCTTATCCCGGGTTTTCGGCGCCGGGCGGATCGATGCCGACCGAACCGGTGGATTGGAGGAGGGGATTATCGCCGATGAGGGACGCGCGGCGCGACCGTGTCGAAAGTTTTGGGCTGGCTAGTCGGGCGGTGCAGTCGGATAGGGTCGAGGATACGAGGGCTCCGGGAGGGAGGCTGGGAAAGATACGGTAACTGGGGGAAAGATCGGATTTCTATCGTAGGGCGGAAGTCAAACTTGGAGTCACGGTTTCTGCTGGTGGGGGAAAATGGCAAGTGGGGGGAAGTGCCGGTGGAAACGGTTGGGTTGGTCAGCGAGATTGGGCGGGGTCCGAGGTTGTGGCCGGAGACCTTTCGGCCAACAGCAAGTACAGCGTGCAAATATTGGTAAAAGAAAAAGTAAAGAAAAAGAAAAAGTAAGAATACAAAAACAGTAAGAAGCAAACATATGACTATGATCAAATGTTTTACTCTAAATTATGAGCTTAATGGGCTACACGGTGCCGGAGTCGGATGTAACATGGTTTGCTACCACCTGGGCACCCTGGCGTAATAGCTAACCTGCATCAACTAAACATCGCGTCGCAGTGCATCTTTGGAGGCTCCAACAAGTAAAGAGCTGGACGGAAGAATAACTGGTAAATTACAGGAACGAGGTTGAGTATGCACATTTTGAACAAAAGTCTATAGGTGGTGGGCATCGTCGCCTCTGCTGATGTCGAATCTCCAACTGGCGGGTGTGGTACGGCTTGAAGAAGCCTTATTACGGTGTTGACAGCCTTGCCCAGATCCAAGCTTATATTCACGTACCTTCTCCCAGCTTCTGCAGCATCGCTTGGCAGTCCCCCTGCAAATCTTATGGCTACTAAAACCGCTGCAAAACTTTTGTTGGAAGATGCTATTGCAGAAGTCTTCGCAGCTACACAAAGGCCGGATTGCGTCTCAAGTTTATGAAGGCGCAATTAAACGCCGTTACGCACCATAAATCGCGAAGCCCACGTTGCTTGCGTCTCCAATCTATATTATACAAAATGTGTTGTACATGTCTGAAGTTGTTCAGAATTAATATGCTCGTCTCATGTCTCTCAACCGGGTATCAATGAAGATGCAATGTGCCGCCTCTGCTCGGTTTACATGTCGCCGCCTCGGCGCCGCGATTGTTTCTTCAAGCTTTGAGCCTTTTTGTTCTTGAGTCTTGAGTCATGGAAACGTTTCGTTCTAAGAGAGTAAGCGAGGCACTAAGCACCGAGTCAAACAACTTACACTTCTTTGTACTTGGCATGCTTGTCGCTGCCCGTCTCCGCAGGTACCTGCCGGGTGTAGATTTGGGTGATTTCTGAAGCCAGCTTTCTTCGGTTCTCTTCCGCATTATCATTCCGTGATCTGGACGTCTGCGCTTGAAATGTGAGAGAGTCGTTGCCTGCCGTGTAGTATGGCGACAGACGGATGCTGGAGTGTAAAACAGCGGGAATGACGGCCAGTATATCCTTTACGGGGTATACAGATATGGCTTTGGATTCGGTCCTGGGGGAGTAATCAGTAACTTTTAATCAAAACCCGATGCATTGCCAACGCACTTATTAACGTGCTGCCCTCCAGGGCCACTGGAACGTGCATATGTGGTTGAGCCAGCTGGCAGTTTCGAGGTATCAAACGTGTCACGCCATTTGCGTGCCTCGGCGAGGGCATCCTTGTCGAGTTCGGCGTCAAACGCCCTGTAACGGTTGTGTCTGACGGAAATCCGAGAACTCGACGTCGACACTCGAGTCGTGGCTGCAGCCGCACCGCCAGGACGAGACAGCCGTGCAATCAGTCGCAGCATATCGGCGAATAGGCTGCAAACTCGAGGTGGACAGGGGCGCAGATCTCCAGCAGGTGGCCGATGGAAGAGATGAATAAAGACCGGATACGCCGATACGAGTTGCTTCTTACGCTAACTAGCATCGGACAGAGGGGCAAACAGCAACAAGAAGAAATCGTTGCGATGGCCTGTCCTACTCAGTAGGCTCGAGGCGGCGTTGCAGCGCAGACCCACCGCCATGAAGGCCCAGCAGAGGCCGTGACTGGCTGATGGGAGCAGGGGATGCGTGCCCCGGAGCTCGCTGTAATTTTATGTAATTAGCGGCCCCTTGGTGCGCTGAAAGGTTGGCAGCGGCACGAGAATGCAGCAATGGGCGCCTCGAGTGGACGGGTACAGGGCCCAATCTCGACTAGTGCGGGCGGTTCGGGGCCTGAATTTTCCAGTGTTTGGGCAGGCCGCGAAGGACAAGTTCAAGGCAAACAGCACGGAGTACAGTACACAGTAGTCACTCCGTTAGTGCTGCGCCAACTTGCGGCGTCGGGGCTCCTTCAGCCACCATCTTTAAATCTTCACCAGACTCACCTATTCGTCCCGTCTTTTCTTCCTTCTCTCGTCCATCCACATACCACGCCTGACATTTTTGCTGCCCCTGCGTCGCTGAGCTCGCATCGCCAAGTTCTTCCGCTCTCCCGTCTCCCGTCTCCCGTCCGTCTTTCTCTTATCGGCTTCCGCTCGCACATGCATCGGCAGCATCCGCCCATCACCCTCCGTTTGCCTCTGCGATAGGGCTTCCTTGTTCAGTTAGCGTGGCCTGAACTGCTTTCGCGGCGTTGAGCCACGCGGGCGCAGCTGTTGGACGAGAATTTTCTCACATTCCCAAGAGGCAACAAACATATTTCTCCTTCCAAAGACGCGACCTTATCAGCTGGACACCAAAGCTCCCCCTTGACCGCCAACTTATCATCCCAACTGCCCCTCCAGGCAACCCTGCCGCTGCATGGAGCAATCTCGTCATCGCCACTGCCCACGCCCTCTCAGTCGCACATAAAAAAAAAAATCTCCACCACTCTCTTGCACTGGCCGCCCGGCGGAGCCACACATGACAAGCCAACAGGAACCAGAAATCCACGCAACGGCAAATCTCTCGCCCGTTTCTCCCTCTCCTGTTCACACCGCTGCGCCTCTCGTCGTTCCGGCCCTGCAAGACACCGTCGACACTATCGAGGCCATGGTCGCTGCAGTCTCTGACGCGCCGGACACGGTCGTTGAGCAAGTCCTCGACGCCGCCAACAACGCTGTCGATGATCATCCCCAGGACGACATTGTAGACGACGACAGCTTCGATGACGCCTACGCCGAGGACGCAGAGCCTCAGAACCAGCCGCAAGCCCAGCCCAAGCCCGTCGCCCAGGACACAAACGACGACTATGCCAAAATGTTCGACTCGCCAGTTGGCTCTCAAGAGGAGGAACCGGATGCCTCTGTAGACGTATCATCAGCCGCGCCAACCTCGACGACCAGCCAATTCCAGCCCGGCCAAGTCCAAAACGGCGCGCCCAGTGCAACTCCTGCCTCTGCTTCTGCCTCTTCCTCTACCCCTACCAACCAGTCAGCAAAGGACACGCCCAGCGATCCAACTCCCCAACCTGCCGCCCAAACACAAGCAGGCCATGATGCCAATGTTGAAGCCTCCGAGCCAGCCACAGCTACCGAAGCTCCGCAAGCAACCGCCCATTCTGAACAACCACCACCTGCCCACCCCGAAGCCAGCGCAGATTCACATATGCAGGGCGGTGAATCTCATATCGCCGTTAAACCAGATACAGCCCAGCCCGACGCCCAAGCAAGCACAGCCAGCGGCAACGCAAGCCCATCTACACTAGCTTCCGCGTCTTCGCTACCCCCTCGCCCACCTATCCCGCAGACAGCAGCCCAATCGTATAGCCACAACTCTGTACACCTCCCCAACCAACCAGCTCAGTCTGCGCCCAGTGCACCGGGATCCTCCGTCCTGCCCGCCGCGCCAGATGTCTCAAATCTCACCTCTGCCCAGCCCAGCCAAAAACGTGATGAATATCAGCGCCTATGGGACCAGTTTATGACTGATGAGAGGCAATACATGTCCGAGGCCAAGTGGGACCGCTTCCCTGAAGGTTCACGTCTCTTTATCGGTAGGTCTTGTTACGTCTGTGCAAATGGTCGCACGCGTGCTAACAGTCGGAAGGCAACCTGTCAAGCGACAAGGTCTCGAAACGTGATGTCTTTGAAATATTTCACCGATATGGAAGGCTGGCTCAAATTTCTCTGAAGTCAGCGTACGGCTTTGTTCAGTATCACACCGTGGAAGAAGGCAGCCGTGCTATCGACAATCTCGAGGGCATTGAAATCAAGGGCCGACGCATTCGTACGTATTTTACTTTCCGATTCTGCAGAATGGCTGCTAACTATCAGACAGACCTGGAAATTTCTAAACTGCAAGACAAGTCCAAAAAGGAGCGAAATAAGAGCCCCGAGAGAGGAGGACCCCGTGGTCGTGACGGTCCTAGAAAGGGTGATAAGTTCCACAATAGAGACGACCACCGCGGCGGTCGCAATCACTCTCCCCGGCGACAGGGCTACCACGGCCGCGACGATGGCTACGGCCGTGACAAATTCCACGACAACGGTCGCGGCCGAGATCGCTCTCGCTCGCCCGGCTACGGACGACGCGACAAAGGTTCTTACAGACGCAGAAGTGGCAGCCCGTACGGGCGCTCGCGGCACCAAGACAAGGAAATCGACCTACCTAGAAGATACGGCGCCGATGTTCCCGACATTCAAATCATTTTGCAACAAGAGGTCAATCGCGATTTCGTTGGCTGGGTCGAGCACGCTTTCAAAGACAAGGGGCTACGACCAGAAGTCATGTTCCTTCACCCGCGATTCCCCAAGGAGCAAGTCATTCAACGACAAGCAGCAGAGGGTGTACATGCTGTGGTGGAACTGGATATGCGTGCCCAAAGTCTAGGAAAGATCCCGGTGCAGGTTTTCGATCGCTCCGGCGGCTCCAACAATGTGCGCTTTGATCAATACGTCGACCTGGATCCCGCTACGGCTGGTGAGGTCATTCTACGAGCAAAGGCTGCCGGCGCTGCTGCTGCTTCATATTCCCAGCAATCGTATGGAGGATATCAGCAACAATATCGCCCAGCGCAGCAACATCAGCCTCCCAACGGCCCGTACGGGGCAGCACCTCCACCACAGGCCCCCGCGTACGGCCAACCTGCAGCCGCCGCTCCCAACATTGCCGATATCGCTAAGCTCGTCGGCCAGGTCGACAATGCCACTCTGCAGCGCCTCCTCACTGCCATGGCTGTCCCGGGCGCTCAAGGTATGATGCCAGCCGCGGCGCCGCCTATGAATGGGCAAGTTGATATCAACGCCGTGCTCGGCGCTCTCGGTGGCAATCCCGCTGGCCCGGCCCCTCCACCTGCAGCCTATGGCGCTGCATACGGCGGGCAAGCTCCTCCGCCAGCTGGCCACCCCGGACCAAACGGTAATGCGAACGGCGGCGACCAGGCGGCGCAAGTCCAGAATATCATGGCGCAGCTCTCCCGATATCGACAGTAACCGCCCCCAGACTTGAATTTTCTCGAATTTGGCTGTTTTGTTTGGCCCCCTTCCACCATAGCACATTGTTGGCGTACATTGTTTCTCTCTTACCTTATAATCACTGTTTTGTTTGCTTTTCTTTTGCACAGCCGTTGATTTGAATTGTTTCGAATTACATTACATCGGCACTGAAATGAACCCCCCATGTAGATGAGAGATGAAAGAGACAAGTCATTCGCGACATTATATTAGCAGCGTAGAGAACCAAGCTATCCGTGTAGGTATCAAATCTACGTTGAACTTGAAACAATGAAGAACAAGACACGTTATGATGCAAGTGAACGGAGCGTATGATGCCTCAATTATGATGTCCGTACTGTATGAAGTGTATAGTCAAGAAGAACGCCGTGAATGGTACATCTAATGAATCGTTCTCCAATAACCCCCTTGTGAAAATGATGCGTTCTATCGTTATATATATATATATATGCGAAATAGGTAGGTGAAGGCCCGGCCTCGTCACCACCCGAAAGACTCGTTGTGGTACCACACTCGCCGGCCTTTCATGACCCACGGCCGCACGCAGCGCCGCACGTCGTCGGCCAGCTCCTTGGGCCCGCAGACGACGACGGCAACCACGCCGTCGGCGCTCAAGCGGAACGCCTCGTCGATGATCTTGTCAAAGTCCGGCCGACGGCGGTTCTGCTCCGAGCCCCGCGCGCCGCGCATGCGCCTCGACCCGGCGCCGCGGACGAAGCTGCGGATGCGGTCGCGCGACGGCAGCGGCTGCAGCTCGACGGCGTCGCCCTCCTCTGCCGTGTTGACGGCCTCGGCAGTCCCGGCGGCGGTCGTGACAGCGGGGGTGGCGCCCATGTCGCCGGTGAGGAAAAGCTGTATGCGCTCGTCGCTGAGCACAGTTTTACCCGTAGCGCCGGTCCCGGCAGGGACGGCCCAGGTCGCGTCGCCGGCGGTGCGGATCGCCCATACCATCTGCGTGCGCGCAAGAGGCATCTCGGCCTGCGCGGCCTGGTAGATGGGCAGTACGAACGTGGCGCCGACGCCGCCCGCGACGAAGAGCACGCGGCTGGCTCCCGAGGTGACGAGATCCCGGTAGCGGTGCTGCATGATGCCGTAGGGTCCCTCGATGGAGAGGCGCACCTTGGCGGCGTCGGGGGAGGGCGCCGTGGGCGTGGCGGCCGCATAGTCGGCGAGGACCCTGCTCATGGCGCCGCGGCGCGTGCGCACGACGAAGCCGATGGCGTCGTCGTCTTCGTTAATGGACGCCACGGAGTACGGGTTGTACGAGAAGTCGAACAGGCCGGACTGCGAGGATGGGATGGACTCCTTGCGGCCCTCGGTGGGGAGGCTGACGTAGACGTGGGAGCCGGGCGATGCGCGGAAGGTGTCGAGGCTGCCTGGCGGAAGGGGCGCTGAGACTTTGACGAGCGTGGTGCCGGGAATGGCTTCGATGGTTGAGAGGGCCACCCTTGTGTTGCGCTTCCGCACGATCAGGTCGAAGAGGAATATGAAAAAGCACTCGGTCAGGTACCAGCGTGCGGATCTGGCATGCACGAATAGCAGGATCGGTAGGATGAGGGCGCTGACGAGATGCGTGATGAAGAAGACTCGGTATGCCGCCTCGCGGAGCTTTTTGGACGCGGTAGCGGCAATTGCATGGAATAGCAAGGATGCCAGCACGCCGGCAAAAATGACGGGTGCGAAAAATCGCTTGACCCATTTGCCGGCGAGTATGAAGTACAGGTTGTATAGTATGATATGGACGATTAATAGTGCGTAGATGATGCGGCCGAGGGCGCGGTGGTAGCGGTTGACTTGTTCATGGGATGACGTGAAGGCCCATGAGTATGGGTTCATGCTTTTGAGTGACATGAGGTATTGTATCGGTAGTTGGGATACGGCGACGATGCCAAAGCGCTTGGTCAGGTGGAAGTAGTCTACACGGACGTCAGTTAGCTCGAGGAGGAAAGCGGTCTTCTTTCCACCTTAATACCTTTACCAGTCCCGACAAAACATAGCACAAGCAGCCAGACTGTCCATGACAGACCAAGTGTCCATTCGTCTTTTCGACCCCAGTTCGTGCCGCCTATGTGAATCTCGTCACCCATCCACCACTTGATCTTCGTCCAGATGATCTGCAGCCTGCCGGCCGTCGTCGATTGGTGCGCCTTTACGGCAGGCGAGTTTGGGATCTCCGCATAGGTGCCCTGGCCGTCTACGCCGCCCAGCGTGCCCGTTGCATAGCGGTACCCGAGACGGACGAGGTGGATGGCGGCGAAGACGAGGACCGGCGCCAGCGCCGAGCAGTGCGCAAGGAAGCCGTAGCCGGCGAGGGCGTCGCGGCGGGCATGCTTCTCCGCGATGGTCAGGTTGCCGAACTCGTACGGCCACCCCATGTTGGACGTTTCTGCGGGCGGATCAGAAATGCGCGATCCCGTCGTCGGGGAGGGAAGGTGGTAAAGGGGCTGGCGGCGGCATTCGCGGGGGTGGATTTTCAAAGGATTCGATCGATGTTGGAGCAGTGACTATGGGGCAAGGCGACAGCGTGCTAATCGCGGGCAGCTGAATGGCGCGTACTTTAAGGGACGACGAGGCCAAGCTCCGTTAGATTTTTAGCTTCAAGTGGAGAGCAAGTTATGGGGTTCTGCCTTGTTGGCACAGAGCCGCAGGGGCAGGGGACCTGCACAGCACAGCAGAGCGCTCATCCGGGCATGATTGAAATTGTGCACGGAGGTTGAGTTGGACGTCATTTCGCCTGAGCCGTTGGATGATTGTGGTGGTTTGTGTGGTGAAGATTTAGCCCGCTTTATCGGGAAGGACGATTTGCTGGCGGGCGGACTGAAACATTGTCTGGCTGTGGTTTTGCTGTAGACGATGATGCGAAGAGCTGGGAATGACGCTACAGAGTATATCTGAGTTTGAGTGAGGATCCAGGGACATTTCGATTCATCGTCTTGAAATTGATTGATGGAAAATAAATGCCGTATTTGCCTTTCATGTAACTATGTTTCTCAAGCAAGAGTAGCTAATGTCTGCAACGGAACAGCTGCCGTGTCCCGCGTTCTGTTGCCAAGCTTGAGTTGCTCAACCCGGAGCTGGGCCTTGATCGCCGGTATGTAGTCATCTTATTGCCGAATAAGAAGTCACGATACCCTCGTCATTCTCCAGTTCGTTGTACAGATGTTCTACCAGGCAAGGCAGACTGTCCTGTTTGCCGGTCACCTGACCGGATACACAGCTGGCAGCGGAGCAAACGGCCAGCTGCCGCGAGGAAAGAGCAGGGAGGGGGAGGGGAAGCCACGGCCAGGTACACGCATGTCTCTGCGCCGTATATCGGGGACATAATTTGGAGGGGTATTGGACCTTTATACTCGGATCAACGAGCAATTCAAACGAATCGCATAATTTAAATTCGAATTATAGGCATATTTCCCTTCCTCGCTGAGTTCTTTCCCAACAACTTAAAAAAAAAAATGGACAAAAACCCCAGCTGCTTCAGCTGTGCCGTCTCCCTCTAACTGTTTCCGACGTCGCCCACCAAAATGACCAAAATGCTGCCCCTCTGGTCCACGGCCGAAACGGAGTATACCTTTCCCAAAGTGGCCTATCTTATCACGCCGTCACCAGTCACCCAAAGAAACTGCCCCGCCTCGGCCGATGCTGGGCTCCCCCGAATTTTTTTTCCCCCAAGGACGAAAGCAACCCGTTTATTAAAGGAATAAAAGCCCTCACCGCGTGGTCCCCAGCTTTTTCCCACCCTGCTCTCTCTTCTTTTCATCTCTGCCATCTTCAATACCATCGGTTCCTTTTGCAGAAACCACATACTCAACTGCTACAATGGCTCCTCTCACCCCCGAATATGCTCTCCCCGCCTCCCACAAGGACGTGAGTGCGAGTTCACTGCCCGCGACCGTCGACAGCTTGCTGACTCTTTCCCCCCCAGATGCTCGAGAAGTCTCTTCTCGAGTCTGACCGCGAGGTCGCTGCCATCATGGTGCGTCTATTCATCCGCAATTGCTCCTCTCCTCTCATCAGTCTCGTTACCCCGCGCTAACACGCCCCTCCCCTGCACAGAAAGATGAGGTCCAGCGCCAGCGCGAGTCCATTGTCCTCATTGCTTCAGAGAACATCACCTCCCGCGCCGTCTTCGACGCCCTCGGCTCTCCCATGAGCAACAAGTACTCTGAGGGCTACCCGGGCGCCCGTTACTACGGCGGCAACCAGCACATCGACCAGATCGAGCTTCTCTGCCAGAAGCGCGCCCTTGAGGCCTTCCACCTCGACAGCGAGAAGTGGGGTGTCAACGTCCAGTGTCTTAGTGGCAGCCCTGCCAACCTCCAGGTCTACCAGGCCATCATGCAGCCCGGCGGCCGTCTCATGGGTCTCGACCTTCCCCACGGTGGTCACTTGTCCCACGGCTACCAGACTCCCCAGCGCAAGTACGTACAGGCAAGGCTTATACAGACAGGTACCAGCTGCTAACATGCTTCCCAGGATCTCTGCCGTTTCTACCTACTTTGAGACCATGCCTTACCGCGTTGACCTCGACACCGGCATCATTGACTACGACATGCTCCAGAAGAACGCCATCCTCTACCGCCCCAAGGTCCTCGTCGCCGGTACGTCCGCCTACTGCCGCCTCATCGACTACGAGCGCATGCGCCAGATTGCCGACTCTGTCGGTGCGTACCTCGTCGTCGACATGGCTCACATCTCCGGTCTCATTGCCGCCGAGGTCATCCCCACCCCCTTCAAGTACGCCGACATTGTCACCACCACCACCCACAAGTCTCTCCGTGGTCCCCGCGGTGCCATGATCTTCTTCCGCAAGGGCGTCCGTTCTGTCGACGCCAAGACTGGCAAGGAGACCCTCTACGACCTCGAGGGTCCCATCAACTTCTCCGTCTTCCCCGGCCACCAGGGCGGCCCCCACAACCACACCATCACCGCCCTCTCCGTCGCCCTTAAGCAGGCCCAGAGCCCCGAGTTCAAGGCGTACCAGGAGAAGGTCGTCTCCAACGCCAAGACCCTCGAGAACACCTTCAAGACACTCGGTCACAAGCTCGTCTCTGATGGCACCGACAGCCACATGGTCCTCCTTGACCTCCGCCAGCACAACCTCGACGGCGCCCGTGTCGAGGCCGTCCTCGAGCAGATCAACATTGCCTGCAACAAGAACGCCATCCCCGGCGACAAGTCCGCCCTCACCCCCTACGGTATCCGCATTGGTACCCCTGCCATGACCTCTCGCGGATTCGGTGAGAAGGAGTTTGAGCGCGTCGCCAAGTACATTGACGAGAGCGTCAAGATCTGCAAAGAGGTCCAGGGTGCCCTCCCCAAGGAGGCCAACAAGCTCAAGGACTTCAAGGCCAAGGTTGCCAGCGGCGAGGTCTCCCGCATCAACGACCTCCGCAAGGAGATCTCTGAGTGGACCTGCACCTTCCCCCTCCCCGTTGAGGGCTGGCGCCTGGAGGCTAGCATCTAAGCATAGCCGCCAGAACCAAATAGCTTTTTGTTTGCGATGCGAGTATTTGAATCGTTCTTCTAGCATTACTAGAACACAAAAACAAAAACGGCGAAGCTCTTTTTTAAAACAGTTGTGCTTTTACCCGGTGCACCTGGTAAAATTTGAGTGTCAAAAAGAGACGAAACGACGGATTATGGAGAAACGGCATTTAACATGGAAATGAGACTTTAGGAAATGGAGTATGTTCAACAACATGCATTTCGATTACTGGTTTGGCGCAATTTGTTTTTCTTGTCTTACTTTCTCATTATTACTGAGAAAGAAAAAAAAAATCTCTTTGTTATTACTTCCATCCTGACGAGGAGCTTGGCTCGTGGCAGAGATTTATGCTACCGGGCCAAGGAAAACGAAATCTCGCGACGGTGCTCAACGTCACCGCACCATACTTTTACACTTAGTACAGAAGAAAAACCCAAAATAATACCCAATTTCAACATAATAATAATTTCTCTTTTTGTGCCTTCGGTGCTATCTGCTCACTTTTTTGCTAAGGTGAATGGGGGGGAAGGCATCCCAAATGCTTTGGCACACGACAATTTCGTCTGCGATGTTTGATGACAAGAAACACAAAATGACAGGAATGATTCATACATGGTAAAAGAAACTCCTGTACATTTAAATACAGAGCATGCACACACACACACACACACACATAGAGCATCTCAAGGTAATTCTTTTCCATTATCTTCTTCATCGTCTCCTTTACTGCTTCGTTCTCTCCGAGTAGATACCCAAAAGCACTTTATACCACCGGTTTTGTGTTCGTTGTTGCTCGAGCAAACGCCACCCGCTCCTTCGAAAAAAAAACCTTTCGCCTGTCCAAGATGAGAGTAACAAAAGGAAATCCTCCCCCCGCGCCGGGCAACGTAAATCAATCCAGTATTAAATAAAGAAGAAAGCAAGAACGTGAACCAATAAATCACAAGAGTGAAAACGCAAAAGGGCAGCAAAAAGAAAAATGACAAAAACCAAATAGGGGGAACAAGTAAAGTATCTAGGTTGTAACAATGGGTATGTTTTGTGGATGTAACAGCGAACAAGAAACTGGACCAACAGAAATAGTAATAGTATCAAGACATTTGTAAACAAAAATAGAGAGGTAAGAACCGAAGAAAAAGCAAGCCATAAAATGTACAGTTGGATGGGTACTCCAAAAATCAAAATGCCCTTCGCCTACTGCGCAATGCTCTCCGGGCTCATCATCCCCGTCGTGTCGTCCTTGTCCGTCTGACTCTGCATGCTGTCCGTGCGCTCCATGCTCGGCGCCAGCGCCGCCACGGCCGGGTTGGGTGCTGCCGCCGCCGCGGCGCCCGTCGACCCGTTGGACACGCTGGGCTTCTTCTTGTTGGGCGTGTTGTTGGCCGGCGCGCCGCCGGCCTTCTCCGCGTTGAGCCTGGCCTCGGCCGCCTGCGCCTCTAGCTTCTTCTTCTTCTTGGCGAGCGCAATCTGCTCGCGCGGCGGCCGCTTCTGCGCCGACATGATCTTGCCGCTGGCGCCCAGGCGCGGTCGCGGCTTGCGCTGCTTCGTCGGCAGGTCCTCGTCCTCGATCAGCGGCTGGTCCCCGTTGGCATGCAGCTTGGCCAGGAAGAAGTTCTTCACCAGGCCGATGTGGTGCTGGATGTTTTCTGTGGTGACTGGTTCCGAGGGCGGCAGCGTCTCGAACATGTCCGAGCTCGTGGAGCCTGCATTTTGCGTCTGCATCTGGTACTGGCTATGTACACGGCTCTGCAGTAGATGGAAAGGTACGGAAAACGAGTCGAGGCCCATTTCTTTGTCCAGACCCAGTGCCTTGAAACCGAAGAAATCTTCGCCGAGTTCATCGGCAAAATCGCCGCTGGTGAATTGTTCGCTACCGTCCTTGAATGCACCGGCACCATCATTGCCCGCGTCGCCCGCCAAAGCAGGACGAAGCAGGTCAGTCAGGTGCACCTTCATTCTCTCGTGCAGTGTGCCTAGTCGGGTACTCAGTCGGTCGACATCGTCCGTGGCGTATAGTTCTAATGAGGCGATATCATGTCCATTTTCATCGAGGGTATGCAGGATAACCTCTTCCGGGGTGAAGCGGTCTTGAATCACTGTGCCTTCGGTCGTGACCACCGACTTCTTCTCTGCCTCACGGTACACGTTGAATGTACGAATGAGCTTCTGGAAATAATCGGCAGCGAGGCCCGTAAGAGCATCCACTGCCGACGGCTGGAACTCCTCAAAACCACAGTTATACAGAATCTTGCCGACAGAGCGCTTCAGCGCATTCTGGCAAGCATCGGCGGCCATGACTGGGCCGTCATCTGAGAAGAAGTGTGGCTCAATGCCCTGCTCGACGAATGGCCCGTGGTTTGACTTCGGAAATTGGTTGGTATAAACTTGCGACTGAACTTGCATCTGCTTGATGACAGAGATCTTGGTCGCCAGTTTTCTCGTTTCTTGTATTTGCCGAATGTTGTCATCCATCTTCTTTGTGAAGCGGCTCGATGGCGAGGTAAATGTTTCCGGTTTCACCAGGCGCAGAAAGTCTTCATGTTGGTTGATAACTTGGCCGTCTCCGTCCTCAATCCATTGGAGTTTAACAGGGATGTCGGGGATGTTGGAGAGAGAGTCGTAATAGTCGGGCATGATCTTATCCGTTTCTTCGTCAATGCCGTCGGCAAGTGTCTCCGACGCCTTCGCGCCGGCCTCCTTGGCAGCTACAGTCGATGCATCTGAATAGTCCTGCCCAAATCCAAGGGCCTCAGCCTCCTTCTGGTGCTTCAAGAACCGGCGCATACCAGTTTTGCTGCGAAGGAGGGCCGGAGCATCGGCGTTAAGTTTGTTATCTTTAAAGATTTGAAATCGTTCTTTGGCAGCGAGAGCGCGGTCCTTTTTCGTCGTCTGCTTCCAAATTTTATATTCTTCATCTTCGTATATTTGCTCCGTGGCTTCGCCGAATGTCTGGTTGAGCGTCATACCGTTGAGGCTTGGTCCATCAATTTCCATAGCATCAGCGTTGCTGCCCATGCCAGACTGGCCGTTTGCTCCATTGGGCGTAAGATTGCCTCCGATGGGGGGCGTCGAAAAGCCATTGCTGCCATCCGCTTCGGACCCTTCTCGCCCGTGCTTGCCAAGAAGACCATTTAGCTGTATTACAGGTTTCTGGTCAACAACTGGCGTGTCTTCTTTCTGATCGGACGGAGCAGTCCGGGACTTGTTGGTTCCCTTGGTACCAGCCTTGCGACCCCTTGAGGACATGATAGGTTCGTCATCAGAGTCGTCGTTTCCGTCATCGTCGCCACCATTTTGTTTCCGCCGTTCCTCGGCTTCGACTTCGGCTCGTGATCGGATGACAAGGTCCGGAATCAAGGGTATCAGCTTCTCGGCCTCCTTGCGCATGCCATTGGCCATTCGACGTAGAGGATGGTTCATGTCGTGATTATATTTTAAACAGTTGTCCCAGATCAGATTGAGATCTGCAACAAAGTCGGTTTTGGATTTGTATGTTAATGATTTGAGCTTTTTCGTCATCGAGCCCAGATCCATTGGGTTTTTGATAACTGTTCGAGGTTAGAATGCGTCACCACTTTAATACCAGCATAACTCACGGGTGTAGTAATCAGGAGCATCCCGCTTATTGACGCGAGTGAGGAATGGCGTCGAGTATTCCGTGTGCGCTTTCAGCTCCGTCAAGACCTTCTCAAGCGCCTCATAGAGCTCCTCTTGATTGACATTTTCCTCACTTGCCCATTTACTGCGGTTTTTGCGCACTTCATTCATAAGAAGGCGCAGTTCAGCATCGGTAGCAGCAACCTGATCACGCTTCATATCGATCCGCGCGATGAGGTGCTTTAGCGTCAAGCTAGATGCACCGAGGTTGGCGCTGCTCAGTGTTCCTTGACTGGCATTTTGCTGGCCATTCACACCACCATTCTGGCTGTTGTGGTCCATTTCAGCCTGTAGTTGTTTCTCAGAGTCCTCCAATTGTTGCTGCTCCAACATTGCCGTGCGATCATTTTCTAGCGTGTACATGATTGTGTGGAAACTCCGACGAGCTGCTTCCTCTGTCGCTTTCCGCGCATCCTCGAGCTTCTTGATATCGCTGTCGCCAGCAGAATCTTTGCCTTGGGAGCCATCCTGAACCTTGTTCTTATCAAGAGTCTTGACTGGCGAGTTCATATGAAGTGGTGAGCTTCCAGACTTGGAGGGGGAGAGGAGCGGGTTGGCGACTATCGCTGCTTGAGTCTTCGGGGCAAGAGCGGGCGCAGTATCTTGTTCTCCGTCGTCATCGTCGTCATCGTCATCGTAATCATCCTCATCGATTGCGCGCTTAGCCTTCTTCATCGGAGGTTCTTTGATCGGTTCATGGTCGGTAGTGGGGGGGAGGGCAACCGCTGATGCGATCGGATGTTGGCGAAGAGTCTCGATTGCGGCGCGGTTGTATGCGCCATTCTCGGAAAATAAGAGCGCGACCCTACTCTCAGTTTTTCGATATAAATCGGCGAAATGGGCGCGACGAGCCTCGTCCTCGGCATCTAGCGTAGCCTCAGGCACAGGCGCGCTTGAGTTATCAACAGGTGTCGATGTACGCGCCGAACCATCATCAAGATGCTGCAGGGACCGGCTACTGTTCGTGTAATGCAGGGCGGGTGATGGCCAAGCCGGCTGGCCATTGGAAAACGACATGTTAGGCCCCGAGCGATGGAAGCGACAGCGAGGCCCCTGGCGCCATGCGCAATGAGATGCGGTCGCGTCCCGTTCGATCCAAGGCGATGCAAGGGCTCAGGATAACATTGATCGAAAGCGAAGAGTTTTCTTAGATGATGGGCCAATTTTGGCGACAAAATTCGATGCGCGGGGTGGGTGTTGATGGATTGCGACTGGCGCCCTGTGTCGGCGTATCGAGACTTGAGGTTGGAGATTTGGTGACTTTGCGTGCTTGGTACTGTCCCTGGGGCGGGACTTTGGCTGCGGGCAGGGCGAGACCACGGAGCGAATCGGCGTACCCAGTACTTACCGGACCTAGATGATGAGGGGCCAAATGGGGTTTACGTGAGAAGTAAAATGACAGGTGAGGTGTACAGGGAATCGTTTCTTCTTTTTACATATTTTGGAATACTTTTTAGTCTGAATTAGGGGCCGCAGCAAGCAGAAAGCTGGTACGCCGTCTTCCTTGTTACGTCAAGGCTACCTGTGCCCCTCGGCGCATGAGGTGACGGGACACGAGGCGGATCATTATCTGTGTCACGTGATGTGGTGATTGACTCGCACTGGATGATAATCGGGGACGCGGCAGAGGGCGGTGGTTGGTTTAAATAAATCAGAGAAAAATTATGGAAATATATTCGACTACCTGAGCACCATTGTCTTTTACAATTCTCTTGGTCGTCTATGTGGATGGGCAGACAGCCGACACTCCTGCGAACGACTTCCGTTTTAGGCAAGACGAGACTGCCGATACCCTACAGTTGATGCACATTATCTCGAGTGGTGCAAGACGACTGGATGTTGCTAACAGCTTATTTTAAAGGTATTTTGATCAATTAGTGTAGTTACCTGTATATATTTGGAGAGAAAAAAACCCTGCATTTCGTTGTCATCCCTTGGATTCACACGGGGGATAGTAACTCAATTGGTACCCGCATATGCACCTGAGTCAAGCAAAAAGCTCAAAAACCGACCTAAACGTGGATAATCTGCCTTGCTTAACCTATTCAGGGTCAACTTTTTTCTTAAATAGCAGCGTTTATGAGGTGCGGCCCAAAGCCTTCTCAACCAACTCCAGAGCAGCCAAGACCTTCTCATCTTGCAGTCTCCTTCCGACTAGCTGTAATCCAACTGGAGCGCCTGCGAATACTTTCGGGTCATACATATCATATATGAACTGGTCCTGATCATTCTTTGGCTTATAATTGACATCTTTGACGTCCTTGCCAGCGTCGACTGTAGTGGCGGGAAACACAGCGCCAGGGTAGTCAAGCAAGTTCCACTGAGAGGTATATCCCCAGTACTTGGACTGGTCGTGCGGAGTAGCTGCTCCGAAGCTTGCAGGACATAAAATCACGTCCACTTCATTGCCGTCTGCATCAGCAGTCGCGTTCCAGGCATGGGCATAGAATGCACGATACGAGTCGCGAGCTCGGCACAACTAACGCGCTCGTTAGCTCACGCTGCTGAATGAAGATTTAATATAATCTTGAACAACAAACAGACTCACCTCCCATAGCTCAGCTTGCGTCATATTCTTAACACTGGGCTGCTCCTGAATGATCCATTTTGTGAGGGGAAGTACGGTGTCGCCAGATTTCTCCAGCGTCTCGAGGGCCTCTTGGCCACCATCGGGCCAGTAGAGTGCGGAAATAATGTCCCAGCACTTTTTATGGTCCAAGTTCTCACAATTCCAGTCGACAACCTGCATACCGGCCTTCTGACAGGCGGCGGCAACTTCTTTCAAAGCGCGTGTAATGGGGGGATGCGGCTGTACGACACCATCCCACCATTGCACAGCGATCTTGAGAGGCTTGGCAAACTTATAAGGGCTCCATGGCATGGGAATGATCGAAGGATCTTTCCGCCAAGGCTGCTGGGATAATATAACCTCCATCATGAGCTCCATAGCCTTGCGATCGACCGTCATTGGGCCTGGCGTGCTGACAATAGTCTCTCTTCCCTCCATGAAACCCAGCTGCCCTGAAGCTGTAATACGTTTCATAGAGGGCCTGATATCTTAGTAATCATTCTAAATGAATATTATATGCATGAGAAATTCTTACTTGAAACCGTAGACACCGACGAAAGCCGAGGGGCACCGAATACTGCCTCCAATATCACCACCGATGCCCTACTTTGCATTAGCGTGAAGTAACAGGAAAATTGAAATGGAACTTACAAAAATGCTCCCGCGCATACCAAGAAGAGCGGACTCTCCTCCACTGCTGCCGCCTGGTGTCAGGTCCCTATTGTACGGGTTGACGGTTCTGCCCCATAGGTTGCTGATTGTTTCCAAGTGCATCACCGTCTGTGGCTGCGTGGTTCTGGCGTAAAAAACACAGCCCTCTTCCCAAAGGCCATTGTAAAGTACGTTCGAGCCATGCTTGCGATCGATCCAAGCAATAGCGGAGCATGTGGTGATGGTATCTTCACCTACCATGCCGTGGTGCTCCTTGGTGGAGATGGGCAGGCCGAAAAAGGCGCCCTTTGCCTCCGGGAGAGAGTCAAGATGCTTTGCGCGAGAAAGCGCCTCATCCCACATCAGCTCCACGAGGCAGTTTGTCTATTTTGGGCGTTAGTTATCAAAACGTATCCGCGCCTTGGATTTGTCTCACTTACCGCAGCGTGAGCGACCGCTGCCCGACGCAAGAAAGCCCGCGTCACTTCCTCCACGGAGACTTTCCGCTCTTTAAGGATGGCAAGAAGCTCAATAACACTGTATTTCTCGGTGATCTCCACCTCTCTGGGTGACAAAACGCTTTGTGGCAGATCCTGGCTGCTGCGCGGCAATTGATCAGGTAACCCCTCAATTTTTGGTTCAACCTTGGCTAAACCAGCGTCGCGCCTGGCCCTGGCTCTATCGATCTTTTGTTGCGCAGTTTCCATTCTCGTGAGACGATTGGTACAATAGTTGCCGTTTTAAGAATAAAATCCTTCTTTGTAGAGGGAAGCCAAATTTCTTGAAATGGCAAGGAGTGTTTTAAACATGTCTGTGTATAAGGAGTGGCAAGAAATCCGATGTCGGATTTTATATGCAAACTTTCGGAGTAGACAAGTGCAGTCCGTAACCCCGACAAGCCTAGGAAACGCAGTACTTTTCAGCCAACACATGTCCCAGTAACATATAAAGAAACAAGCTACATTATAGAATGTAAAAAGATTATGCGCCTGAAAACAGCGTCAGCTTTCCTCGCGGAATAGACCAGCTAACCAAGTTTTATGCGAAGTTCATGGCTACCCCGAGGGTAGCTGTGCGCGCGCCGCCACTACAGCCGAAATTCGCCGAATGCTTCTACACGAAGAGAGATCAGCTTTTTTAGTATTATTATGAAAAATAGGAGACAATTACGGCCAGGATGAGCAGCGTCATGTTAATAAACATTACTCTGTTTGCACGCGGCTTGAAATTAGCGAAGGCGGCAGTAGGCGACGCCAGAGGCAACAGAACGAAGCGGCACCACGGCAAGAACAACGAGAGCGGCGCTGATGGTCGTGTACAGCTAAGAAGCCGTGGCATTGACATGAATCTCAGTTGAAGTTTAGGTTGGTGTAAGCTATGCCCATACTGCATGCTGTAATTGCGGTGTATTAAGGGAACGATGCTGCTGACCGACACTGTGCTGGTTTATTCCGGCATTTTATTCAACTGCCACGGATCCTGTTTGTTCTACAGTCCTTATCATCCATGTGCTAGTCATAAACTTACAAGACACTTCTTCCGATACTGCAGTTGCAAACTTGTAAGAGACTGAACGCAGTCTCCGATTGTACCTGCATGAAGTTTGCGCGCCTATGCGGCAGCCGTGCCATAAATGAAGATGATTTATGCTTAAATAGAAATAAATACTTTGATACATTAAATTCCACGGTAAGTCGCAGTCCATAAGTGCGTCGCCGTTTCGACACAAGTCACAGACTGGCAACTAGTGTGGTCTACATCTCGCTTAAAGAACCGCAATTCACAAACTGGGACGTACTTGTCTAACGAATAGTCCATAAAAGAAATATTGGGAACAATAATGCCGCGTTACAGGTAAGCGGTGTGGAAAGAACTAATATATGCAACAGATGAGTGGCGGCGGAAACTCGTGACGCCATGGACCAACCGAACTCTGAGCGATGCTGCGGAGACAAGAGAAGCCGTTGTACTGACGAGAATTATGCACGTATATGTAGTTAACTTCTATCATGGAACCGCCCTAGATGTTACAGTATGTTTATGCATTAAAACAGCGTAAGTGAGGCGAAAATGGAACCGCTCATTCATCGTTGCATGGCAGACGAGACACTTCCGCTCGCTGGTTCAAATCAGGAAGCCGGCTACCGTAGTTGCAACTATCCTACAGGTAGGTAACCTCGACGACTGATCTAGCATGATTGCTTCATGGGCCTGGCGTCTTCAATAGGCAAAGTCATTCACACGTACTGTATATATTGACAGGAGATGCCATTGATTTGGAATACCTTCCTGCTAGTGGACTTGTGAACGACTGTAGAGGTTGGTTATTAGATTCCACAGCCAGATTCGAAATAAGGGGTGAAGTTCAGAATGAGCTCTACGTTGCAATTTATAAGTTTTCTTGGATTATGTGGAAAACTTATTGTTTGACTATTTTGACAGTAGTATACCGCAGCTTCCACCATCTGAAAGCCTCCGTTCCGGCGACTATTACTTTTATTGCTCTTCGCAGGACGGGCCGACCTCGAAATAAATGGGAAAATTTGATATTAATAGTAGGAAATACGAGAAGTAGTAAAAGCCTTCATGGTAAACGAACATTTCAAATTTTGAAGAGCAATACCATGATAAAGTGAACTGATAAAAGCAATAAATTCAATGAAACAAAGCACTGATTGCAATTTCTGCAAGAGGAGATACGCAACAAACCAACTAGAAGGTAATTATCGAAACGAGACGGGATAAAAACCAAGTTCAAATGATGTGATTCAAATTTGGAATTGAGTAGCATTACTACCTCTCGCCACAAGCCCACGTCTATCAATCTTGATGCCCTATGGATGAGCTGCTCACAGTTGAGCGTACTTATCAGTGTAGAATATGTTGCTTTCGCGAAATTGTTTTAAGCAACTCTGTTTCATTGCCGTGTATTCCGGAAAATATCACGCTCGCGTCTGTCACCAGCGCCGCGTGGGCCGTTTTTCTCTCGTCGCTGGTCGGAGAAGATGATGTCGTCTACGACAGCCGGGTCGCTAGCCGAAGTGCAAGTTTCGATGGTATTGAGAGCGCTATACTTGCAATAACGCCTTACCCGTTCGCGCCCAGCTGGATCCCGACATAACTCCTTCTGCTCCTTTCGCCTCGATCCAACGCCAGAGCTACTCGTCGGAGAAGCGGATTCGCGCGGGTTGGATGACATTGTCAGCCAAAGCACATCATGGCCGAGCACCTACTTCTTTGACGCATATTTTTAAAGTATCAGGATATAGACGATGACTTCGCATTCGACCTAGATTGCCGTTCAGTCCGTGCAAAATATCGGGACAATCTGGCGGACGTTCCAGCCAAGGACGTGGCTATTTCCACTTCCCTGAAGCGGCTGGTGTGAAGGTCAAAATTATATCAGCAGCTTGCTTTTATAACCTGAGACGACTGAATGACTACTTAAAAACTTGGGAAACGCCATTAATATCCTGTTGAATGCAGTTGACGCACCATTGTCGAAAGTGATGGGAACGATTGCTGCTGTAGAGGTGGTCCTCATTTTTTGCTTTATCCAAATACCTCATATTCACAACCACAATTCCTTGTTTTTGATTCCTTTGTTGCAGTTTAGCTATCAAACAAGTTTAATGAGAACACCCTGTTTTTGAAATAAACTCGCCCCTTATCTTTTCCAAGTTCGTGTACACAGGCTTTGGACATATCGCTTGCCCAACAGACGAAGTCAGTGTTGGTGGTAGGCTGACCTAACGGGGGCGGCAGCAACAAGTTCTTGATCCAAAAACAATATTTGTTATATTCGTGGGAATAATGCAAAACATATATACAGTCATTGCTACCTATATATGCGTCACTACTGTCCAAAACCTGCTGTGGTTTCCCCCCGGAGAGACGCTGGGTCACCTGACTAGAACCCAAATCACCAGCCACCAGCGCCGTTTCGGTGCTGTGGCGCAGGCGCAGCCTAGCTGAGATGGAGCTCGCGATGACAGGCTGAAAGCTCATCTTGTCATCCTAATGATTAGTTTCTCTTATCCAGTCCGCAGCTTTACACCGCAAAAATCTTGCGTCATAGAATCGAGGGAAAACAGTCGAAATTATACTGCCAATTACGAAACCTAGAGAAAGCCCTATAGCGAGAAACGAGCACGATGCGCATCCGGTTTCCCTTTGCAGGTATTACCGGCTATCCGAGCCACGTTTGCTTGCGAACAAGCTCTCCGTTTCTTCAAAGACAGCGTGCTGACAGATTTTTCCAGGTGTTTTCCTGCTGCTGCTTCTCCTAGCAGCGTATGCAGGCCTTACCAAGCTCCAACTCAGCCACCTCATCAACGACAAGCTCCTACACTTCCTCACTTTCTTTCTCCTCACAGTCGTCTTCTACTGGGTTGTCGATACGAACCGCCGACGAACGATAAATATGACGCTTATAATATGCACGCTGATATTGGGCGTCGGATCCGAGTTCTTGCAGAGCTTCCTACCTAATGATCGCGACTTTGACTTGTACGACATCGTCGCAAACATTGTGGGCAGCCTGCTTGGGCTTGGCCTCTGCTCTTGGTATCATAGACGAATGCTGGAGCGCAGGCGCCAGAAGAAGACGTATAACGCCGTGCCGGGCGAGAATGTGGATGATCTTGAGCTGGGCGAAGGCCACGAGACTGGTGTTGTGGACGGCGGCCCCTCTCAGACCTTGGAGGAAGAGGTTGACAATTGGGATGAAAATGCCCCCGACGACTGGGACGAAGACGAGGGCGCCGAGGGCGCAGATGTGGCCGGCGCAGACATGGTGGGCAAAAAGAAGTAAGGTGATCAAGCACACCTACAATGCTGGTAAGGAGAGGAGGGGCGCCGCATTACTGGTAGCTGAGAGAGGAAACGCCATACATACCCTACGGATTTATGAGCTAGGGATACGATGTCTGGCTGTGTTGAATACATGAGACATGAAATTAATAGCGAGCGATTTATAAGCAAAGCAGGGTATTGAAGTCTTTAGAACTGGAAAACAGTGAGCTACGATGTTCATCCGACAAATTCATCCATGATTATACATACTTTCCCACAATCAATGGTACAATGCTACCTAGAAAGTCGATCAAATAGTTATTGTATTGGCAGCTCTGCTTTAACTTTGTTGTATTATAATGCGACAGTAGCTCTGCGCAGGAGCTCTGCGCATCAAATAATGCATTGCATAGTTACGGGAAAATATTTAGGAACAATTTTTGTGGCATCCCACATACAAATAACCTCGAATATGCTTTTTCGTATTTTCGTCGCGTTCACCTCTGCTAATGGCAGCGGTCACATACAGCGCCGCCGCTGGTAACAAGAGCTCGGTGAGAAAACCCCCACCAGCCCCTCCGAACCGAGCAGCCCACTTTGTAGCAAAGGCAGCGCTAATCGCCGCTCAAAGCTCCCGCAACTCGTCTACTGCACAAGCAGAACAGCAAGCATGGCAAGCCAAGGAAAGCAGCCTGCCGCCGGGTGAGTCCTAAACAATTACCGCCAGACCATACGTGTGTACTAACTTTTTTTCCACTCGCTCAGCGGCAAGGGCGAGACGTCAACGAATCCCAGAGGCATCCCCACGGCGCCGTTCGTCGACAAGGTCGAGGACTATGTCTCGTCGCGCGACGAGGTCGAGGGCACACTACGAAGCTTCCAGGAGCTGATATCGTAAGTTGAATCGATCGCATACGTTCGAAAGCAGAAGCGGCTGCGCCGCAGCGCTCCGTGTATATCTATATCTCTGGGGGGTGAGCACTTGGATAACAATGTGATGCAGAAAGTACCAGTTTATGGAGATGAACCTGCAGAGACGTATGTCGGGGCTCAAGGACAAGATACCGGACATTCAAAAGACACTCGATACTGTCCAGTTCATGAAGTTGCGCAAGGCACGTGGGGGTCTCCCCTATTACTATAGCCTCTTCTAACCCGTTGCGCGCAGGACGAAACTGAGCCCATCGAGAGCACTTTCGAGCTCAACGACACCCTTTATGCTCGTGCGAACATCCCGCCCACTGAAGAAGTCTACATTTGGCTCGGAGTAAGATAGCAGAGTCCATAAATCAGCCATGATGTCCTGCTAACGAGACATAGGCCAACGTCATGCTTTCATACCCCATCGAAGAGGCCGAGACGCTGCTCGAATCGAAACTGAAGACGGCAAAGACTAGCCTTTCAAACTGCGAAGAAGATTTGGACTTCATCCGCGAGCAAGTTACGGTAAGCAATGCGCCTGGCGCCTGGGTTATCTCAACACTGACACAACTTCTCGCAGACCATGGAGGTGGCCACTGCACGAGTATATAACTGGGAGGTGATGCAGAAGCGAAAAGAAAAGAAGGAAGAAGAAGACTCAAAAGCTGCTACCAAGCCAGACGAAAAGCCATAGATATAAAAGAAATCTAAGTTGCGAACAGCTGTGCGACTAAAGCCGAGCATGGTCTAAATCCTGGATCCCAACGTAAAGCAGGTATACAGCAAGGTATTTAGAAATTGTGAACCTAGTTCAAAGTTAACAGGTATATCATGTCTTAAAATTAAAACTAACCATACGATTTGCATCTTGCCATCGAGCCCGTTTGGAAGGTGACAATTCGGCGACCCACTTTATCTTTCCGTCGCCAATTCCTGCGCTCCGTCCTTTCTCTTCAAGATGCAGGCTAGACACCGAGCGCACATTGCCATCTGTACGCAGCTGAAGTCGAAGCAGCCTACCTCTGCACACTGAACATCTAGAGATCACATGGCGAAATGAGGAGGAATGCTTCGCAGTGCGGCACGGAAGCTTGGCGGAGCGCTGCCGCCTGCGCTGGGCGTGACGCAGTGCGGAAGGGTAAGGATGCGACAGACGCACAGCATTGCTGGACGCTAACTCTGGATACCAGTGTCAGACACGTGCACTTCTCATAAAACGTCTTCAGAATCGATATACGACAGCCGCGGCAGAGAAGTATAGCGATGCGACGGCGACGCCGGTGAATGACTTGGCGGCAGGGCCGTCTGTTGCGCCGCGCGCCGTCTGGAACTCCAACGATACCGAGACACAACGCCAAAAAGCGACGGTCCCGCGAGATGCCGTGTCAAAGGCAACCGATTTTGATATAACGAAGATGAGGCGAACAAATAGAGGCAAGCAGCGGAGACTGTTGAACTTGAGCGGAGAATCGTGTACGGAGATGGAGGCCATGATCAAGGTTTTGGAGCGAAAGGCAAACCACGAGGAATGGGACGAGGCAGTGGCCAAGTCGCGGTTTGTCTCCCTTCCAATAGTTTTGCTGCAGACTATTCTACGCCAGCGAGCTACACAGACGACCCAGCAGCATGAACGCATTTTGCAGCTTCTGCCCGGGGAGGAAGAGCACCAGAAACGGATGAAGCTCCTGGCAACGAAACGCCACTGTACGCAACATGATATTGCATTGTACGCAAATATACTTGCAGCAAATAACGACGATGAACGGTGTAAACGCCTTTTACAACATCAAGGCCAGATACCGATCCATATCTTTCTCTTTGTTTTGCGACCGGCATCGACGTTGGCCGACGTTCCGACATTACGCAACCTCATTGGTCTCTACAGAACCGGTAGCACACACGAGGGCACGAGATCCAACATCAGTTCCCTGTTATCGCCGTTAAAATACCCGAAAGCGCTTTCTCTTCTCGCGACACATCTCATCCGCACAGAGCCAAGGCTGCTAGTTGATCTGGCTGAAGCAACGTGTGCGTATATCCAGAGCATCGTCCAGGATTCTAGCTCTGGAAAGAATTACGTGGAGCACTGTCGACTGTTCAACAGCACACTCCATGCGTTTCAACCAAAAGCACATCTCCTGGATAAGCAGATACCAGTTGTGAATGCATATTTCTGGGAAGCCCAGCGCATGCTGCTGACGCTATCTGATACCTTTAAACGCCCGTTGCAAGTCAGTGCCGTTGGATTCAGGGCTATACGCAACACCTTGGCTGGTATGCCAAAGAACGAGGCCGAAAAGCACAGCGCATCGCTACACGCGCCATCATGGCCGCCATATTTAACCCCCGGCGATGGAATGGACGAGGTTACGGACCCAGAGAGCAACTGGAGTCGTACAGTCGAAGCAGGCATGTTGATGCAAGAAGCTGGATTTGCGAAATCCCAGGCAGACGACAGCTTAGATATCCTACAAGGTCTAGCCCCAGACGGTACACCCACCATTCAGCAGCGCACGCGTGCCGGGGGCTTCCGTGACATTAGTACCTGGGAAGCTTCGATACGGGCGACACGAGACGCCCATGAAGCATGGGGAAGGTTTATTAGCCCGCTGAACGACGGCGCTATGCCTGGGGTTAATGAATACGGGGCCATGTTTGAGAAGCTCACACTCAGAGAGGCGACGGCGGCTAGCAAACTGCTCCCGGGAGACAAGGCGCGAAATTTCCCAGCCCACAGAGCAGCCAACCTGGCTGACATTGAATGGGCAAAGGCTAGACCACCTAGCGTATCGGAGCTTTACAACCAGATGCGCACTGATGGGATCATTCCCAGCGGCCATTGCCTCTTTATTCTTGTCAGCAACGCCCCGGATCTGGAGACGGCAAACCGTTACCTATCTGATGCCGCTGAGCTCAACCCAGAGATTTCTAACCTCTTGTCTCCCACAATAAATTCCACCACGCTTGATGGTGTGAGTATGCCGCTCTTTTCGGCCTATATTAAAGTCCTCACACGAAAGGGACACAGACTTGGATGGGAAAACCTGCACCGGGCGGTCGCACTAGCCGAGACACGACTGAAGGACAAGCGATCCCGCTGGGCATCGCTGGTGTGGGGAGCAATCCTGAAGGGCTCATCACGACATCACTCAGCACTGCGAATGTCACCTTCGGATCAAGTGCGATTAATCCTGGCTATTGGGAAGAGAATTGATCGCGGTCATCGGCTAAATCTGGCCAACTTTGCCGAGCTCAACAGAAGCCTACGCAAAATTATACAGCACGACCTGGAGGCTCTTATTGAGCAGCTACACAACAAGGAAATAGCTGCCGGGATCCCCTCAGACTTGCCTTTACGTGTATTGTACGACGCAGTATTTGCCAGAATAAGCAATCTGCGAGATGATGAAACAGCAACTGCACATGATGAGAACGCAGCACCTGGAAATCTGAAGTCACTTGTCAACTATATCAAGCAAGAATTCAACAACTTCAAGGCCAAGGAAAAGTCCTACCAAGCAAGCTCTTCTGACCGCTACATACCGCCACTGGATCGAATGCTATCGAGGGGCGACGTCATCAAGAGCGAGCATGCCCTAGAATACATGCTGACCATGGCGTATGCCGGAGAATTTCAGGAGATGAAGAACCTGCTGCTCTGGCTCATCGAGGAGTGGGGTCAGCCCGATGTGGTGCACGCTCTGGACTCCCTCGATGACGCACCCCCGTCTGCCGATTTTTCCGAGGTGCTGTGCATCTTCCGCCTGCTGGGCGAGCAGATGCTTGGCGGGCCCGAGGTGGCGGAGGAGATGCAGGACGCCATCGCAGAGTCCGGGCTGCCGTGGACTTGGCCGGATGTGGGTGCCGTGCAGACGTATCTGAGGACGCAGACGCACGACTCGATCCGGCATGTGCGAAGCGTGCTGACGCAAATGCGTGCGCAAAAGAAGGCGGCGGCGGCGGCGCAGACACGCGCATCGGCAGAGGAGAGCGAACCAGTATACCAGAATAGCCAGGCGCCGGACAACAGCAGCAGAAGTGCGGGTGCACAGAAGAGTCGAGACCAAGGTCTAGCGGGCGACGGTGCCGACACGTCCAGACGAAAGAGATGGCTGTTTCAGGGGAGGCAATAACAAGATTAAGCACAGGGCTGGCCGCGGCCGTGATGGCTGTACAGGCTGTCTGTTCTTTTCTTGGGCGTTGGAAGGGTTACATGGGGCCTCTGGCATGGGAGGTGGAGAGTTGCAGAGCGGTATCTGATCCACCAAACAAAATCAACCCGTAGAAGATGGAAGTGTGAATTATAGAGCATGGCCAGCAGAGAGTAAGTGTCATTGTAATATTGTAATATAGCATTATTGTATGATTCAACTATCCGCAGACTCTATGCGTGACACAAAGAAGCGGGCGGCTTCGAGACGAGGAGCACAAGAGACTCAGAGTGCGCGCACAAATCGTGTATACTGCGATGCAAGATGTAGACTATTCTAGACCGCGGGCCACAGTTTCAATTGACAGCCTGGTGGGCATATCATCTTGTACGGAAAAGGCCGAGCAAGGCGAGGTCGAGCTTGCAGAGCCTGCACTTGAAGGAGAGCCGCACGAAGCGCCAATGGCCAATGAACTGGTATCAGTCACGGTAGCAGGCAGGCCCAACACCAAAGGCACACGGATGCTGAAATGGTGTAGGACTTTTTTTTACATCCCTGCTGGAAAACTAGTTACTTCGACATTTCTTTTTTTGCCAAATATTTATTTTTATCCAATGTGCTACGCGCCACGCGATCGAACCTGCGACGCACAATGGCGATGTGGAGTCGCGGCGATTGGCCAGGACGGCGCCAAATCTGAGACAGAGCCTGACAGGGCAGCACACTAGACAAGGTACCGGGGATAGAATTAGAATCAGGAAATAAATAGATTGAATTAATAAGTAATTCAATAAATTAACAGAATGGAAATTATGGAGAACTTGGCCAAGAAAACGGGCGGTAAACGGTGCAGGGCAGACCTTCCCCCGGCCGATTCGACGACAGCCAACCGCTGGGTGTAAGCTGGGCCTCATCGCACAAGGCGCTTGCGAGAACGGGGCAATGTCTGTTTGCTGCGAGTAGTTTAGTTTCTCTCTCTCTCTCTTTTTTTTTTTTCAGGGTAACATTTCTCAATTTATTTTTGACCTGCCATTCTTGGCTGTTACCATGGCGTGCAGCCATGGTCTCGACGCTATCCGGCCCCTCCATCCTATCCTCCCCGTTAGTCGTGGGAATCGCGTCGTCTGTGACGGCCTGCCACCCCCCAGCGGTAGGACTGGTTCCTGTACTCTTACTCGAGAGGCGAGCTAAATCGGCATACATAATCCTGCAGAGTCTCTTGTCTCCCTTTCTTTCTTTCTTCCTTCCCCCCTGTTTAGCTTACCCTTTGCTTCGTTGTACACCATTCACACATGTTCTGTTGCGTTTGACTCACACTCTTTTTCATTTGTCAACTCTCCTTTTTCATAACTTGTCTTGCTATTACTATTGCTGCCCCCCCCGAAAAAAAAAAGGATCTCCGTCTGAATTTCCTTGTCGTGTTCTGAATACTGTTCATTCTTATCCTTGTTGTTTCCCTGTTCGTTTCGTTTAGACATTCACTCGCTGCCTTGTGTAGGCAAGCCAGAAAGAGAAGCTCTCGCTCAGTCTCCTGTTTGTTCATTCATTTATTCGCATATTCACGGTCTTTGGCTTAGTCCTTTTCCTTCATTCACTCAATTACCCTTTCACCCATATCTTTCGCTTATTCCCCGAAAAAACGCTCCCTCCAACCTGCAGCGCCCGACGAAAACGATGCGGTTCTATACTGCCATTTCCGCCCTGCTTCTTGCTAATTTTGTTGATCCGGCCGCGGCTGGTCCTCTCGGTCGGATCAACAAGTGGTATGTCGAACGGGTCAATAATGGAGAGAAATATGCGAGAATACTGACATCACATAGGTTTCCGCGTGCCAATGCGGCACAAGTATCTGCGGCAGATGAGCCTTCCCTGTGAGTGGCCAACGACTTATACACTCACTAATAGGAATTCTCACTAAACGAAATATCTAAACAGCGCCGACGGTGATTCTGGCCCGCCGGCTTCGACGCCCATATTCCAGACCCTCTCCGACTCGACCATCTCGATCCCAAGCTCCCTCCAGGCGCCATCCACGTCGCTGGTTCCCATCACCAAGCTGACCGTCATCCCCATCGACGACCCGACGACGGCGTCGAGCGTGCCCTTTGAGTCCAGGACGCATCAGCCGCCGCCGCCGCCCTCTCAACCTCCAGTCTCAACGCCGGAGCCCGACCCGACGACTCCTGCTGTGACAGCCTCTGAGCCTGCGGAGAGCTCTCCGACACCGCCTGCGGAGACGTCTTCCGCTACCGACGGACCGCCGACGACTTCAACAGAGTCTCTACCGACGCCGAGTGAACCTTCCTCAACGACTGCTGAGCTGCCCTCCACGACTGCGGAGACATCATCTGCGCCTGTAGAGAGCTCGACTTTAGGCGCCTCGTCGCCTTCAACCGTCTCTTCCCCAATCTCAACCCCTTCCGAAATGACGTCCTCCTCTGAAGCCTCTGCCACTCAGGCTACTCCGTCTTCTTTGCCATCCGAGGCGCTGCCGTCCACACCGACAACAATGTCTTCGAGCTCTGCCATGGAAACTGGCACCAGCTCGGGAACGTCGAGTGTTGCTGAGACGACTTCTTCAACCCTCGAAGCGAGCCCAAATCCGATTTCTTCGCCGACCTTGTCCACTCCAGATGTTTCGTCAACGCCCACTGAGTTTTTCTCGTCGAGTTTGACTTCGACGTCTGCAGAAACGCTTTCGACTTCCGTTGAGACGCTTTCGACCTCGGTGTCTACTCCAACCTCGTCCGCTTTGCTCACACCGACTACTACATCCACGCTGTCCACGCCTTCCACGCCGACTTCGACGGTTTTGACGACTTCCACCTCGCCACTGCCACTTACACCGACGACATCCCCTGATACGACAACTTCTGCGAGCACCTCCAGCTCATTTTTGTCAAGCCCCAGCCCCATAGTCTCCCCGGAGCCCAGTTCAACTGCGTTTTCGACTGTCAGCTCGTCCACTCCGTCTACGTCGTCTATTCCTCTGTTCACTGGCCCATCTACTCCTGTCACGAGCCCAGTCAGCGAGACGTCTGCCCGGTTTGGTAACACCACGACGGGCATCTCAACGACAAGCGCACAGGTCCTCCCGACGACTGTCGGGACTACATCCCTGTCATCGGAGACTTCTCGGTCTATCTCCTCCGAAACCTCCAGCTCCTTGACGTCGTTGTCTCCCAACCCAGTGGTACCAAGCACAGGCCAGCCGGATACCAGCTCAACCTCATCTCCGACGTCCACCAACGCAGCTCCGACAGAGACGACCACGGCCACGACTACCAGCACAAGCAGCACCCTCGTCCGCACCAGCACCATCAGCTCCGGACTCGCCATCACCTTCTCGTCGAGCACGTCCTTCTCCGTGCCCTCGTCCTTCACTCCGACCGCCACCCTCGACACCAACCTCCCCTCCGTCACCTTCGGCGTCCCGGAACCGGCTTCCTCGTCCCTCGCTCCCGCCATCTACGACAACAACCTCCGCTACGCCAAGGGTCTCAACGCCGCCTTCGCCACGCTGACTCCCGACTCCCCGTGCACCCCGGGCAAGGCTGCCTGCATTGGGACCACCACCCAGGGCATCTGCGGTGACGCCGGCAAGTACAAGCTCATCGAGTGCGCGGCCGGCCAGGTGTGTCTGGCGCTACCGGTGGCCAGCGCCGACGCCGTAACGATCGGGTGCCACGACCCGAAAACGGCGGTCGCAATTCTCGATGGGACGGCCCCTAGTGAGAGTACTGCACCATCGTCGACTGTACCAGTTACGACCTCTCAGCCCTCGTCTACGGCCGCGGCGGCTCCTCCAACGAGCTCGGTACCGCTTCCGCCGTCTACCACCGCGCCGGCGCCGGCGCGGAGCTCCGAGGAAACTACTCGAGTTGTTACCTCTTACTCGACTCTCACCAGCTTCGTCACCGTAACCCGCCAAGCGCCCACGACGTCTGCCGCCCCCCCGCCGCCCCCGCCGCCGCCTCCGGCCCCTAAGCCCGGTGACGACTTCACCTTCACGCAGACCATCTCCGCGCCGCCGCCGCCGCCGCCGCCGAGCACCACCTCCAGGCGCACGCGCACCCCGCTTCCGACGCCCACCAAGAACGTTATCGTCCCCGTCGACGAGCACGGCAACCCGGAGATCCTGCCGGAACAGCCAGACCTCATCGCGCAGACCATGGTGGCGGAAGGAACGCAAGGTGCGCCGTCGTCGCCGCCGCGCACCACGACGGTGGTGAGCGGCGTGCCAACGGTCGTGTACACGGTCACGCAGACAGAGACGCAGACGGTGACGTCGCGGGAGACGGTCACGCTCATCGTCACACAGACGTAATTTGGAAGGGGGGGGAATGTCTGGGATAAGAGTACGTCATGTGTGAGAGATTTGGTAAATAGTTCTCTGCCCGAGTCTGTTGAGGAAGGGCAAGTTTGATCGATATTTAGTGTGTGTATTTCGGTATTTATGAGTGCTATCTTAATACGAGACATAAAAGTACAGGACCGTGACTGAGATGCGTTGCGTGTATGATTGTGAAATTAAGTAGTCCCTTGCGGGCCGTTTCTATGCAAGTTTAAACCTGACTATTATAAATGCTAGAGATAAGCCGAAAACGTTAAGATGACATCTCCCCTATAATATAGACATTATGATGCGCCCAAAAAAGATAGCATGCCTTTGTGACGCTCAACCCCGTAGTCACCATCAGCTGCGGCACAACAAAAATGAAGTCACAGCTGACACCGCCGCATCTAATCCAGCGTTGACCCCTGCTCTGGACTATCAGAGAACCGGCCGCCGACTGATTCGCTCGTCACCGGGTCCGCCATCTCAAACCTTTTGGACGCGGGCTGCCCACCCGCCGACGCCGCTGCGCGCGTCTCGCCGTCATCAGGCACACCATATCGCTCGCCCCAGAGCTTTCTCATGACTTGGTAGACAAACATGTACTGCGCCACGCTCTGTACCATGCAGCGCCGCTGCTGGCGCAGGACATCCACCGTGTCGTACACGAGATCCTCGTCTGGATCGTGGGGGTCAACTGCGTCAAAGGCGCGCATCTCTAACTCGCGCATAAGGTGCTCCAGGCATATAAAGGTGCCTGTGCGACCCACGCCCGCGCTGCAGTGCACGACGCGTGGCTCGGCAAGATCAGCGTGCTCGCGTGTAATCTTCATTAGCTCGAAGAAGCTCTGTATATCTGTCAACGCCGGGACGCCAAAATCAGGCCAGCGCAGGTAGAGGAAGTGCCATATAGTGCGCGGTGCGTCCTCCCCAGCGACGTGGAGAAGCAGCTTGCGTCGCTCGATGGCACCGTCGCAGAATTTCTCCATCGAGTCATAGGCGAGCGTCGCGGACCAGCTGTCATTCCACTTGTCGTTCTGATTCAAAGTCCAAGTCTGATTTTCGTCCTCGTATGGGAAGTATTGGCCGCATTTTCGCATCTCGCCTTCGAACATTGTCGTCAGCTGCACAATCACGGCGAGTGACGTGGTCTGCTCGGCAATCATACGCCATACGTAGTCAAACGACGGGTCCGTCGGGCCTTGCATGGCAATATATCGATACGGCTGCAGCGACTGGTCTGAGGCCGGCATAGTAATAGCCGATGCATTTACGTAGTCAAACTCGCCCGCGGCGACGTTGAGCTTTACGCGGTTATGGTTCCACGGTTTAATATTTCCGTATCGATCCATCTGGCCTCTCTCCTGCGCATTATCTTGTTTATAGACTGACCACTTGGAAGCGTCTTCAGAATTGCGCGTGCCCATTTGTGATCGTTCTTGTTCTTCGAATAATATGTCCTGGAATTTAAGCTGCAGGTCTGTTTGCTCGTTAGCTTTCCTGCGGCTGCATCATAGCTGCAACGGCAGTAGCCCGACGTACCTTGATCAGACTGTGTCAAAAATGCCGGAATTTTTAATCTTGGTTCCTCGTCTTGCGCGGCCGCCGATTTCGTGCCGTTGCTGACTACGGCCGCGACGGACTCGCCAAGCTGGCTGGCGGCAGGTGAGCAGCTCCTAGCGCGTTTGCCTCCACGCAGGCGTCGAAACGGCGACATTTTCGAAGGGAACTTGGGTGACCTTGTAGCCCTGACGGATGCGGCATCATCAGGAGCCAGATGTATGGTATTCGTCGGGTTGCGATCTATCGCCGTCTCGATGGCAGGAGGTTTCGGCTTGCGGCGAAGCTTTGGTATGGGGATCTTGTCCATGGTCTGGGACGGACTGGCGGGGTTCCCAGGATGGAACCGGGACGATCGCGGATTCGAGAGCCTCTTGGCGACTGTATTGGCGCTGCCTGCGCGGCGCATTCAAGGTCGACCGAGCGCGAGCTGGTCCTGAGTCGTGGGCGATTCGGCTATGAATGGGTCGAAGAGATCGGTCGGGGCGGCTTTTCGAGGTTTTGTGGGATGATAGGAGACGGCAAGCGACCACAGCAAGCTAGGGTATCCTTGTCGTCTTTGTTCAGGGCGTTCGGATTATTATACGGATGATGTTGTGGTAACTAATGCCGTTCCGGATGCGCCAGAAAATATTGGTGGAGGCTTTGCCCTTGGACCTGCCTGCTACAGAAAGTGACGTTGGCGCTACTACTGGTCCCCCTTAGTCTCATGATTAGACGCCCTGTAATACCACGAGGGTGACCCTGCGCTTAGGCAGTGTACCATGGCGCGATCTGGGGGACTTCACGTCCATGTTAATTATAGATGTGCTCGATTTGGTTTCCTTTTGATCAATATTCATCCTAATAACCCAGTTCCGAAAACGGCAAACATGCATCTCATTCTCCGTTAGTAAGACCTGCGCAGGCGACACCAAGACACCGGGGGCGTGCGCATGAACTGTGCTCAGCTGAGGCGTGCTCAGATGGTCCAAAACGAATACTGTTTCAAATAAAGTTGGATATAGTTTGCTAATATACAGTATGTAGAGTGTATAGATCTCTTGATCTATGCCGGCTTCTATGCTCGCAGGCTTACAGTCTTGTACATGTTGATACAGTATTATATAAGTGGTCGCGCTCCCCTCTCTCGTGTCGCTCAGACTGCCGAGTAGACACCGCTGACATAGCGGCCGCACTCGACCTTTTGCTCCAGCGTCACTTTCCGACCTTTGCCTCCCTCGCCAAGACGTGCCGTCTGTTTGGGGGTCAGACACATGCGGTGCATCTCGCCCTGTCTACCCTTCTCCGCATCTCCATCGCCCCCATCCAGAGGCCCAATGTAGGTTGGCGTGTTCATGTTTGTGCGCTTGCCTGTTCCCAATTGATAATGTTCGTTGCCTCCCCAGAACAAAACGTCAGAGCCCCAGTTGGTCTCGTTTGCCGACGACTTGCTCGACGCAGAGGTTCTCGTTGCGTTACCCATCGTTGCCGAGCAGTGCGTCGTACCAATTTCTAGCCCCTTAACCTTGATAGGGCGCATTTCATTCTTCTGTTCATCAAATTCATACAGACCGGATAGATTCTTGATTTTGGTTGGTGCAACAGAAACATGTGTCCATCTCCCAGTTCCGAGGGTACCGTATGTACCTTGACCGGCAGCCCAGAGATCAGAGGTGGTGCGCGGCATTCGCTTCGACGGTGCTGTTCCGGGTTCCGAGTTGGTTTTTGGTGCTTCCGCATCAACAGTGAAATACGTGTTGACACCTCCAGCGGCAATAGATGTGACGTTGGGCACTAAGCCACTTTTTTCGTAAAGCCGGCTCACGGCAATCATGTTTGGCGTGTAATTGACAGGGACACCATTCGATTCGACACCAAGCTGACCAAACGTGTTATCTCCAAAGGCAAATACGCGACCAGTTTTGTCAAGGACGACGGAGTGATGGTCACCAGTAGCAACTTGCTTGATCTGGAACCCGGACAAGGCCTTGATCTCTTGGGCCTGGTCATACGGCCCAGCAGGTCGCGTCTCCCATGTTAGTCCGGGGATGCCCATTTGTCCCTTGGATGGGTAAGATGCAGAGGAGGATGCCGCAGCAAAGACCCTGCCCTTCGAAGTCAAGATCAGCGCGTGTTCCAATCCACTTCTAACATCGGTGACTTGTTCGCCCCAGCTCAGCCCGCTAGGGGTGAGGTCACGAAAGTTGACACTGGCTTTTCCAGAAGAGCTCCATAAGGACCAGCAATTCTTATTCTCATCCGGCTTGAAACCGCCCTCAACATCGTCTCTCGAAGCTGGTACCGAGTATACCTTGCCGCTCTTGCACAGCGCAACAATTCGGTCGTTGGAGACTTCGATCTTGGCAATGTCTTTGCCTCGCAGAGTGACGCTAGGTTTCGGGTCGGAATGGGAGAACCCTGTGCCCCATTGAACTAGGTCACCGTTCTCTGTGACCGCAGCGCCAAACGCGGAGGTGAGCTTCAAGTCGCGTAGCAGCTGGTCGTTGAAGTATGCAAGGCGGCGAGGCAGCTTAATGTACTTCTCGTTGGATTCGGGGTCAATGACCTTGCCGACGTTCGAGCCCCAGGCGTAGACACCTGGATGCTCTAGGCTTTTCTTGATTTGTAAATGCTGCGAGCTCAGGCGGTCGCGAAAGTCCTCCTTAGACGAGGTTGCCTGCCTCGGCTGTTCGAACAGTAGCTCTGCTTTACGTCGCACTTTGTCATCTGCCTCGTGCGGTGCAGTGAGACGAGGGTAGTAGTATGCGCCGGCTGCCGCAACGCCGAAAATGACAGTAGCTCCGACAAGCTTGCCACCGCGCCGACGGGGTGGTTGGGTGAACCTGGTCCCGGAGTATCGCGCTGTTTGCCGTTGCGCCGGAGCAAGGAGGGGCTGCAGTGCGGCTCGCCTCAAGGCAGTTCTCGTAGGATTCATCATCGTGTCGCACCGGCTCGTCAGAATTGGAGTTGATGCGATGGTGATGTGTCAGAGCAAGGAAGCCGCGTTGGCGCAAGAGGGGAAAGTGCCACTCGCGATCAAACTTCAGCGGGTCGGGCCCTATTGATGGAATGCTTTCAGCGAACTGTTTGCTAAGCGGGAACCCGCGTCGCTTCATTGGCCCACTGCAGCGCCGGCAGCCGGAGTCACTAGCTCCGTCTCCAGCTATCAATCATCAGCCCACCTAACGCGTGGCTTCAACATCGCATAGCTCTTTTTCTTCATTTCCAGCAGATTCGCTGCCGGCCACCATGTACGAGGATGCATGGTACAGCTTCGTGCCGGAAGCCACCGCGAAAACCCAGGCAACCATCAATGCCACTCACACTCACAGACGAAAGGAATCGCTGCTGCAACAGCCTAATGTCGGTCGCAATGTCATCCCCCGCTGCGGGGTGTGCCGTATGAACAGCTGCTTACTCTTTGCTAGGGAACCGGAAAGGACCAACAAACGTCGCGAACGATAGACACAGTAATTGAAGATGCCGAAGAAAAAGGGCCACCGGAAGCTACAGTGCTTCGCCGTGCTTCATCGTATTCCGACTGTCGCTGCGCACCGAGAGGTGGAAATCGAGCAACCGAGAAGAGACATCTGAAGCGCAACAGGCACTGGGATGCGTTGATACTGAGCTCAGATCCAGTCCAAATTTCATATTCTAGAGGCGCATTGCACGAGCTAAGTGATATATACGACGACCAACTCCTCGAAACAAGCCAGCAGCAATACTTGTAAGCCCTGACACTGGTGAAGCATGGCCCCGACTACTGCCTACTCACACGAAATAGGCTATACCGAGACCAATTATCCTTGGCGGAGCGACATCTTGACGGCTTGATACATGACTCCAATACGACACTTGAACTCCTCACAAAGCTGTCCGGTTCCTACCAATCGGTCGAGAACCAAACATCGACTTTCCAGGCGCAGTGCGAAGAGGTCTTGACCGAGCAGAAGCGACTAGAAAAACTTGCCGATGAAGTCGGGACAGATTATTATTACTATGCATATCTCGATACTGCGACGAGGCGTCTCAATGCGCCAGGTGCCGGCCGCCTGGTTGACGATGAATCGTTTGGTGAGATGGTGGAGAATATAGACGCTTGCGTCGCCTTCATGGAAGACCATGTAAGTACGGCTTCTGATCTTCAGTGATACGCGAACTGACAATTGGATAGGAGAATTACCGTGAACGCGACTCGTACCTCGCCCGGTACAATGCTCTGTTGACCAAGTGTCTGCATTTGCTCGACCACGGATTTAGCACCCGTCTAGAAAAGGTATCATCCGACATTGCTAGGCAACTAGCGATGACAAAATCGGAATCCACTCGTCATGCACTTGCATACGGTCGTTTCGAGGAGATGATTACAGACTCTTATGCTCTTCTACCAAATATTCACAAAATATCGCGCCGAGTGTACGACCAATATGGGCGCTTCGACGGTGGTATCCGCAACTATTCCATTTTCTCGAGCTCGACGCTCAGTATGCTGCGGACATATCTCACAACGCGGGATCGCGATATCAAAATAATGACGCAGCACGACGTCGACGAATACCAAAAGGAGATTAAGGAGCTGTCACTGGAAACAGCGTCGCGGAATTACATAAAGCAAACACTGGAGCGGGTTCACAATGAGAACAGCCTGTTTGTGAAAGTCTTCAATATTGAACCCATGTGGAATACGGCCAGCGACTCGGTGTTTCAGTCAGTGAAAACGGTACAGACCACCATGTCGCATCCCGGAAACTTGTTGCCAATGGCTACACAGCTGCAGACTGCATTCCAAGCCGCTGAAATTCAATCGGTTTGTAATGTTGTAGGCTGGATAGCAAACGAATATGGCATCTCCGAAAACGATGATGACGAAGAACCGATTGCGCCGAAGCAGTACAGAGAGTACGCCGCCCGTTTGCTTGTTGAACATCTCTGGCCATTTGTCGACAATGCCTTTGAAACAGAAATCACCAAGTCCATCACTAGGGGAGTTTCTGCAGACGATTCGCTCAAGATCAGTCCGGTAGTTGACGGCGTTGCCTCGTCAAATGCGTACCCCTTGGTGCAAAAGGCCGTTGAGCTGTTGAAAATGTTTGATCGCGCAATGCCGAAAGAAAGATCTGTAAGTTACCTTTCCTGTGGTAGCACTCGAATGCTCACCGATTTCTAGTCTCAAAACAGCCAGGTCGTATTCCGCGTTGTGCGTGAGACGATCCAGGTTCTCCAGCAAGCCTCATCTCGAATCCAAGCGCAAAAGCTGGAAAGCGACGCAGACTTATTCATGGTGAAAAACCTGCTCATCATCAAGAATGAGTTGATGTCGCTGGAGATCGGTGACATCCGGAGTCAGCCGCAGGCCATGCAACATTTTGGCCAAATGTGGGAAACTCTGAGCCCGCAAAATTTGGTTGGCTTTGTGGGAAACATTCTTGGGGGCCAGCTTTGGTCGCGCGGAACCCCTTCTGTGACCGCTAAGACGTTGACCGTGGAAGATATGAACGAGCAACTGGATGAGCTCCTACGGCAATCCATTTACGGCTTCACGAAGCGCTGGTCGGGGCTCATCAAGGACGAAGAGAGTCGCAAGGCAGGCGCAAAGCCCATTAGTAAGGTGGAAAGCGACTTAGAGACAATGCTTCAGACCGCTTTCAGCAATCAGCCGGAAGTAATTGGGAAACTCAACGAAGCTATCGCGCTGAGCGGAGAAGCGGCAGGGTCGGTTGGAAAATAAAACCCGACTCTAGAACTAAAGATTCATAGACATAATAAAACTCACGTTCTGGAGTCTTCATGCCGATGGTGAATTCAGTGGCCTTATATATAACCAGCCTGGCAAGGTTTGATCAATCTGCTAGATCTACGGATCACTCACTCACCGACCCGCCCATCACACATTAGCCCCTAACATAAACGAGCTCATGCAGAGCTTTTCTGCCTAGTTGAAGACTGCGCCGGCGCTTCAGTTAGGCAACCCCGCGATTCGCATTCGTCAAAGTTAAGGCTGAACAATACATATATTCTGTTGCCTCTTCACGACAGACAACAAAGAAAGAGTATATAGTGCAGTACAATGGCTCATCAAGGGAATGCGAGCAGCGATCGCCGCACGTATAGAGGCAACTGCCACTGCGGCGCATTTGTGTACGAGGCTCAATTGCCAGAATTGACGACAGTGACGGAGTGTCCTTGCAGCATCCGCACCAAAAATAGTACTTATTTGTTGGCGCGGACTCTGCCAAAGATTTCCGCGTGTTGAAGGGTTCTTTAGATGGCCTGTCTGAATACGTATTTGGCACCAAAGTGTTCAGGCACAGGGTATGTCTGACAGCACGATCATGAGGTGAATGAGGTAACTTACAAGAGTCAGTTTTGCTCGCACTGCGCTACCGCCGTATTAGCGACCTGCCCAGTTGGCACCCTACCTGGCAAGGATATCTTTTTCAATGTGGGTTTATACATGGCCGCCGAACGTCTCAATTAAACTCGAAAGGAAACTTACGTATCGGCCACAGGTACACGCTCTACAAGGCATCAACACCTGAGCTTTGACACGCCTTCCGTATGCAGCACACTGGCCTGTCCTTTCTTTTTTCTCAGTGTATAGGAGCCTGACAACGATTAGCGCTGAGACTTCGATCCGTGGATTGCCATATTCTGCGCCGACGCACCGTGGTCCGGCTGCCCACTGCCGATATTCCCACCGGTCGGATGTACAAGGAAGAGTAGCTGCCACTGCGGGAAGCTCACCGTCGCCGTCATTAACATGCCACTGGAAGACAACCCAGATTCGGGCATTATTGAGTGCAACTGCAGCATCTGCGAGCGAGTAAGGCGCCCACTGACCGCCACTCCCCGCTGAGCCGTCCTTATTATACACCAGCTGATCGTGTGTAGAATGCGTACATATGGATGTATCCTAAGAAGGAGCAGGTCGTCCTCCACGGTCGTGAGGATGATATTGGGCGCTACCGCTTCAGCAGCCATATACTCGCCAAGTCATTTTGCAAAGCCTGCGGCGTCAACATGGACAATCCCGTCAACGCCATGTTGGCATCTGAGCAGGAGTCTGCGCTTTCAGACCAAGGACGCTCGGCTCTTGCGCACCACCAGGCGATTCATCCGATCAATGTGCGCACGCTACATGATGTGGACCTTAAGCGACTGCATGTATATAGGCTGGCTGGCTGGGATAAGTTCGAGCCACATTATGTTAATCCGTAGCTGGTCTCCATCACGTCGATGCTCCGGGCACTCCTCAACGCGGCGATTCTGTAACACGTACGCGCTTCTGCTGCAAAGCAACCACTGAGATTAGGCTGGTTATCGATTTTCTGGGAAAGCCCGAATAGTCTCGGTCAGTTGCATTATGTTTCAACCATACTTGTTTTTATTACATGATGCGGAATCCGGGCCCGTTTGACCCAAGGTTGCCCGAGACACGTCTGCCCCTGTTGGTTCGTCATCGGTATAACTCCGACCAGGCTATCTCAGGTACCAAGTAACCACAGCGCGGCCTGTCTTCGTTTCGCTAAAGTGAGCCCGCGTAAGTGTGTATATTGACGGGAGGGCTGGGGCGGGTTTCTAGCACTTGGGTGCAAAGTTCAACTGATTATGCGGCCACACTCTCAGCTTCCGTGCAGTTCACGTTTCTTTCGCCTGAGCCGAAGATGTGTCAGGCCATTCTCGCCTGCCGTGACTGACGGCTCGTTTGTGCGTAAGCTGTGTAACTACGTACCTCCTGCGCTGGATGCCAGAACTGCACTCATCATGTGTGGCAAATGTAAAGGGTACATGCTTCTCAGTCTGCTTTTGCCAGCCTATAATATGCTGTTGAGCGTTTTGCAGACGATTGCCCAGTGTTTCAATGAGCGGTGGCACGTAGAGGCTACCGCTTATTCACTTTCGGTTTATTTGCGTTCCTTGGTGCAGCGCAGAGCACAGATGAGATACTTTTTCGTTTTCAAGCTTCTGAAACGTAACGGCGCGGCTATCGGACGACCTCTGCTTCCCAGATCTACTGTTGTCGAAAAGGAAATGCTCGTGGCCGCTTTTCTACCCCATCCTTTTCTCGTTGGCCCAAAGCACTAAAAGTCTGCTGCATCGCATACACGTCCTTCCCGATTATATTCCAACAGAGGCGAGTATAGGATCCCGCTACAGGGCAGCTGCCGAGGCTCAATAACATTGTTGCGTCCATTATTGCGGGTGTATATATAGCATGGGACTCCTGGAAACAAGTCAAGAAAAACGTTGTTATGGACCAAGTGCCAGAGAAGCGTCCACCTATAACGATGCTTGGTGGGATTTTCTTCACAGTAGGCGTGCTGTAATGTCGTGGACGGGGGAATTTGACTAAGTGGCCCGGCAAACTGTTGGCTGGTTTGAAGCTGACCCAAGGTCGGTAAATTCGCTATCTGTATTGGTTTTCGGCCACAGCGGCGAGTACTTTCATGTCCATTTGCTCGCAGATGGTTTTTTACGCTCTTTTCAACCATCTCACTGACGTGTATACAGTCTATTCTGCGTCGACTGTTGCCGCAAATGCCCTTTTGCGTTCCGTATGTGGTGCGATGGCGCCTCTCTTCACCGGCAAGATGTACGCTGCTCTGCTGCTCTCGGTGTTGGTGGTGGAGGCAATCTTACTGGGGGTATCACTGCGATATTAGCCATCTTTCCGTTTCTCTTTTCATAGATATGGCCACAAAACTCGTGCGCGAAGCAGGTTTGCCATTGCCATTAAAACGTGACTACCATATGGCTGGCAACGTGGCAGTACTGTAATTCTGGGCAGTCTCTAGGCTGGTGACGCGTTTGAGATGAAGAGACGAACTTTCCATTCCGAGATAGGTGCCGTGGTGGAGGAAATCGACGCCAAGGTCGTCCAAAGAACAAGACGATCCTAAGAACCAGCCAGGTCGACTTAGGCAAGAAACGCTGACAGCTAATACGATACGACGCATTAATCGGCAAATTAATAAAGAAATTCCAAGATTCAGAAAAAATGGTTCCATAGCGAAGTTCTGCCAATGCATATGTTGATGTTGACATGAATCAGCTTTGAAGCGCTTGGGGGTGGGGAGTTTCTGCCCGCCAAAAAGCCCGCCCTATCGATTAGCTTTGGCCAGCTCACCAGTGACATCGGCATCATCGTACTTCCCATTCCCACAACCACTATCACAACGCGAGGCCAGTAATGACAAGATGGCCACAATCGCACCTCAACCGCCCGAGAGCGGCCTCGACGCGAGGGTAGAGGACTACCTCGAAGACAAGCTGCAGTCGGCCGCCGACCTCGATGCGTTGGACGAGCTACTCGAAACGGTGGAGCTGCAGCGCAACCAGCTACAGACGCAGCTGGACACAGCAGCCCGCGAACTCGACGCCGCGCGCCGCACCACCGACGACCGCCACGAGCTGATACAGGAGCGCATTGCCGAGTTTCGTGCACTGCAAGACAGCATCGACGAGCGGGTGCGGGTGACGGCCGAATCGGATGCGCCGTCCGAGGCGATTGCGCGGCTGCAGCGCCCGATGCAGAAGCTCAAGGCTGTCGGCCTGGCGAAGAAATACCTGGTACTGCTGCAGGACGTTGAGAGGCTGAAGCGCGAGGCCAAAGTTCACCTGCCGGGGAGCCCCAAGGCAGCGCTGGAGCCGTACGCGCAACTCAAAGAGCTTGCACTCACGCTGCGCAGCATGCCGGGGAGCGAGGAGCTGCACCTGGTGGAACACGTCGAGGCGGTTACGGAGAGCCTGTGGGCAGAAATGAAGAAGATCATGTGGGACGAGCTTGAAGCCGTGTTGAAGAAGCGCAACTGGCCGCGTGTTGATCCGCAGTCCGAGATGGACGAGGAGTGGATTGCCTGCTTTGAGAAGCTCGTGGATATCCAGATGCCCGAGATATTGCACAGCCCTACCGTGGTACCGCTTCTACCGATTGATGTCATGTCGCATATTTTTGTCGCTGAGTTTCGCTTCCATTTCCTGAGCGATAAGCCGACTAGCAAGGCACAGTCCATCGGCAGCCACTGCTTCCCGTGGTTTTTGTCAATCGTCGAGAAGTGGGAAGAGTTTTTCCGGGACAATCTGGCCCCTGTTCTGGCGGCAAAGTTTGAAGGGACGCCGGCCGCGGACAAGACCGTTTACGCAGATCCAGTGTGCGCCCTCGTTACGTCCATGCTTACAGTCATGAGAGAAAAGGTGCATGCGGTCGCTGACGAAGCCGTCACAAATACGCCATTTCTCAGTACATTTATCGGACAGCTCATGAACTTTGACGACACGGTCCGATCAAGATTCAGCTACGACGGAGGCGACGCAGACAATGGATGGCCAGGCCTCACGGCAGAGGTTCTCGGGCAGCACTTTGAGGTGTGGTTTGAGGCAGAGCGCAAGTTTGCCCTGGAACGCTTCGAGACAATTCTAGAGGCACCTGATGCCCGAAAGATCGACTACGACTATGCCCCCGCGGGTAAAATGAAGCCCACATTTGCAGCAGTGCGTGTTGCAGACCTATTGAGGACATTGACGACAAAGTATGAAAGACTGCGCTCGCTCAAATACAAGGTGCGGTTCTTGACACGGATTCAACTGGATATATTAGACGGATACCACGAGAGGCTCAGAGGGTCGCTCGAGGCATACCAGTCCATGACATCAGCTCTGGGTCGCACGCTGCACGGCGCAACGAAAGAGCAACTTGCGGCGCTGGAGGGTCTTGGTGCCCTGGAGACTTTGTGCAAGGTCATCGGTAGCGCCGATCACATTGTCAATGCCCTCAGAGAATGGGGTGATGAAGAAGTAAGTCGCAGGTATCTTATTAGGCTGTGGCTTCTGGTACTGACCAATCTTAGTTTTTCACGGAACTGTGGGATGAGCTGCAGTCTGCATCTGGATCAGGTAACAGCAGCGATCTGGATGGTAGCGAAAAGGAGAGAACGGGTTCAATCACGGGCTCCAGGGGACACAATGGTGCTATTTTCGACGAGACAATTGCTGCGTATAGCGGCCGGCGCAAGGCGGGAGAAGATATCCTCGTGTCGACACTATCGGATGCACACTACAAGGCATTCCGTGCCTACACGCAACGGCCACAATGGACAACCATTGGCGACGCCGATTCTCTGGGTAGGTCAAGGGACGCGCCTTAATAACCAAGGAGATTGCTAACTTGTTTCTAGAAGACCCATCACAACTGTCCATCACTGCCGAGCTCGATCTGCCTCTAGAGACGCTCAAGAAGAACTTTGACTGTCTCTACCGCGCGCTATCCAGTGCTTCATACAGGCGTGTATGGCATGCTGCTCTAAGCAAGCTTCAAGACCAGCTGTGGAACGGCGTCATGATGAGGCACTCCTTCACGGCGGTCGGCGCGAACCAGTTTGCGCACGACGGGCAGGCGATTGCGGGCGTCATCGAACGCCACCTGGCCGGCGGCTCGGCGGCGCTCGAGGAGCTACGCGAAGCCATGGAGCTCTTGCGTCTGCCGGTCAGCCTGCCTGACGGTGCGGCGGGCATGACGCTGAAGCAGGCGAGCGAGCGCGCGTTTACGGACAATGAGGCCGCGCGGGTGCTTCTGGAAGAGCTTCAGTTGCGGAACCTCACGCCGGTGAATGCGCGACATGTGCTGCAGCGACGGGTAGAGAGCGAAGAGGGCCCGGGGTGGTAAGAGGCAAGCATAGATACCAATAATGACGCATGGGACGGGAGAAATGAAAGAGGCACGAAGCCGGAGGTAGATGTATAAATGTATGTGTTTCATCTATATAGCCAAATGACTCGAATTAAAGAAAAACTGTTGAAGCTTGCCTTTTTCATATATTTTTCTACCGTATGCGCCGATGAATGCTCGCAAGTTGTTTTTGCGTAAAGCGAATATATACAGCCCAAAGAAACCCAAGAAGGACGACAAAGTGACAAGAAAGGTTCTAAGACGAGGGTAAGACCGAACGCGTTCAATCAGCACCCGTGTAGCATATGACGATGCGCTTAGCTCATGGCGCGCATGGCCATCTCGACGACGATAAAGGTACCGGCGCTGACGGGCATGGCACGGACAAGGGTAGGACCGATGCCCTTCCAGAAGCCGGCCATGCCGTCGGCGCGCCAGGTGGAGGCAAAGGCGCTGCGCATGGACGGGTACTTTTTGTTGGGACCGAAGCCGTCGGTCTGCATCTTGCTCTTGATGACGTCGAAGGGGTAGGAGGCGAGCCAGAGGAACTCGCCCGCAAGACCACCGTAGAAGGCAATCTTGTAGCTGGGGACGTCCTTGCGGTTGATGCCGGTGCGGCGGGCGTCGGCGTTCATCATCCACTCGAAGGCAGTGAACCAGGCGCCGTAGGCAGTGCCCTCTCGCAGCAGGGTGACGGAGGTGCCGCGGTAGAGGCCGCCGAAGATGCCCTGGTGGGCGATGAGCTTGCGGACACAGTCGAGAGGCCCGCTGTAGAGGCGGCCGGCGCCGTGGGGCTGGCTCTGGAGACGGATACGGATGTGCTCGATGGGGCTGGAGAGGACCGTGTTGGCGACACCGGCAAAGGCGCCGGCGGCGTAGTACTGCGGGTAGGAGAGGCGGTCGCCGGGCTTGCCGCCGTTGCGCTCCTCGAACCAGCGGCGGGCGGAGTGGAAGGCGGCGAACTGGACGGAGACGCAGGCGCCGATGCCGATGAGCGGGGTGAGGGTGCCCTTGTAGAAGGCGAGCGCGCCCTCGTTGCGGTAGATGGACTTGGCGGCGTCGAGGGCGCCCGAGTACTGCGAGGTGGTCTGGAGGCGGACCTTGACGATGTCGAAGGGCTGGCCGATGAGAACCTGGGCCATGCCGCCCATGGCGCCGGAGGCGAGGTCCTTGACGGCCTGGGAGGGGCCCTTGGGTGGTTCGAGCTCGACGACGGGGGCACCCATGGTGATGATGGTGGTGATGCGGGCGTTTGGTGTTTTGGTCCGCGAGCGGCTTGCGTCGGGGTCTTGTTCTGGCTCCGAAGTCGCTTGGGGGCGATCAATTGAGGTCAATTGAAAATGCCAGCCGCCGCAGGTGTCGAGACGAGTATGGATCAAGGTACGCCGAAGATTGTAGAAGAAGAAAAGAAGCGACGGCGTAGGCGGTGGTCGGCCGAAAAAAAAAATTATGGTGGAGGGGCGGCAACGTGGTTGGAAGCTCCGATGTCGTGCTCTGCGCTGCTGCTGAGTCGCTTGGCCGCCCGCCCATGACAAACGGTTTCCGGCGGCTCGCGAATTCTGTGTGTCATAAGGTACAGCTTGGCTGCGGGACAGTGGGAACGGTACATGCGGCCAACCCCAGTACTACGGGATTACCCCACGGGCGACTGACTCTCAAGGTTTAATTGTTTTTTTACACAATGGGTGGGCCAATTCATGTAGAGCTTCGTCTTCTTTTATTAAACAATCTCTATTCTTTCAATTTTCTGTGGATTTTTTTTTTTTTTTGTTATTTTCTGTTACTCGCCTGTTCTAGTCTATACGCAACAAACGGCGTGCTTCGGCCAGCGCCGGGCAACGACCTGCAATGATTGACACAGAGTAAACACACAAAACTGGCAGATACTCTGTTGAATAAGCGGGGTTATTAATACTGGGTAGTTAGACTGTCCTCCAACTCAAGAATCAAGTACCAGGTAATCTACGAATCCTCGTCTTCCACAGCAATGGTCGTGAAGCTACAACTAGCAATTGGTGAATCGCTGACTTACACCTACATGGTCAAATAGCAAGCTTCACATTTTCAAAGAGTGCACGAAGGAAAAGAATTATATCCCCATTATCATGGTACCTATTCACAGCCGTACACAATTCTTGCACTGCAAACCAGCCGTCGTCTTATATAATGTCGCTGTGGCTGGTCTTGGTATCTGCTTTATGACATGGGTCGGAGCAGCGTCGTCTTGGATTCAGAACGATGAATGGCCATGCCCAGCTCGGTAGCCCAGCCACCTGTCGTCATTTCGCGAGAAAAAAAAAGTTATTCTCGCCTGCGTTTGCAGCTCATCTCCTTGTCATCTGGCAACTGTTATGTTTCATTGCGATGACGCGCTCTGCGGGAGCGCGTGCACCGTCTTTAGTGCTACGGTACGCAGACGCAGTCACACAAGTCAACTGTGTGTCGATTGTCTCCCTGTGCTATGCATCGATATTGCGCAGATTTCGGTGTACGGTGGTGCGCTCGCTCTGTCATGAGCCCTCCGATTGGAGTTCACCGGCAGATTGCAACAGGGCCGCTGGGGATCTCCCGAACCACCGACCGGGCTGGCCGGTGTTGGCCGGTGCAATAGGTGTCCCTGCGTGTGTATTTTGTGTGCCGGCGTGCGTGCTGGTTCATATTGGCAGCAGCCGGGCGCCGAGCGGCCATGGATGTCAGGCGTGTATGTATGCACGGCGGAGACATGACTTGGCCTGCTGTTCTTGCGCGCGGCACTCTGCGATGTGCCGTATATACTTTTCGCCTTCGAGGTCAAAGCATCGCAACATCAAAAGTCAGCTGGCGGGCCGAGCCTGTGGGTACCTTAAAGCGGATGGGTGACCCTCGTAAGGATCGTCTGTGGGCACCCGGGGCCAGAGAAGAGAAGATAGCACATTCTCCGAGTTCCATCCTGGGCGTTCAAGTCAAATTTATCCCTCTCGCGATCCTCGAGTCCATTTATTCAGGGTGCGTGCAGAAGTCTGAATCTATAAATACGTAAATATAATCTCCCCGCCACGTTGCGCGTTGAATTTTGGTATACAAGCATATCATTTCATATATTGTGAGATCATTAGCAGAACAAAACAAAATGGAGATTTCCACAGTCATAGCCGTCTTGGGCGGTGCCAGTGCCTGGGCCAATGACATTGAACTCTCTGAACGCAGTGGTGAGAATTTCCTGCTGAGCGGCGAGCCTCCGATACTCGAGACATGACGGCAGCGTCACTAACATAATATCACACAGATGCACTCACAGAAGACGTCTACGAGCGCATAAGCTCTACGGACAGCCCCCGTCAGCTTCATGCTACTACATTAATGCCGGCCCCGGCACAGTCGTCGACTGCAAAAGCAACAACTGCAGCACTCTGACCAAGAATAACGTCAAGATTGCCGGTTCAGCAAGGTATGTCTTTGGACTCACAGCTTTTTCTCCCATTGTTCTCCGCGCCCCCATTTCGCTGCAAGGTCAACTGCGGTAACTTCAAAAGCTGGCGCGACATCGCCAACCACATGAAGTGCTTCGTCGCGAAGGAGAAGGAGAAGCATCCGGACTACACAATCGCCATCGTCGGCCACTCGCTCAGCGGCTCCGTCGTTCAGACCGTCGCCTTTTTGCTCCGCTATGAGGGCAGGCATCTTTGAGGACGTTCCGCAGTTCACGTCCGGCGCGCCGCGCTTCAGCAACTCCAGGTACGTCGGTCTACACCGAGAGCCGGGGGCAGAACTACCGTGCCACGCATTACCAGGACCAGATCGTGCCCGCGCTGCCGCGCGCCCTGGGCTACCGCCATACCTTCCCGAGTACTGGCTCGCTTCCGGCCCGGCGACGTGAGCCGACTACGCCACTTAAGGACATCCAGCTCTGTGACCGGTCCAGGGCCCTGCAGTACCTCGCAGAGGCTCACTTTTACTACTTCGAGCCCCTTTTCCCATGCTTCCTTATTACCACATGTTTTCTTGAGCTTTCTCCGAAATAGTTATATTCAAATGCCTCGTCTGCTATTCTAACCAGGATAGCCATGTGTTATTAGTGAAGCTAAAAATACGGCATGTCCCAAACGTAACGGTCATGATCATTCCTCTCGTCTTTCGGCTCAACTCTCGCGCCGAGTCAACTCTCGCGCCGAGTCAACTCACAGACAAGTTTTTGGACAAAGTCAAAGATAGAGTTAGTCGCGCCTATCTAGCCAACGCGGGCTGGATGATGAGAATGTGCGTTAGCACCCTGGGAGGCTGCCACTGACAAGCCCCAGCTCAGCCAAGTAGTATTCGTCGCGTGTGGTATCATCCATATCCGTGCCAGCTTCGCTCTCCTTCCCTTTACCGCCAGTTTCCTTCGGTACTTCCCTGAAAAACTGCATATGGCATTTCTCTTTTGCTATGTGGAGCGCAGTCATATCGTAATCGAAGTCAGTCTGTTCCATTGGCCTTACGTTCATAGTCCAGTCTGGCCGCGGAGCAGAGCGAAGGGCAGCCAAAAATGTGTTCTCCACCTCCACTTCCCAGTCCATTTTGCCCTTGTTATAATTCTCGGCGATAGTGCGGTCATCGTTCTTATCGTAGAGCGACATGGCGACCCAAGTGCCACCTTCTTCCTTGACGTTTCCGGCATTGACCATGTGCAGAAAGCGCGCCAACTCTTCCGCTGTACCAAATGAGAGTCAGCCACCAACAGTGTCGGTCTCTTCAGGCATCGAGCCAACGGCGGTCGGGTAGTATTCCTCAAACAGGTAGTGTATCTGTGCTGAGGTTCTCTGCCAAACGGGTAAGGAGCTGCCGCGGAGCTCGAGCGCGGCAGTAAACGGAAACGATTCGAGCGGTACTGGCCGTCTTCCCCGGAAGTAGGTTTTATCCGTGGAGAAACCCTCCGCCTCGTAGTTTCCCATTCTGTGAGGTCTGGGCGAATCGCGTGTTTGGCGGAGGAGAAGAGTCGCTGACGGCGGGTGATACACAAGCCGCTGAAGAATCGCCGTCATGCGGACAGTGTTGTTTGCCATGTTTTCGCCGTCGTTGGCGTCCCTCAACACGTCCGTGCCTCTGTTGAAGCCAATGCTGTACAGAGAATCGCGTAGCGAGGGCTTCTTCTTGGTAACTGCGTCTGTCGACACGCTGTGCAGTATCTCCTGTAGGTCGACGCAGGTATCAAAAAGACCGGGGATCCTGCTATAGCAACTCAGTGTACGTTTCATATGCGGCAACAGGTCGAACCCAGCCAGCACGAGCTCTGGCCTGTACCCGCCCTGCTCCGCGTAATAGGCTATCTGGACCTGGAATTCCTCGATGATTGTCATTAACAGCTTTGGAAGGAGATCGAACGACGCGTCAATCGACTCGCCTTGGTCCCCGACGCCTGCCATGGTGAACAGATCTCTCTTCTCCTGACAGGGCCGGTCCACTACGTTGATATGGTGCACCCAAAGCTGGGCCGACGTGCAGAGGCTTTCGAGTGACTGCGTAACTGGTTGCGGCTTGTTGATATTGCCTGGTGCCATGAAAGTGACGCCGACCTGCGATATGTCTTGCGAGTTGGGAAACTCGGTACGCAGGTCGAGGAAGACGAACGAGCGATGCTCCAGGCCACTCTGCAGAGCCGCTAGATTCGCGATCCTCTTATTCCAGAGGTCGCGCCACCTCTGATTCTCCCAGTCGATTCTATAGGTCGTGATTTCCATCTCGTCAACGGCTCCGGAGTACGTGCTTCTGTTCGCCTTTGCTGTACCGGTACCGGGCGGCGAGGAATAGTAAATGCTATACGCTATGGATGCGTCCTGTGGTAGATGACGCGATGGATCCGACGACGGTTCAGCGCGTCATTTCCGCAGCTACGACGCCCGCAAGTGATACTTAGTGCGGGCGTCGAGGCGTTAGAGGCGGCAGTCGCCGTGGAGGAACACATGGCAAGTCCCGCCTGGGCACCGCACATGCGAATGAACTCGGTCGGCAAAGATTCCTAGATGATTGACTCGGCTCACCAATGACAATATCGAGATGATCAGCAGCTGAGATTTTGCCAGGATATCATCGGGGATGTAAGAGGGGTGATCAAAAGGCACACTGTAATGAAAAGGGACGCTCAAGAGTCTACATGACCCTGCGACTCTGCTGGCAGCAATGCGGCAACGTTGGGCATCACACCAGATGTTCGCCATCTGTGCCGGTACGTGATCTGAACACTTTTGGCGCACGCCTTGTAGCACTCCTTGCAGTAAATACGGCCGGAAAATCTTCACGATGCACGTTCGCATACACACTAGCGACCGTGGTCAGTGTTGCGCAGCTGACATGCAGCAGCGAAATCAACCTTATTTCTCCCTCATTCTTCCCCGCTTTCACTATAACCATCGCCAACAAAAAGCAGGCTCGTTTCTCCTCACTCGCCCTTCGGGTTGGGCTGTGCAGGGTAAGCAGGTTGGGGATGAGGCTGAGCAAAGGACATCCCCTGGACAACGGTGCAAACAAGGCAGCATGTGGGAGGAAACGAGAAGCGGCAGATCAATGCAAAGAAAAGCAGAAGGATAATTAAAATGCGAAACAGAGCTTTTGATAAAACGATCTGATATACTATACCGTCTCGTATACTGTGAAGTACCACAAAAAGGGTCCTGATGCGATCGAAAGATGTGCTGTACTGTGACTAGCAAGTGCCGGTACACCACATTGGTACATCGGTCAACCAGTCTGTCCAGGTACAAGATGAACATTCGCCACGTTGCACGTAACACGCTCCGGAATCAAGAAACTAAGCCAGGCGATCCCCCTAGTTCTGCCATCCAAAAAAGAAGTTTCTTCCACCGTTCTTACGCCCAGTAAATAGGGTCCAACACTGCACTGCACTGCGCGGCAGGACCCCTGTCAAGCGCCGCCCCTTCCCGCCACCCGAATAAAGCGGCCCCACTTCCGGCGACGTCACCCCTGGTCTCCCTGCCAACGACCGGGCGCCAACCAGAGTAAACAACCGGCAGCAGCGGTGGTGCCTGAAGCTGTACGGAGCTACTGGCAAAAGCTGGTGGCTGGGCCAACCACATTTTCAGGCCACCACGCCTCTTGGGCAGGCCTTGTGCCAGGATGCACCTGCCCGAAAATGCGCAAGGTTGGGCTACACTACTCGTGTTCCTGCCTCTTTCTTTTTTTGCAAAAGAGACACACCCAGCCTTCGCATTTTCCCGATAAGACTCATACTGCAGTTGAGAAGAAATCTCCAAGGGAAGTTGCATTCCAAACTAAACATACACACTTACATGCCATTCACACACACTACCACTGCGATATCCCACCCATCCACACCCGAACCCGCATCCCATCCATTCCTCAACGCCCACTGTCTTCGCGAACAACTCCTCTAAAAAAGGTTTTAGATTTTCGAGATATCGGGGCCGCCGCATTCCATCCAGACGTTCAACGGCCATACTACGATTCTATTCTGAGCAATCTCATCGTCGCTTCGTTGATTTCTCCTCGATCTTTTTCCCGGGCCGCATTCCAGTTGCACACCGACCGGACGTTTCCAATCAAACGGCCCTCACACGAGAAAGACAAAGACTCAGGATCCCACGTCGGAACCGAGTTAGAGACGCCTGGACGAGATTCTTCGCTCGTTCTGATACCCAAGGATCGTCCATCGCGATAAGTCGGCCACCGTCTGCGCTCCCTTCCGCCGGGAGCGAAGTTCACTCGTGAGCTGCGCCGCTCTCACGAGCTCCGAATCCCCATCGGGTGGATTCAGCAGAACCTGAACCGAGCATCTCTGCACAAGCGCAACTACGTCGACACGAAAAACCGAGTAGCCCAAGATGCCTCGCTTCCAAGTAGGATGGTACCGGTACATCCCCTTCCTGGGGTACCACCACGTGCTCATGATCCTCATCGCTATCGCCATCATTCTTCTCTCGCTGCTGCTCGCCGGCTGCTCCTCCTCGTCGCCCCTCATCCCCAATATCTTCCTCCTCAGCCTGTACTACCAGAGCTACGAGGCCAAGCCCGACACGGCGCAGGTGTACTACAACGTGCACTCGGCGCTGGCGAACATCGCCGGCGGCGCGCGCCTGCAGGCCCGCGTCGGGTACTTTGGCATCTGCGTCAATCCGGACGGCGGCTCTTGGCTGTGCAGCAACAATGCCACGGCGTTGGCAAAGGAGGTGAGCCAGGACCAGGACCCGCTGAACCTGATCTGGCTGGCGTCGCAGTTTAAGGACATGATTGTGTTTCCGTACCTGATGTGAGTATTTACCACTACCGGAGAATGTGTGACACCCCAAGCTAACTTGTCTCCTAGAATCATCGCCATCATCTTTGCCTTTCTCTGCGTGCTCCTCCTCGCCACATTTCCCTCGTGGTACGAGGAGGAGGACTCAGAAGGCTCCGACCGCGTGGTGCGCGCCATCCCCTCGCGCGCCGTCTCCCAGGTCTCCCTCGCCATCATCTTCATCTCTTCCATCTTCGTCCTCGTGTCGGTGCTGTGGCAGCACACGGCGTCGGTCGCCGCGTCGGTCATTGCGCAAGACTTCGGAAACGGCGTCGTCAAGAGCGGCGTAGGCACGTCCGCCATGGTGCTCGGCTGGTTTTCGTTTGCGCTGCTGATTATTGTGACGATTGGTCTCATTGTCACGATATTGACGATTAGTGTGGTACATCAGTTGGTGTAGTAGTTCCTCGATCCCCGGAAAGGGGACGATCTACACTCTGACAAAGTACCGTGCGATGATATTGTTGATACCAAAGCAAGTGATTATTATTTATTATTATATTAATATCTTTAGAGACCATGACACACACACTGTACAAAGAAAGACGCCACGACGACGACACCAACGAATGTTCCAAACAGCCTCAACAGAATGATATTTGCTATATTGCGGGCCGACACAAGAAAAAAGATGAGATGGCGAGTGGGTTTCTAGGCACGCATCAGCATCGGAGTTTTATTGCTTTTTTTTTTCTTTTTCTTATTTTCCTTTTCCATTCCTTCTCAATACCTTGGCTACTTGATTTTGGAGAAAGCTTTTGCACACGCGCACGAACATTGCCG
>JAZHPD010000006.1:693066-852760 GCA_037575805.1 Lecanicillium sp. G3 | reverse complement strand
AAAAATTAATTATCTTTTATATTAAGATTTTATATAATAAAATAAATATAATTTATTATATCTTTAAAATATCTTTTATATATTTATAATATTTTAAAAGTTATATAATTTTAAAAAAATAAAAAAAGAATTAAATCTATTATATATTAAATTAAATAAATAAATTATAAATATTATATATAATATTTTTCTTAAATATATAAATATTTTAAGTCTTAAATAACCTTAATTTAAACCCTAAAATATTAATATATTTATTTAGATTTAATTATTCTAATTTTAGTCAATAGGTGGGGTAAAGTGCGCGACTCGCTTATCTGCGCGACTCGCTTATCAGTTACGTTATTTATTTAATATAAAATCTAATTTTAAGATTTTTATAAAATAATAAGATAGAATATATATATATTTATTCTAAAATATTTAATTAAATTTCTTTTATTAGTAATATATGCTATATATATTTATAATAATTTTTGTTTTTATTTTACCCGTCGTGCCCCGACCATATCTTTGTCCATGGCGATTTCAAACATACCCACGATCTTAGCACACTCCTTCATAATAGTAGGGCTAGGATAGCTGGTAGGCGGCTCCCCTGGCCTTTCTTTCCAAACCACCCAAGCTATTTTATATTATGCTTCATCGTTTATAACACGAAGGTCAAAAGGTAACCCCGCAGACCGAGATGGTGAGACCCCCCATCAAGTCCGCCCTATCGCCGCTCCTCACAGGCATGGCGGGAATCATCGACGCGCAGAACTAGGGTGATAATAGCGATAATCCCCTCGGCATGATGCCATCGGGCATCGACAACATCACTCAGGCGGTCCGGGATCTTAGAGTCAGTGCGAACGGGCTGCTCTAGTCACGGATGCCAGGGCGGTGCAGGATGGGCACGGCGACGCCGTCTTTGCCGTCACGAGCCAATACTTGTTCGAGTAAAAGGCGCGAGCAACTATACCTATCCTAAGTTTAAGATCTAGAATTTTGTTTATTTATTTCAGTTTGCTTAAATTTATTTAAATCCAATTAGTATGATTAGTTTGTCTTATTATTCCTCAAGTGATTGGTAGTTTTATGTTACAAGCGTTATAAGCATAAGGGGAACAAAGCACGGCATAGACCTTGGTGGCAAAATGACCCCCGGGGGTGGGAGCGCTAATAGGTGCTAGCATTTAAACACAATATTTAAATTTCTCTTCATTGATAGTCAAAATTTGATGCGCACATTCTGCCTTTGAACAAAACTTTCCACTCTCCAAACGTATGGAGATGCGTACCTTTCTGCAACTCACTCCCTATCCTGCACGCCAGGTCATTTACGCGGGATAACTGGCGTAATAGACCTGGATTGTCCAAAACCCGGCAGCTGTAAATACCTCTGACGCTAGATGCTCGGGTAGCTGGTAACATTGTTCACTGGATAGTAATTCGATGTCGTAGAACGTGGACAGTTGGGCAATAGGTCATCCCTACTTATGCTGTGACCAGGGTAAGGCGGTAGGTTTGGAGAATCTCATTGACGGGCTGGAAGTATGTCTCTCCTCCGTACGTGCAGTCACCACTGCCTCCAGATGTGACACCCTGTGCCTGGGAGCCGGAGAGCCAAGAGCCACCGGAGTCGCCGGGCTCGGCGCAGACATTTGTCTGCGTAAGTCCGGTGACAGATCCCTCGGCATAGTTGACTGTGGCTCCTTTTGCCCGGACAGTGCCGCAGTACACGCCAGTGGTGGAGCCGGAGCGACAGATACTGGCTCCGATGGCAGACTCTCGGCTGCCTGAGACCGGTAAGTCACCTCGGCCGTAGCCATCGACGTAACCAGTGAGTTGCGTTCCACTTACGGTGCGGACGTAGCTCATATCAGCACTGCCAGGGAAGACAGATGCGGAAAAGGTTCCCAAAGGCTGGCCACCACTTGTAGTTGCACGAGAGCCCGGTCGTCCGCAATGACCCGCAGACACGAAACCCGTCGTGACGGAGAACCCGATGGAACAGCGGGACCTTCCGTCAATGTAGTATGCGTCGCCGCCCACGACCCTGGCCCTCACGCTTGGCATGCTTTCCACGATTTGCACTTCAAATTCACCCGGAGCGAGTCCCACCTGCGCTGCCAGCTCCTCAGCCTTGGCACGACTGTCGGCGAGAGCCTTAATAATCAGCTTGTTGGCGGCGACATCGACGTAGTACGATGCGATACCAGAGCTAGATCCTGAGGCGGAAGCCTTGGCGTTGGCCTGGCCGACAAATATCTTATCGAGGTCAGATTTGGCCTTTTCCAACTTCGATAAACTGTTGGACACGACAATGGGTGTTGCTCCGGCAGCCGTCACCTGATCAGCCAAGCCGTGGTCTGTGATGCCGACATGGACCACACCCGCGTCAAGCCAACCACCGGCAAACGATTCGCCAGCTACATTGCGGGCATTATCAATAACTTCGTTTGCCTGCAATTCGCGTGAGACGCGAGCAGTTGCCTCCTCGGCATTGAGACCGAAGTCTCGCTTCATGGCCTCGAGAATGCGAGGGTGCAAGCTATTCGCTGCCTGTGTTGGGGCGCCATAGGCAACGGGCAGGACGACTGCCAAGAGGCTAAGGTACTTCATCAACTCCATATTGAAATGTTTAAAAGAGTTTGAACCGTGAGATCAACTTTGAAGAGCGAGAAACTGTTTGAGGACGGATGTCAGTCTTGGATCGACCTGTTCCTGAGGAGGATGACGGTGGATATTTATACACATTTCTGCCTGCATTGTTCCTTCCTTCTGTCTAGACTTATACTGCGATGCACTATAACTGATTTCTAACTAGGAACCTCTCGGCACTTGTGTTCAAAATAACGCAGATCATGCACCCGCGTCCGAGAGCAGTCGTGCAACTGCCGAATGCTGTTAGTATTCTTTGTAAGCCGCTGTGAATCTCGTCTAAAATGTGGTGTGTAGACATGAGAAAAGTAACCATTATCACAGTTCTCCTTCCCATTTTGTTCAAGTTTGGCATGTGTGGTAACTGTAGGATCTATTTATATTAATAGAGTAACCCCGAAAGGCATCTCGGCCGTATCCACCCCCGCATTTCATTAAGGAGAAGATAAGCTCAAAACAACCCGACCACTAAGCATCCTGACGGCATGGTACCACATGCCGCATTAGGCAGGAGAAGAAATCCGCGGCCGCAGCGTTCATTTTTGTCGTGAACTCAAGGTCGCGACGAATGTAACAATCGGTTTCCTTCGGTTTTCTACTGAGGAAAACTCACTAGTAGTTTGTAAGTGCTGTAAAACATCCACCGTCTCAAAGTATTCAATATCAAATTTATCTTTCAAGGCATCCAGCTAGATATTATCAAGTACCGGGCCTCAAAAACCCCGCAGTAAGATGCCAAGAGTATTATTGTATGGTCGACTTTGCCGAGCACGGTCTAGACACAGGCGTGATGTCCGTCAATTGGTACTTTTCCAAGGAAGAAGATCGTGTCCTAAATTCAACTGAGTTCTTTACCAATTCGGCCCGATTAATTTGCATGTCGACCCTGAATAGATTCTATGTCAACTGCTAGAGTTGTTACTCAGGTAGGTCCCAAGCTACCTTTTTTTCCACCCAAACCTTCTTTACTTCCATTTTAAGGCTTTCACATTTTTTAAATCACGACTTAAAGGACATCCGCTTTAAATGACTTTTAGCTCTACTAACATTCAAATGAAATGGCGTAGGCATAGGTAAAGGTTTGCCGAACCCGCCTTCTCTTATCCCCTTGACTACGGAGGAGAAGCAAGCACGTTACTAGATCCACGTAGAAAAAAGGGCTAAAAGATACTAGATAACTAGGGCTGTTCTAATATACGATAATTATTGATCGCAAGTAGCCCTTGGTTCCTGCCTATGCCATATAACTTCTTAGATGCAGCTAAATATGCTAACTATCTCCAGTTCTGTGACTTGTAAGTACCATCATTTGTTATTACCTCTTTGAAACACTTGCTTCCTCCGCAATCAAAGCAATAGGTGAACATGAGCGCAAGGCTATCCTAAAGTTAGTGGGATAATTACTACGTTGGTAAAACAGTTGCGCGAAAAAGAGACACCACCATCGGACAGAAAGATGGTATGAATACCCTTTTTTATGTTTGGTATTATTGTGTTATGGGCGTATACGTACGCTTCGGTTTTAGAATGAGGGCGGCTTGGACAAATAATGATAAGCGTTTTAGAGCAGCATTCGCTCCACAGCTGCATCTATGGCAGGTCCAAGCTGTCCATCCTCTATTGCGCGACGGCCATCGATGGCACAGTTTCTTCCATTCAATTGTCGTCGGGTTTGATCTGATTTTCGCTTCCCATGCATTACAACGACTAAACGAGCCGTCGGGCCTCTGGGCGAGCGGAAAAAACTCCACGCTTGTACTGGACATGTTGTCGTGTTTTCGCATCATCATCGCACGCTGACTCTCGCGAATAGTGTGACCGCGGCTATCCTTACACATTGCGTTCGAACCAGCAAAGTTTGCGAGCCACCAAAGCCACTGCCAATACTGTCAAGTTTGTTGCCGTCAGTGGCTAACCGGAGCCGGGTCAAGGAGTTCAGCTTGGCGCGCAGGTCCGCAAGCCCACAGAACCCCTCTACTTAGAATTTTTCGCGCTTTTGCCAAAGGATTCCAATCCGCAACGAGACACCGTGCCTCTCATTCATCGATGCGCGCCGCTACACGAAGTGGCAATAGCAGTTGGGGCCCTCGAAGTGAGCAGCAGAGCCTCAGTCAGCTCGTGGCATGGGCAGGAATCGCTGCAATCTGCCGCGTTGAACCTGTACCGTAGGTCAATATAATCTCTCCGGACAAGGCTGGCAGAGGACCCTTCATCCTGCGGCGACGATATCCTCTGGAGTATATGCCTAATGGGCCTGTTCGAGGTATGCATGAATTCACAAACCAAAGAAAAGCAATTTCGATATGCCTTGTAGTTCATGTCGGAAACCTGGGGAGATCAATGGACTAAGCAAATGTGTCATGCATGGCCTATCAAAGATTTTGCAGTTCAATGGTCCTGTTGCATCCTCGTTGTCACTACACCAAACCTTTTTTGATGGACTCAGAATGATGGAAGCAACGAGGGTTGTCATGTGCGGCGACAATACATTCTTCTCACAGGATGTATGGCTCCGTTATTGCTTAAATCCTGTGTCGAAAGGCTACAGAGTGCCAGATCCGATGGCGAGTATTGCAACACTCATAATACAAACTGCATCCTTTGCAAAAAGAGAGGGGGGGTTACAGTTGGGTCGAAACGTAATATGCTGCTGTTGACTGACGAGTGAATCCTTTTTTCCTTTTTTTTTTTTTTTTTTTTTTTGAGTTTGTGGAGAGCGTTCCGGAATCAAGGTGCTCGGGTGACCTAGCTATAGAGGCCATCGCTTGCCAGGGCATTCAGGTTCAGTACACTAATTGCAACTGGTACGGGAATAATGCGTCGTGCTGGTGGGAGCAGACAGTATCAGGGCGGAGCAGCAGAGTAGAATCGTTGGTATTCTGGAGCACGTATATAACTTGGGATTTGTTGTGTCGCAGAGAATCAAGCTCGAAGTTGAGGAGCTGTGGCAAGTTTCTTTGTCGCACAAATCGGGAAAGCAAAGCCAAGTGTAAGAATTTGCTGGTAGTGGGTGATGTGAGAGCAGATTACTAGATGAGACTTTCTGACTATTCTTTCGTTTAACGCATTCGCAAAACACCCACTGCCTTCCAAGGAGCGCAGTTCCTCAGCGTCTGTAGCTAATCTGATCAATTGCAAGTGTTGGGGACCAAAATATTGAATATTCCGTAGCCACCCAAGTTCGCAATTCCGGCGAAAAGTAATCATATCCGACGATTACATTGCAGTTGTCAACAAAATTTGTCACGGGTATAACGCCCTGATACATGATATCCCACTGCAAATATAAGAGTCAGAGGCCGTACTGTACAAAATATACTCTGCGGCGGGGTTTTGTTACAGCTGCTACGCCGCCATCGGCGAACTGGCGATGTCTCAGACCAGCAGATGTTCCCGGAAGATGGGAAATTTTAAACTGTCGTCACCCCTCCACACAGCTGGCACGGCGGAATTACTAGAGTAAGTTGTCAGAGAGTTTCCCACAAAATCGTCCTAGGTCAGGTTGGCATAGTTAATTTTAGGCGACACCAGGTTGCTGCCGAGTCCTTCATCAGAAGGCCCATATACTTCGTCGGCGACTACAAAGCCCTTTGATGGCGAGTTGTTGATGAAACCTCTGGTGATGTGGGATACATTCTGATTCCTACATCTTCTCATCAGACACGGAAACCACCGCGGCAATGGACTTCGGGGCGTACATACCACTTGTATTGGACAAAGCTGGTGCAGTACTCTGACCAGGAGCGAGGGGGTTGCAGTTGCGCAAAGTCGGCAGAGAACTTGATCATTGACGATGGGAATGACGGGCAGATTTTGATTTTGGCCTCTGCAACTCCCGACGTAGCGGCTAGGTATGCCAGGAGGATCAGACCAAAATGCATGCTGGATATATTGAGTCTCGTCAGGATGTGATACGCTAGCGTATATGTCTTGGCTGTTATTGTCGTACTATAGAACTCTACTTTATGTGTCGGCGATTGGATTTTTTTACCTTTGCACTATCAGCGAGCCGGTGGAGAAGACTTTTTCTGTGCGTTCAATTGATTCCGCTTCAAGATACAATGCCTGCCCCGGTTGCTTCAAGGGTGCCTCCCAGGAAAGACCCTAAAGCTGATACAAGTAACCCCTTCTGCGGGTCGCTGCCCGAACGCCTACATTTTGGCATCGCACCCCGCCTGGCAGTGGGTAACTACGCTAATTACCAAATTAGGACGTATTCGAGCGCACTGAACAATTGCTCGCAGCTACAGATAACGCGATTGTGAATAACAAGCATGCACGGCTATAGTATCATGCACTCGAGCAGTCTCGTGGGCATCCAGCGGCTGAAGCGGAATTGGCAGCTGTCTTTCTCCACCAACTACACTATTCTGCTGCGACTAGCCGCACAAAATTTACGTCCAACACTCAGGCGCGAGAAGAAACACTCTCAAACAGCATTTGTGATGACGAGATTGTCATAATCATATGTCCAAACCACATCTCTCAAGACAGCTAGTTACCGGCAACATGTTTCCGTTGTACCCGTGCTATAGAGTTTGGTATAATAGTTGTCCGTCGTCTCCGACGTTGCAGCCCGTAAAAGCGGCACTCATCCAATTTGGTAGCAAAAAGCTTGCAATGTAGCGCTACTCTGTATTACCTGTGTGGTACCAGGAGCTATCCGACGCCATGTTCTGTCTCCTAAGAGAAGTGAGTTTAATCGTCCTTAGTAGCAGCTCATGTGACTACGCGACACGTTGGTCGATGGCCACGCTTGATGCCAGACGTATTGTATTTTTAATCTGGCGCCCATTCAAGCCAAAGCTCGCCTACTCCCCCAGCGCTACGTCTACCGTCGGGAACCCGGCGAGCCCATTCATCTGGTTCTTGCAGACCCGCATGCTCACATCCTCATCTAGTGGCCCATACCGCATTGCGAGAGTAAGCCGGCTCTCAAAGGCGTGGTCGAGATTTTGACCCGATTCGTTGTGTGGAACAGGGTGCCCGGTTAATACTCCATCGTGCCGCCACGCGTCTCCTGAGAGACGTCGGCCTCGCCCAGAACCGCCACCGCGCCCCATCCCGCGCGGAGACAGAGCACCTCCGTAAGACGGTGCTCCAGTACGTCGTGCCTCACGCCCAGCTCACCCATTATGATGTAGTGCCGCGGCCGTGAGAGTTTTGCCCACGCCGGGGGCCCATGGAGCAAGAGATGAGGACGCCGTGCTTGCCACTGATTAGGTGCGGTGTTGTGCCGCTGGCGCTGCTGCTGCTGCTGACGCTTAGACGGCCTGAATAAGCTTTTTTTCCGCTGGACAGCACCAGCCGCTCGAAGGCATGATGGTCTTAGAAAGCAATGGGCGAGATGCCGCTAATCAAGGCGTGCCTCCATGCTTTCACCGTGAAGCTGAAGCCTTCGAGAGCGGGTCAGCATATTATCTGGAGCTTTCCCGGGGGCACATCAGGAGAAACTCGAATTCAGTCTTTGTAACCGACTCGTTGTGGTTGGACCCTCAGTTCCTTGCGATGCGTCTCCAGGAAGCGACGGCGGGAGCGGTGGTGGGGCTGCTGCGAGATTGCTCGGAGTCTTTTTTCAGCGGTGTACAAATGGGTTGCGTAAGGGGGCAAAAAGAAAAGACAGAAGTAAAATAACTTGGTGAGACCAATCGAAATCGTGAAAAAAGTTCGAAGATAGTATCGTGGAAACCAGATACCCCGCTATGCTAAGCATGTATTATTTATCTAAGATCGGAAGCTTAAAAGTTGCCGAAAATCAGTGGCCGGCGGGAGAAGCCAATGGCAGCGAACTTGTTACATAGTCAATTCCCAGCTCGCTGGATTCAGCGAGCTGGTGCCCATAAATAGCTGAGCTCCTTCTGCACTTGGCAGGAGGACAACAATTCAATTCGTACATGCTGCACACCATATTTGACGTGTGCACTGTGTATTCGATCCGCCTGCTTACTGCATTGCCAGTATAAGCAGAGGCTCGTTGGAGACAACGAGCTCCCAACTAGAAGTGACGATCCCATCGTCACTGCTGGAGGACCTTATCAGGAGAGGTCTAACAGAACTCATTAGAAATAAAACGAGACCCGGGGGTTATAAGGCATCTATTATCACTTAATATTATAATAACTAATAAAAACATTTATCCCTCGTATAAAATTTCTATTTGCGGCCTTTATAAGATAAAAAAAATAAAGTTAATTAATTATAGGGTAATTATTAATAGTTTAGAGATAATAATAAATCTATTAAAGATAAACTCTTAATAGTGGAATTATTTAAACTAATAAAAAGAGATCTAAGTTATCTTAGCTGGCTAGTAAGATTTTTTAATTATTTATTTATCTATTATATAGTTCGCTACTAGCTCGTTGGATAGAGCGAGTAGGTGCCTATAAATAGCTAACTTCTTCCTACACTTGGCAGGAAGATAACGAGTCAATTCTTACATGCTGCACACCTTATTTAACGTGTGCATTATATATCTAGTCCGCCTGCTTGCTACACTGCCAGTATTAGTAGAGGCTCGTTATTTCCAACGAGCTCCCAATTAGAAGTGACGACTCCATCGTCATTATAGGAGGACCTTATTAGGAGAGGTCTAATATTATTCTCTATAAGATAGGAATAATTACTAGCGAAAAGAGGATAAAATATATTAATACTCCAAATAAATGGGATTAATCCTACGCATTACCAACCCTTGCCGCGCGCCGGTATTATTATCCATATCCCCGGCGTGGTCACTCCTGGGTGCATTAAGATTGCCCGCCGGGCCGACCATATTCTTATTAATATAATTCACGAGAACGGCCTCTGTATCCAGATCGGCCAAGCTTTTGCCGCTCTCGACCGCAGAGTAAGTTAGTTGGACCTATATTCCTGTGACGTCAACTCGGGAGATGGTAACGGTAGTATAATGCAGCGTGCCATCGGTATTATGGGTGACAAGCGCGCCTACAAGTATATCATTATTTTGCGCGCCATCTCGACCGACGCGTCAATACCGAGGTTGGCGGCATGTGGCGCGTTGTTTATTTCATTCACGACCAAGTAAGATCGCCGCTGGCTATATTATTATTTTGTCTTACACGATCGCAGCAAACCCCCTGGCATTATCAAGCTTAGGCCAAGATTGGTTCAAACCCCGCGGTAATATAAACACGTAAAATAATAATTAATATTATAAAGACAAATAATAGATATTTCATCATATCCCTTTGAGTGCGCGAAGGCTCCGGAGAGGTCACTAACCAGGGGTTAAGTTAATCATACCACACATTAATAAAAGGTACTTAATTTTATTAGGAAAGCTCACCATAATAGAAGTCCCCGTGATTTCTAGTGGTACAAAGAGCTATACCACAGTTATCACACCTGTACACGGTTTGGCGGCATTTTGTTATGGCAGCTAGCTAGGTAACTCATACCTTAATATGCCAGGTTAAAAGTGGTGCGAGTGACTTGCCGGAGCCTTCACGCACTTAAAGGGATAATATTTATTTCAGCCAGATTATCTAAAGCCTCCTTGCCTATAATACTAATAGTATATATATATTTAAATAAAATTACTGCCGCATATTAATGACGGCGTAATCATGGCGATTCACTCGAGTCGAGGGGGGAAGATGACTATTTCAGGAAATTACATAAAAACAGACTGCATACATGCCCGATATAATTCATAAATTCACAAAATTATATTATAGAATTAAGAAACTATCTTGCCTCTTTAATACCCGATTATATAATAGACATAGCGTATTATGAGACACTTGCGACAATATGAATGAGAGAATGAGACGGTGTACCGCACCGCCTACGCTCGCTGCAACGATCCGTGGGCTGCATAGAATGCAACCGGCTAGTGCCGCCGGGATTCCTCTCCGGAAAACAACAACGTGATGACTTGTCTAATCCAATGTCGCATTCCAGTCCTCTCATTGTAATCTCTTAGCGAGGATCCACTAGGCCCTACTGTTTCTGTCGTATGTTAGAATTCTTCTCTCAATGCCGACTCATGGAACTAAGACAATTCTTTTTCCCCTACTCGGGGGAGAGACAGATCGCCGGTCGCTAAGTTTTAGGCACATACTTTGATGCAGATCACTGACAATACTATTGAGAAGAAGAAAAATTCAAAATAATAGCCAATTACTTTAGAAGTCGAATAGTTTAAATATACTTTTATTATAAAAGTTATTAATTCGAGTTAGAATATTTATTCCTCTGATACAAGTATAAAATAGCCGACCGGCGCTCTATCTATTTTATCTCCTTTCTATTTTGTAAGGTAGATGTCTCGCAATATGGGACATGCATTCGTATAAGCTACGTACATTGCAAAATACCACCTGAGGTTAATGTCGCAGTTTAGAGGAGGGGTGGGACCGGCGTAGTATAATAGTTGATGTGTCTGAATCTCGCAAATGAGGGGGCGGCGCCGCAAACGGAATTGTTTAACTTTTCTCTTAAGCGAGTGGCAAGAGTGGGGCGGAAGCCAATCCAGACCGATGGCCAAAGGTACAATACAACCACCAGCCAGATCTACTAGTTATTCCCGACCAGCCTGCAAGGGGCTTTAGAATAAGGCGGCCGCCGTGGTATCTTGTTTATCTGTTAAAGCTTCCTCCTTGACCAGATCAGGAGTTTCCAGATATGGTTTTCCGGCAGCTTCTTTCTTGATTGTTGTGTATAGACCCCACAGAGGTAGGAGGCTGGCTACTTAGAAACCGGCCGCTTATTCTGCTACCCACATGCGCCCGTTTCGCCCGTTTCGCCCATTTCACCCAAATTGGGCCTCATGCTGGTTCAGCTGGTGGCGAGGTTACGGCGGGCCTTCGGGCCAAGGTTGCGATCGTCCGCTAGCTCCCACAATGACCCACACCAAGGCTGGCACACTTTTCTTTTTGCGTCTCCTTTTCGTGTATCTTGGGCGCTCATCCCATGTCATCGAGCGTCAGTCTAGATCTGCTATACCTAGTCTTGGGCATCATCCTTGTTTGGCGGGAGGTCGGTGAAGGTTGCAACCTGTCCCGTGTCCCCCACCACGAGCCAAAGCAGGGCTGGCATACCTTGTTGTTCCCCCTTTTTTTTGTTTTTGTTTTCATTTTGTTTAGGCCTTGCATGCAGTATCACCCACTCACACTGTTCTTCTTGGCCAATCTTAGGATGGATGCATAGGTTGCGCTCGGCTAGCAGCCGTGCCGATGGGTATGGATGGTATCTTGTATGCCACCCTTGTCTGTCTGCCGTCCTGTGTATCATCCCGTATACAATCGAACCTCCAAAATCGTGTATAAATACAACCCTCCTCCGCCACATTACCAAGAACTTTTTTTCCATCATCATTCACTACTTCCACCGCATCTCTCAACCTCACACACCAACAACTCTTAAATCTTTTCAGATTTTTCAACCACAAACATCACCGCGAAAATGTACGCCTCCGCCATCATCGCTGTTGCCCTCGCCACCCTGGCCACTGCTACTCCCACCTGGGGCGGTGACAACGTCGTCGTCCAGAAGGTCGGCGATGTCTGCGGCAACGGCAACACCGTCCACTGCTGCAACTCGGAAGATGCTAAGAAGGCTGTCGGTGGTCTTCTCGGCGCTGTCGACCTTCACAACCTCCTTGGCAACTGCAACCACCTCCAGATCCCCGTCATTGCCGCTGCTGTCGGCATTAACGACAAGTGCAAGCAGCAGCCCGTCTGCTGCGGTGAGCAGGAGCAGAACGTAAGTCATTCGTACACATTAACCTCTACATAAGTATCTAAGCTAACCTCATCAGGGCCTCGTCAACCTCGGCTGCACTCCTATCCAGCTTCTTTAAGCGCGTTAGCCAGCTCCTTCTATTCTGCAAGACCGACGCTATACTGTCCTAGAAAGTATAGCGTCATTTGTGTAGCTAGTTTCTCTAAGCGCCTTAGACAGCTCCTTATCTTCTTCTACATGACTATGCTCTACTCTCCTAAAGAGTACAGCGTTGTTTATGTAGCTAGTTTCTCTAATAATAATATCTATTATAAAAATATTTTGTCTATATACTTATAAATGATACCTACTCTCTGCATAATAATTGGTCTAATTTTTTTAGAAAAGAAATTATTAAGTCATTATGAATCTGGTTTTAGGAGCGCGTAAACTTCATTGTTGGACTATGCATTCAAGATTATTAAGCATACGGACTATCTTTGCTACAGAAATACGCTGCGAGCAATAATTGCGGTGTGCTAGGCGAATAGAAATCACCTTGCCGTCTGCTGTCAGTAGTGTTTAACACCGTGTACACACTCTGTGGCGCTGAGTTTAAGACCTGCAGCCTGCCCTGTCCTGTCTTTCATGCACGGTAGTGGTGGTCTGTGAAGTACAAGTGTTGTCAGCTTTGTTTATTGCTGAGTGCGACCCCGGTCCGGGTTAATTTCCCGGCTCGCCGACTAACTCTGGCCAGACGCTGAGTAATCGAGCTAGAAAATCGTTGAATGTTACTCCTTACACAGACCGTTACACGCTTGCCGCTTCTGACAGGTAGGACTCGAGCACTACTTGAATGAAAGAAGATAGACACTAAATTCGATCACCCCGCTCCAACGGTTACCCAGCTGGTCAGTGTGGCTTAGGAACTCACCAGCCACCCACAAGCCACAAAAGGGAGGACCTACCCTATATTACAAGAAAAACTTCAGAAATTCTATATTATAACTTCCCCTACGGATAGTTGGTTATTTATTATTAATCTATTAAATATCTTCAATTCTTTTAATATTGAAATATTAAGATATCTAATCTTGGTTCACCCTACTTAGCCCCTATATATACAATAGTGTTTAGAATACTGATTTATCCTAGAGACATTAGGAAAGTGCCGATAGAGTGAGAAAAAAGCCGAGTATCCGCCATAGTAGCCTGCTGACTGCCCAACAAAACTGACCTCATAACTCAGGATTCCATGCCGTCCCATGCCGCGCTGCGTATGAGTAAACAGGGCGGTTGAGCGATGCGCATGTGTACTGTAAGTCAATATCGGTGTTTCTCGACTGAGAGGGCTGGTGGTACGAAATGACGCAAGCAGTCAACGTCGCCTCTTCAAAACAGGGCAGCACTCCAATACAGCCTCGAGTGCCCAAGCCACACAGACAGCGGTGGCGGAACTTCGCTTACCGAGTATACACTGGGCCGTGCAGCCCAAGGACACCACAATCCCGACTTGGAGCCTTGAGATCTAGAATAAAATGACGGGAAAAGCAGAACGAGAAATTGCAGGCTTGATTGATGGTGATGACCACGCTCAGTTGCTTTGTGTGGAGCGCCTAGGTATGTTACCCAATAAAATGTGCCCACCGAATTCCTCCCTGCCGATCCCTTTCCTGTCATCTTGCAAACGCTTTCCCCGGATATGCATCGCGTCGCCAGCTGCCAAACACCTGACCCCTTGTCCGACTCGCTGCGTCTCCAACGGTCGAGTGCCCTGTATGCGGGAAAACTTACGCGTGACAGAGCTCCTTGACGAGGCACTCTCATCTCACGAAGCATGCGTGCACGTTCTGCTGCCTCCGGTTCTATCGTCATGATCTCCTCTCGCGTCACCTGAGGCTGCACAAGCGCGTCGCGACCCGAGGCATCCTCGACAAGTCCAGACTTGTTGAGGCCTTCCAGTCCGACGGCACCGCGGCACCTCTGCCACACTGCCTGCATCACATGTCGCGAGCTGCGGATCAAGTGCACCGGCACGTCCCCTTGCGACCCCTGCGTCAACGTCGACAAGCCTTGTTTGTATAGCCAATCCTCCGGTCGTTGGTGTCAAATCCATCACCAGAATAGACCCAGGTCTACCCAGTCTGAGCCACACAATGACAACAATCTGGAAAAAGACCAGACCGAGCTGTCAAGAAACGGTGCCGTTCCGAACGGTAGTGCGCGAAACCTGTCAAGCCATTCGCAAGGCTCCCCAGATACACCCTCCCGCACCCAGGTCGGAGGCAATACGACAGCAGGCGCCCTGCCCATCAGGAACGGCTCTAGAAACGCTGCCTGTCCCTCTTTCGGCTGTATAATTCGGCGGAGGTGCTACGAACTCGGCCTTGTTTGACCTGGATCAGTCTACAGTGCTCGATGTCTTTAGTTAGCTTTACGGCTTCGAGCCAATGGATGTATATCTCAGTCCACATACGATCGATGCAATATCATCCTGGCCATGGCTCCACGAAAGCGTCTACCTCTCAGGCGCGCACAATGATGTACGCGCTGGAGCAAGTGGTCCCCTTGACGACCAATCCATGCACGCGGGCGCGGTTGCAGACGGAGTAAACAACGATCCTGGCAGCATGTCGCAGTGGCCAGAAAGAATGAATGCGGGAAATATGCCGGCAAACGCCTCCACGCTGGACATGTTCGTTGCGTCCACAGACCAACCTCGTATGTATGCACCGTGACACGGATGGACAAACAACCCTAACGCGCACGCAGACAATGCAATCACGGCTATGACCCCGGCCGAATGGCCCGAGGAGCCTGATACAGTCTTGAATCTACTCTTGTGCTATGCTGCCGCCTCACAAGACGCCATGCGGGCCGCAGAAGGCCATTTGGTCTACTGGAAGTCCATCTCACGCAGGATCGCCAGCGCGTTCCAGATACTCCACGACCACAGCTCGCAGAAAGTCCCGTTTCTCCAGTCCTTAATCGAGCTGCGTAGATCAATTCGAACCACTGTGGTCACTCTCGAGTCCGCACACTCTGCAAGTCGACCAACTGCAACGTCTGCTTTATCTCGTACTGGCACCAATCGGCGCCATGAACTCCAGTCCACCGCGCGAAAACTCGCCTCCATGCTACACGACAGCCTCTGCACAACTCTTGCCGGGCCGCTGGACCCGCCTGTCTCATTGCCGTGGTAGTATTACACGAGCCCATATGCAAGATCTTTAGCATCGGCCTTAACGGATGCTGTGCCCCGGGCAAGATCAGTAATCAGACGCGCCAACGGCGTTGTATATTCACAGTTGCTTGAGCTATCGATTTTAGTAGCAGACGCTGCGACAATTGTCAAAGCTAGACAGATGAACGACCCAATCATTCCGAATTCACGACAAAATAGCGTTATTCACGCATATTTGCTGGAAGATCTCCGTAATACTGTTACTCGGGCGCAAAATATGCATATTTTCTTTTCCCACGAAGGATTACGTGGCTTGCTAGTCTTTCTCGTATCGCCACGATGTGCGATAACTGCCGAAGGACGCTATAGCTTATAGTGGCGGCATCCGCCCCTACTAACACCGCGGGGAGCTTTTAAATGTCCCGAGACTGAACTATGTGTGGGGTAATGTGAACAGAATTGAACAAGGCTCGATGCAAGTCAACGACAGTTCATTGGAATGAGCTGACGTTCGCTAGCGCCGGTCGCGTGAGCCCGATCGTGGGGCGAGAACGGCATGTGCAGTGATAGAGATTGTGTTGTCTAGCGTGATGGATAATTGTTTGTATTGTAGAGTGCTAGAGATAATTTTCAACTTTCGTGATCTGCCTTGCTACACTGCCGATAGAGGCGGTCCTCAATAACTTGTTTTGGCTGAGATTTTGCAGGCCAGAACATTGAACTTGTTCATATTTTCGAGCTGTGAAACTCTTCTATCCAAGCCTTAACAAACTCCGCCTCCTGATTGTGCACATCAGTAATTTGCTTCGGGGGGTATCCGGGTCGATATTGGCTCGCCGGAATGTCGAACTCGTCCCAGTGATGTGTAGCTGGATCAATGAGTATAAAAGGCTGCTCAGTCGTTGACTGTCGGTCGACATTGGCGCCGATCTTGTGAGGCGTGGCAGCTCGCCATGGATCCTGCTTGCCATCAATTATGGCCACGCGAGGGTACGAAAAGTTGGTGCCACCAAGCTTATTGATGGACTCGACGTCGGGCGGTCCCGAGACGCCAAAAGTAGTGTTGCAATCCCTGGCGACATACTCCAGCGTCACGGCTCTGGACAATATCCCAAGCTGGTCTTTCGGGACTCCGGAGCCCGACATAAAATAGCCCCATCTGGATGGCTCGTTAGTACCTTGTCCGTGACTAACCCTGTGTATGTTATGTCACTTACTGTGTACATTGTTGGTACCGCCAGCTCGAGTAGTGTCCCCGTTTGGCATCTCTCCTGTGGTGGTCGTGATCCAAGAACTTGACTTCGGCACTCGGCCCGCGTGTCGCCTCAGAATCGTCGGCCAGAAGCCCAACGTAATTGAGGAACTGAGTCGCGGCTTCGGTAGCATATCCGGCGTCCCTAACTAGCTGCTCCGCCAAGGCGCGGCTACTCTCAAGGTAAGGATAGAGCAGTTTTCGCGATGTGATCGAAGCGCAGTAGGTTTGCAAGATGTCATTACCTTCGCCCTTGACCCAGCTTTCGCCTTGCAGTGCACCGCCCGGGTGACTGATGAGAAGGCCGAACTCAGCGTCCTGGATCGACGAATCGTACCCAAAAAGCTGTTTCACAGAGTCTACTTTGGTAGCGCTGCCGCTGAAAAGGGCCTTGTCAACCACATGCGTCGTCTCGGTCATAACCTTACCACAGTCACCAGGGGCAAATAGGCGCGCAGCCTCATTGTACTCCCAGTAGTCATACACGGCCTCGGTAACACCAGAAGATGATATCGCACCCCAAAATGAGCTGGGGTGGAGCTTTCGCGCAATAGCTGCGAAAGCGCCCGCATAGGAGCCCCCATAAATAATCCACGGCGTGTCGGCGGCTGTCAGATTGAGGTGCTCCAGGCCAGGAAGTTTTACATTTCGTGCAAAGTAGGCGGCATCCGCGACGGCCTGTTCAGTGCTGAGGAAGCGGTAGTCGGCAATTGTCGTGCCTGGCAGCGGGAAGCTAGTGCCGTAGTAGCGATGCTCGAGAGAGATGACGATTCCACCGGTAGCTTTGCCCAGCAGTGAGCCAATGCCGTTGGTCAAATACGGAACGCGATTCTCCGCGCTTGTCTCTCCGGAAGCGATGACGATGACAGGCCCGCCCGGCTTGTAGAATGCCGTCTGTAGAAAATAGCGCATGGGAAAGAAGTCATCTGAATGTGGCTCGTATCGACTGTCATTGTGGAAGTAGTCCACGGGCACAGAGAAGTTATACGCCCGAATGCTGCAGTTTTGCTTGCCACGAGCGGCAGGAATTGTCTCGGAAGTAGAGAGGCTATTGCCAGAGCTAGAGGGCAAGGCCATGCAGGAGGCCAGGCCTGATGCGATTGCGGCACAGCCAAACATGCCACTCCACATGATAGCTGAATGAGCCTCTGGGCAGCCAATTGGGGAAGTAAAGCCTCTGTGTTAAATGATCAATGCGGGAGAGGAACTTGTGCCGGAAAGCCATTGACATAAATATGAGAGCGAGCACTTTTTACGTCGTATCGCTTAGTGTTTGGTCGCATTGTCTGTGTATTTTGTCCCCCGTGGATCTTCGCCACTTGCCTTGGTTAGGCAGGTCATAAGCTAAATGGCCGTAGTATGCCGAGGACAGGTAGTTTATCAACGTCAGAGTTGCTTAACTACAGTGGTGTATGAGGGAACCGGTCGCAACTCAAATTCACCATTTGTCACATTAGTTGTAAAAATTTCTAATAGATTCGTTTTTGGGGCCGGCACCGCATGTGTTATGAAAAGAGTACATGGAAGGAGAGGGCCAGGAGCACGCGGTCAGGGCAGTCTGCGCTGCCTACTGTCCTACTGTGGACGTGGTATCGCCCACTCACTGCTGCGGGCGAGCTACTTTGCTGCTACGTTGCGCCATAGCTTGCCAAGCAATAGAACGGGAGCTGGGCATGATTCGCTGGCTTGCAGTCCGTTCGCGCAACCTTGCCCTGTTATCTAAATGAACTGAATTTTTCACGTTGTTTCTCATTATGCGTATTGGCCTAGTAACCTTTAGATATAAGCTACCCTTGTTGATCTGAACGCATGCGTTTCACGGTATCGACCTAGCCCAAGTCGACCGACTATGATTATAACAAAACGACCCTCCTCTTTAGTTACCACCAGCCCTCCATTCCTTTACTCGGTTAACCCAGTCGCTGACAAGGGCCTGGAATACTGGTGCCTCATCGATGGGCAATCCATGTATGCCACGGTCCAGCACAATATAAGTTGACCGAGGGTACAGCTCTAGTAAACGAAGGCTGTCTCGATAGCCGACACTGTCATCGTGCCGACCACACACAATCAGCGTCGGTGCAAGAAACTCGCGTTCGTTGTGCAGCGCGGCCGACAGTCGATACCGCTGCGGGTCCGTTCGAATGGGCCGCAACGCCTCGTTATCGACTGCGTGTTCTGCGGGGATGTAGGCTTGCTCGAATTTCGTTTTTAGAGTTTTAACATAAGCCGGGGTCTGGATCAGAACATTGCCCAGCAGTTTCTTGTCCTCTCCGGACATGCTCGACATGACTTTCTCGTCTGTTACCAAAGGCTTGAAAGCATCCACATCTCGCTTGTCATCAAATGGCTCAATGAGTGGCACGCGGAGGAGCAACCCATCGACTTGCGCCCTATACTGCTGCACTATCCCACGAGCGAGGTAGCCACCACATGACGAGCCGATGACCAAGAACCTTTCTTGCCCGATTCGCGAATCAATAAAACTTTTCAAACGAGAAAATACATCGTCTAGATCTTTGACATTTTTGGCAGGCGTTTTGCCCATACCTGGAAGATCCACGTAAATGCGACGAAGTCCTGTGGTGTTGCTGAAGATAGGCTCAAAGTCTAACTCATCGACCTTCCCTTGCATCTCCCATCCGTGAATGATTAGAACCGGAATGCCTTCTCCGATTTCATTTGAAGACAGGGGAAACCTCATGATGTGTAATGTCATTGATGAGCGCAAGTTAAGCAGAAGCGAGCTGTAGTTGCAGGAGACCTGGAGGGGTAAGCTAAGGTAGGCGTAAGTACTGTGATGTTTATCACGTGTTCATTACCTGGTCGAATTTCGCAAGCGCATCGCTCATGCATTCGACCGCGGGGGAGTGGGTTGATATGACTAATGGCATTTAGGGGCAAACAAGAGAGGGAGGTCAAAAATTTGTATTTTCTTCACAGCAATACAAACCTTTAGTTATGAGAAACTTATAATCCTAGGTCGAGGCCAATGTAGTCGGCACTTCTTCCGTAGTTCATTCGTCGCGCAAGCGTGAGCCCTCGCTAGGAACTAGGCTGACGGGGCTGCAAGGCAAGAATGTTCCGCGCCGCAGCATTAATGTTGTTCGATCTGGCGTTGGTAGGGCACTCTGACTGGGTCGTGACCGGCTGACGAGACTAAGGGGCTGCATACAATTTCCAGTTGCATCAATATCGAACGTCTGTTTCCGACGTAGTTAATGGAAGTGGTGAATCTAGGTAGCCAATTCCCAACTAGTCAAGCCTCTGAACTGCATGTACCCAATTTACATGAACATTCAACAGCTGCAGTGTTAAAGAAGTACCTGGTGCCAGTAATGCTCTGTTTATATTGGGGTCATGAATATCCCAATATTCTTTTCCGACCACGGTTTAAAAGAATGCGGGTTTGATATATGCATTATGGATAGTGTAGCCCTCGCGGCGCGTCCGTTTCTGAACGAACACGATACAGGCATTGAAGCGTCGACCGGGGACCTTCCAATCCGAGTACTGCCAAACGTGACGAGTATTGTTGGCCTGACAGATTCTGAATGGGTTGCGAAGCGGTATTCGCCCGTCCGAAACTTCACTTACTACAGAAATGGCGCCCGGAGAGTATTCCTATCGCAACAACATGGAAATGTTTCATCGCTACCGATTTCGGACTGGCATACTCGTCGATGTTAGATCCTCCTGTACTTTTTTTTTGAAAGATGTCTTTCGCTTGCCTTTCGCTAATTGATTGACAAGGAACCAAACTGCTCGGCCACAAGGTCTCGGTCCCTTTCTTTATTAGCTCCTGGGCTCGCGGCGACTACGGTGATCCAAGGCGAGAACAATGTTGTCAAGGCAGCGGGCGAAACAAATATTCTTTATATCGTTAACGTGCTTCATTCAACCACAAAAATACACTAACAGCCTAACTGCCATCCTCCTACGCTTCCAAGACAGCCAAAGAGATCGGTTAACGCAAGCGTAAAAACCAGATATTGTGGTGGTAGGTATACGCGACCTAGGCCTGTGGCAATTGAAATAGCGCTATTTTCTTTTCTTATTGTTTATATCTACTTCCCCAGAAATGCTACTGAGAACCAAAGCTTCATCAGATGTGTTGAAAGAGCTGGCGCCACAGCGCTAGTTTTTACCGTCGACGCCTCTGCGCAGGGCAACAGACAACGAGCGGCAGATACGGGCGTCGAGTCCGCGTATGCTACCGAGTATAAAAACGACTCCATACTATTGCATCGCTAATTATCTCTAGGAACACACAGTTCTCTTCATTTTCGGACCAGTTCCAAATCGTAGCACCTAGCTAACTGCTAATCATCCCTACAGTGGAAAAGTTACGCCAAGTTCCTAAACATGACAAGCCTGCCAATAATCTCAAAAGGAATTATGACGAGAGTAAATATGGCAAATAGACCAACCAGTCGAAAAATTTTGGCTACTTACATACTAGGCCATATTGTCAAGCAAACGCCTCTATCAGCTGCACTCTAAGACAAGCCACTTATCGCGGAGGACTATATTACATTCGGCGACGACGTATCTTCGGCGTCTACGTTTCAGACGTTTATTGCCATGCTACCTGCCAGAGGCTAAGCGGACTACCAGGCGTAAAATCGTATATGCGGAGCAGGTTTCCTGCACTGTCGTTCTGGTACGAAACTCTAACCTTGGCTGCGTCGCTCCCACTTACAGCACCGACAGCACCGATCGTGCCTGAGCCTGCCGCGCACGGTCGTGTCCTCCCGACCGACCGCAGTTGGTTAAAAATGCAACCCAATCGCAAAAAAATTTCCCTGCCCTGTTTTTGTGAAGCTATACCATCTCATTTATGAATACTAAATATGCGCAGGCTTTGAATGAGTCATTATGACATGGGATGCTGTGACTGTCTGATGTGACTGTCTCTAGGTTCTCAACTCCGTAACTAATGACCGCCTTCAGACGAGCGCTCCTCGCGGTCATTCATGACCATGTCATAGTAGCTGCCCTGCTTTTCCATAAGCTGTCTCGGGCTGCCAACCTCAAGCACCTCGCCAGATCCCATAACGACAATCCGATCATAGTCCGCAATGCTCTTCAGACGGTGAGCAATAGTGATGAGACAGCGTCCTTCCCCTTCGGCAGCCGCTACTCGTAGCGCTCTCTGGATGCCTGCGTCCGTCTCAGTGTCCATATTAGAAGTAGCCTCATCTAGCAGCATGAGCTTCGACTGGCGCGCCAGAATACGACACAGAGACAGCACCTGTCGCTGGCCATGCGAGAAATTGTCACCCTTCGCCTTGACTTGGGTGTTGAGACTCAGAGGCTCAGAGAAGTTGGCATTTGATTCCTCATCTTCGGAGGAGGTTTCTGAGCGGGTCATAGTTCCCTTTAGGGCCGTAATAGACTGACAAACGTCTAGTGCCTTTTGAAGCCTTGCCTCTGAAATGGAGCCTGCGGGGTCTAAGTTGGATGCCAGCGTTCCTTGAAAAAGCTGCGACTCCTGCGGAATCATGGAAATTGCCTGTCGGAGCTGTTTGCGCGGCGTTGCAGTAATATCGACGCCATCATAAAGAATTTGACCTGATACCACGTTTGTGAAGCGTAGCATTGATAAAACGAGCTGCAACCGTCAGTGTGCGTCCATAGGTAAGAAGCTAAATAACTTACAGTACTCTTGCCGCTTCCTGTTCGGCCGACGACTGCAACTCGTTCTCCTGCGTTGAAGACCAAGTTGATATTCTTGAGCACATCCGGCCCGTCAACACCGTATCGCGCTGTGACATTGCGAAATTCGACTTTCCCACATGTGGGCCAATTCTTCGGCACAGTCTGCTCTATCTCGGCCGAGTACGATTTGGAGTGCTTGGTTTTCTCCTCTGCATCCTCCTCGGGGGTCAATTTCGTGTATTCTCGAACACGATGGAACTGGAGAGGCAACATGTTAGCTTCTGATGTTGATTGTGGGTCAATCATCTCACGGTTTGCATCTGCACGTTCAGGTCGCTGACGGTAAACACTAGGCCTAGCACATCAGAGCTGATCTCCGTAGCTTGGGATAAACAGAAGCCAACAATTCCGGCTGAGAGTCTGCTCCGCTGAAGCAGCGCAAGGAATGCGGCCAAGACATTAATAGATGCCGCCAACGAATTCATCCGAAACTTGAGCCATTGGTCAGCCTCAACCTGGGCGATATTTGCACGGGCGGCGGAAAATAGAAGGCGGTCGAGCTTCTCGCCAAAGATTCCAGGTAGAGAGGCAGTGGCTCGTATAACGGTCATGCCGTTGACGCCTTCGGAAAAGTCAGAAAGGACTGGCGACTGGCTGGCTGATATAAGAGGCTTCAAATATATCGCATTTTGATTGTAGATGGCCGCGATAATGATGCCAATGGCGGCGAGTATCAGGGTCGGGGTAAGGAAAATGGGCAAGATGCTTGTGACTGAGCCTAGCTTCATGAGGCAACCGATGATCATGCGGATGACGAAATAAGTCGGGAACATCATGTTTTGGTCAAGAGCTTCGACATCTCCTGACAAGCGGTTGATGACTCTACCAACCGGGTTTTTGGTGTACCATGACAAAGAAACACTGAAGAGAGCGCCGACGGCCTTGTCATGCAGGGTTCGCGCCGCTATCCAGCTTCCGCGGATAAAGGACCAAAATGAAAGAGCGTTGATGGTTTGGGAACCGAAACTGAATGCAGTATAAATGAGCAAGTAGTAGATGGCTCCATGGAGTTCATCAGTTGCGGCGCCATCGACCAAAATTGAAAGCCAATAATTAGTCCCGAGCTCCGCTGCAGTATCTACCACCAGTAGTGCTATGGTCAAAATCAATACGATCGGGCCACCATAATACATTAGGTACTGGAAAACTGCAAGAGAACTGTCAGCATGCCGTGTTAGAAAATGATTGTTTACAACACGTACCAGGAATTCCGCCCAAAACGCCACTGGTCGCAACTTCTTCATCTACTGCTAGCCTGTCGCTCTCTTCACGAGACGCATCTGCGTCATTATCAGGGGTATGATCGCAATGATCATCAGCGGTGTCGTCCGTGTCTCCAGACGCTGACGCGAGAGGCTGGGGCTTGCGAATGTGGCCGATATTTTGAACAAGGCTCTTGATGCGTCCATTTTCAAGTGTGATTGAGGCGTCGGCTTCATTGACCACCCAATTGAGCTGCGTCACCAGAACGACGGTTCTGTTCTTGACCAAGTCTGAACAAAATACACCATTCCAGAGCTGGACAGCAGTCTTTGTATCAATTGCTGAGAATACATCGTCTAGGAGAAGTAGAGGCGCAAAGGTGTACAATCCGCGAGCCAAAGCAACTCTCGCCCGTTGTCCGCCCGACAACGCAGCTCCGTTCTCGCCGATCTCAGTCTCGTCGCCTTTGGCCAACTCCGCAAAGTCAGTATTCAAGCAGCATGCCTTGACAATCTTTTGATAGCGGGCTTCGTCGTATGGGCTTGTGAAGAGGATGTTCTCGCGCACAGTCCTGGCTTGCAGCCAAGAGGTCTGTGAAGCAAAGGCAGCGTCTTTCGGTCGCGTAACTGTCCCGGATTCTCGGATTGTCTCCCCGAGTAGAGCGAGTAACAGCATCGTCTTACCACTGCCACTGACACCAGTAACTGTAGTGAGTCCATTCTCCACAAAGTCGATGTCAATATCATATAGACGGAAGTCGGCAGTTAGAGTACGACGGAACGTCGCGCCGACAATGCGAGGGGGCCCATCGATGTGCTCGTCGAGGGGAGTGACTGTCGCGAAAAAGCTATCAAAGCGGCGGAGAGAAACCAATGCTTTTGGTAGCATCAATGCGACGCCTGATAAGAACATGAAGTTATTTCGCACCATGGTCATTAGCGTGACGGTTGTATATGCGGTTGCAGCAGTCATGGGAAGCTTTTCTACTCCAACATAGAGACCAAATATTGCCAGCAGAGCGAAAATGGGCACCGACGAGGCGACTTGGTCAAAGATCACGTAACACATGTTGATGTTCCATATTTGCTTTTGCTCGGTAGCACGAGTCTCTCCAATAAGCCGTACAATGGAGTCTTCCCAGCCAAAATACTTGATGACCTTGATGGACCGCAGGTATTCCGATGCGAGAGAAACACGCTTGTCTTGGGCCACTTTGAGCCGTTCCTCAAAGACTCGCATATACCGCATGAGGAATGCTGCGGCAGGAGAGCCCAGAATAATGATCGCGAGACCAACGAAGCATGGCCAGCCCATGATGGCGTACAGGCCAACCACGGCAACCAGGGCGCTGGGTACTTCGGTAAAGGCCATGAGGAATATGCGCGTGTCCATGATGGTGTTTATATCTGTGGATATCAGGTTCTCAAGCATGCCGGTCGCGGTACCCTCCTGGACCTGCTCGGAGTTTTCGTCCTTTGCGTCCTTGAGAAAGTCACCCTGCAGCTCACGCGAGATCAGAGCAGTCGAGAATACCTCGCTGGTGAGCATCATCTTACAATAAACAGAGACTCTTCGGCTCGCGCCAGCAAACTCTTGCTGGAGGACAGACTGCAGCATGCGTCCGCCAAACATTAGAACAAGCCATAGGTAGGGTTGGAGTACGGCTTCTTCGGCGGCTCGGATGTATTCGAGTAACATGTAGAGGCTAAAGGGCGCAATAATATTACACATTTGAAATGATATACCGAGCACTGTGCATTTCAGAATCTGTGGCCACAAAAGAGCAAACAGGTTTCTCGCTGTAGAGGGGTTTTCTTTGCGCAGAGCGGAGAACTGGGGTCGCAGGTATTCGGGATTGTAGTACCAGGGGATTGGCTGCATGTCGCTCATCTTCAGTGTGCTCCTCATCCCCTTCCAGATGAGGCCATCGACGCGAGAGTATGTAGCACATCTGTCAATCCAGCTGCAAGTCTCTGCGAAAGAGGGTTCAGCGGTGATGCCGGGAGGTATATCAATGCCTACCCTTGGGGGCAGCCATTCGCGAGGCGACATCCCAGAGAGAAGCAAAGAGCAGCACAGAGAAACCATGGCAGCGAGTGCCATGGGTTCTGGGCGAGCCGTGGCGCCAACGACGACGAGTGGCAGGAGGTCCGCTGCCAGCACGAGGACCAAGGCAGACAGCAGAGTTCCGATCATTTGATGCATCAGCATTGGTCTGTTTTGACCGCGTGTAATGATGCGAACGAGCCCTACAAGGAAGGCATAGCCGACAGCAATGGCGTTGGGTAGCTGCCTCGCCTCACGGCTGCCGGCCAGCAGAAAAAGAGCAAGCGTCAACCCACGCAGAACATGGCCGATAGATTCGTAGATGAGAATGCCACGAGGCCTGTACGGGACAGTTTTACCCGCGCCATCGCGTCGGATCTTGATTAGCCGGGCAGTCGTCCATATCAGCGACACAGCACAGAGGCCGAGCTGGATAGAGCCATGTCTCGCTGCTGCGACTATAATCCGAATCCAGGCCGGGCCGCTGTTGCAGGGTCAGCAGGCTTCTCTGTCGGGGATGCAACGCGTATTGTTCTTACTGGTGTGGTCGAAACTGGGTGTGGCTTATGATTTGCTGGATGTCAGCGCCGGTTATGTGCATGTGCGATTCTTGCATGGCGAAGCGGTTGCAGGGGCACTCGGCGAGCGTGCAACAGGCCTGTACAAGTTGGAGTAGGTGGTATTGGATTTGCTCACTGCGCAGACGTTTAACCCAGGCAACTTTTGCCTTGAACGTGGATGGAAAACTAGAAATGAGATAGCGGCCTTGGTTTGGTATATAAACGAGACACAAAGTGTCCTGTCATTTTTCTTCAACACCACGGGACAAAGGCGACGAGGCTCGTTCAGCGCTGCGCGTTGCCAGGCTTGGTAGGTAACTTAATAGGCCGCGCAGGTGCTGACGCATGGGGTTGTGACGGCGCAGCCTTATACTGCCCTTCTAGGTAGCTAGTGCAGCCACAGTGGACGGCTTGAGTCACTCGTATTAAGGCTGGACCGTTTGGAACTTTAATCACAGGTCACGCAATGGCGCTGACGGTGCTTACTGAGCTGAGGTACGAGACTCCGTGAGAGATTGTGCATTGGGGACCTGCCCCACATTGGCGCAGTTTTCGTTCAGGCTACGCCAGAATTGCATGTACAAGACTTGCTTTTTACAGTTGTTTTGCTATCCAGACTTCTCCATTCTGAAGGAAGATAACAGTGTCTGATTGGGTGGACTGTCCATGGAAAATCATCAATGCACAGTTATTCACGCCGTAAGGTATTGGACGATTGTGCATCGGTTTGTCCGCACAATTATTCACAGGGCAGTGCATCTTCAATATTGTTTCACCAGAGCACATGCGCCATATTGATCTCTTGAACGATTAGCTGTCTATCTCTTTTATTTTCCTTCCAAGAAAGCACGGTGGAATTGCAATATCAAGGGCCGCAACATTAGTGGCGGGTTTGGTCCTCAATCAGGCTCGTGTCGTGTCCCGGGGCCAGATGTGGGAAAATAGTCCCTCAGGAACTCTTCAACTCGAGTTCCTTATTGAAGAGAGGTAGTGACACAGATGTATTGCTCACGCGCTAGATAATGCAACTTTAGCAGCGGAATATGATACTGACACTAGGAAGGAATATCATAAATTGATGAAGTGCCTATTAGCAACTAACTAGTTACAGGGAAATGTGGTACACCAATGCCATCGTGCAAGCCTGCCAGCACTCCGCGGCCACCAACATTCGAGGACACGAAATGATCCAAAGCCAAGAACAAGACGATATTCTCCGTTTTCCATTTCAAAGTAGATAAAAAAATTATACACGTTGCGCAGCAGTTGCGTCTCAAAGGACGCAGTATGCGCTTTTAATTTCGCGGCAGAGCTGCGACAGCTTCGCCGACTTTTCCATGATTAGATAGCGGTTGTTAGAGGCGAGCGCAGACGCTTCTTGCTCCATGTCCTTGATGGAATATCCGGGACGCACACTAATGTACCCTTCATTATCCAGCTCGTAGAGCACTTGGAGCAGCCAGGTGCGGCAGCTGAGACGTCCGAAGCGGTCGTTGTCTTCCAGCCTGACCTCGGGCCTACCGCCGACGCCGATGCGATTGCGGAGTGCCTCGTGCATGTCAGGGTCTATTTCGGCGATTTTCACGACTGAGATGGCGGCCGGGGAATAAATCATATCGCGGCACTCATAGCTATGATATTCCCAACCGACACTGCCCAGATTGGTGATGTGAAAGACCCATCCGAATGCCTCTTCTGTATGAAGGTATAGTCCCCACTGCCAGATATTGTTTGTGTTTTGTAGGGAAAGTACAATGTAGAGCGCGTTGGTATCAAGTTGCAATGGCGCCTCCAGGCCGGGTGACGTAAAGGCCCGCAGCAGGTCCTGGGCATTCGACTTGGCCTCGGCGGCAGACATGCTGCAGGAGGAGGCTTTCCGTTGTGAGTGACGAGTGGTATATATGGCGTGGCGAGCCGATGCGAGCCGGTGATGTCCAGGAAGATGGAAGGGATGATATCAGTCGCGAAGATGCAGAGTATGTTGTTATAGAAAATCTGGTAAGGGGCATCGACATAATAGAATGGCGGTTGCGTCTCATGTAGCACAAGGCAGGTGAGGTTGGGGCAAGGTGGAGATGGACAGCTAATAGAGGCGGGATCTGAAGGATGTGTCGCCAGGACGCAAGTATTTTCTTTTTGATACCCGCTGACTATTGGTTAATTATGTATACATCTGGGTTTCCGGAAGTAGAAGAGGGATGCCAATACGAGATGATGCTCGGGGCGACGTCTAAAAGAGCATGCTACTGCGCTATTTGGCAATTTGCACGACCGTGCACAAGACAGGCCGCGAGCCGGATCGAACGTGGAGAAGAAAGAAGGGGAAGGCAGTCATGATAGCTGTGTGACAGTGATGTAAAGCAGTAAGCAGGTGACGGCGCAGTTGGGCAGCCATGGTACGCAGCCGGATGATGAGGGGGAGCCGCCCATTTGAGCGAAAGTGTGTGTATGCGGATGGGGGAGCTAGAGTTGCTAGCAGTTCATTAATTGCAATCTAAAAGTGATTTTTTTTGTCTAGCTGGAGCAGTAGCAAGGAGCATATCTGAGTGTGTGGAGGAGGGTGACTGATGATGCTGATTTCATGGGCTACTCACTACCTACGTAATATTTAGAGATGAGCTGTGCAAGACTACCGTTTCGTTCAGCGGAGGACAGCCAGGTGAGTCAATGCACGATGATATAATTTTGGGGTGATACTTGGCGGGTGCTTAAGCCGATAGTTGCTTTTGTTCTTTAGCAGGGTCCGGTGAGAAGTGCTTCAGCTCAGCATTAGCAAGGCGCTGAATCCAACAGCCTGGATACGAGAGACAATCCGGCTGTGCCTCCAAAGCTGAAAAGGATCAAGTCAAATTGGGCTCTGTTGACAGCGGACAATTCCGCCCATCCCGCTAACAAACTTTAGTGCGGCCACCTGCTGGAAATGGTAGCGGCCATATTCACCACCAGCGCCAGCCGTGTCCAATCAAGTATGTCCATTTCCAGCAGCTCAATACCATTCTCAAACATCGGCGTGTTTCGCTGTCGATATGGCAAATGCATATCGGTCAGGAATGCTCATGCCGCCATGCCTCCCAGGCAATCGGTTCCTTGCCTCTCCGTCTCACCCCGCCCGCCAAGCTGGCCGTCCCTGGTCCAATTTCTTCTGCTGAACCCCAGTCTTGATGCTTCAAACCCACCTCCATGCGAGATGCTGGTCGCTACCGAGAAGGCCTGTCTTCCTCCATTGGCAGATGACCGTTCTATTCTTGTCTTGTGTGTACAGCGAGCAAGCCACAAAAAAAAAAAAAAAACTGCCGATGCACATGTTTCATCACCATCCCACAATGCTCTTGCCGCCCGTTGCTGCTTGCTTCCTGGCCTGCCACACGCAGCAGTCTCGTCTACTTGAACCCGGGCTCCCCTCTTGTCATTATTGGCTTTTTTTTCTTATTCATTTGCTCCTCTCACCTTTTAATTTTCAAGTTTGAATCTTGGACGATCGGCCATCACTGCTCGATTGCACTGTCACACAGGCGCGCCAAATCACCAACCCCTGCGGCCTGCACTGAGGGATGACGCATTGCTAAAGAGGAAGTATTTGGGCACCCAAAGACCTGGCTTGATATGCCTGTTTATCGTTGCTAATCATCCGATATAGTACGCATTTGTTTTTGGAAAGTCTCGCTCAGCACGCTACGTCGCTGCGTCCTGTTTGCGAATCTGCCGCGTCTTCTCTGGCTGTAACCGCCACCGTTTCGAGTCACCGGCCACGAACTTCTCCTGTTTCGCGGTTGCATATTAGCATCCAGGATTCATCATAGAAACATTTGTCTTTTGGCAAACAAACTTGCACGACAAACTGCTGTGGTAGCTAAGGCCCCGCCGTGACGAGCGTCCTTCAGCCAGCTCTCGCAGCCTCTCGCTACGATGAAAAGTATTTATTGGGCCGGCGCCGCGGCGCTCCTTGCTGCAACATCACGGGCTACTATTCTGACATTATCGGCTGTCGAGATGATAACGTCCTTTGCTGTGCCGCTGAGCTGCATCTTTGCCTACAACACACCCATTTCCGGATGCGAACTGGGGGACTTCACCGGCGGACATTGCTCAGAGAACTGCCAGCGTGGGCTTCTGCGTGTTCAGACAAATATCAAAGCATCATGTGATACGGTCGATGCCCGTCCAAACTCTTTGATATGGGAAGCGCAACGGGAAAATCTCGTCAATGCTGTCTGTGTAGCCAAGCCGGCCGAACAGCACACACCATCTCTGCAGCCCCAGCTGACTTTCGCGCCAACGTCATCGCCATTTTCATTTACATCTATCACCGTACGTATTCCATCACAATCGCTAAGCACGTCCAGTGAGATGGTTACACCAGCCACGACCACTTCTACCACGGCAATGACACAAATTACCGTACAGCCATCGTTGGCGGGAGAGACCAGCTCGGCGGAAATATCAATCACCTCTTCTGCAATTCCAACGAGTACGATCGCGCCGGACTTGACATCGAGCAGCCAAACCAGTGCACTCCGTACAGCGTCGACATCGCGGCCGGCGTTCGACCCCGTGATTGCGGCTGGCGGCGGCGACCCTTTTGCGAATCCGGTGAGCTCTTCGGGCAAGTCGGTGCCCTGCATGGTGATTTTGGCAATGGCAGTTTTTGTCGCTGGACTTTTGTAAATTTTAGGTGACATTAAGCGACGGACTTGTTTTGCATTTGTCGGTCCTGGGCGGCGTTCCGGAAAGGCCAGCTTAACTAGTTAATACCCCGGTTGCGCACATGGTGGGATATAGCTATAGGTATTTATTTTGTATATCTGGCTAGGACTTTGACAAGATTACATGGTTTATTTGATGACTATGCGTTTCATGCTACTCTCTGTCCAGAAACTCCTGCACGACTTCCATCGTCTTTTGCCGCTGGTCGAGGTGTGAAAAGTGAGCGGCATGTTCCAGTATGACACTCTTGCAATCTGGAATATTGTCGACATACGGCTGTGAACCCAGGCTCGTGCATCCCTCCAGGGCGCCGGTGATGACGAGGGTCCGCGCCGTGATCTTGTGCAGATTAGGGACGGTGGTGAAGTCGCGCATCGAACCAGACACGTCAAAGAAGTTGGGTCCATATCTATAAGCAGTTAGCTGGTGTATACATGATGAGTCTGAGCTTGGTCCTACGCTGTGCTATGTGCCGTGTCGTCTTGCTGCAACCACTCGAGCGCGGGAACGAGCTCAGGTGGCGGAAACGGACGCAAGGTGGTCAAGAAGCGGAGCATGAACTCCTGGGAAGCAGCCTGCATCTCCGGTGTCGACGCATCTCCCGACTCTCGGGCCTTCTTCACAGCATCCTGCGTGTTGGGGGACAGCTCCTCGACGGCACGGCGCATGCCCTCTCCCCAGAGCGCCTGCGCGGCGGCGCTGTTGCAGATGACGAGCCGGCGCAGGTTCGGGCGCGGCTTCACGGACGCCCACTCTGCCGCGAGCGTGCCGCCCCAGGACTGGCCAAGGATGTCGATTTTCCGGCTCTTTTCATCATCGAGCCAAAGGTGCGCCAGGAGGTTGTCGAGCTCGGCGACGAAGAGCGCGGGCTGCCAGAAGGTCTCGTCGCCGCGGCGGTCCGGCAGATGCGTGGAGCGGCCGTTGCCGATTTGGTCGTAGAAAACGAGCGGCACGGAGAGATCGGTGAAGGGCAGCATGTACTCGTGGCATGCGCCGGGGCCGCCGTGGAGGATGATGAGCGGCACTTTGGTTGGGTCGGCAATGTCGCCGACAGTGCGGTACCAGGTCGAGCACGGCTGGGCAAGGCCCGGAACATGGAATGGTATGGTTCCTTCCGTCATGGCTGCGGTGTAGTGTATTGTTTGAAATTCCTTTGCTATTTTCGAGCGCAGAAAAGTGATAATGATGCATGGGTTCCCGGGGTTTATAGGACACCACTCATACATTCGCTTTGTTGAGGATACGTTTTTGTTGGAAGCAGGCTGTGAATGTTATGCCCACTTGTATGTTGAGCCACTCAACAGCACCAGATGACGAAACATTACTTCTAGAAGAATCTACTAGCTTAACAGATGGTACGGAACTCCATTGAGTGTAATATTTGTTGAAACTAGGACGATTAGCGAGGAACCGAGATTTTGTGATGATGTATAGGGTAGTGGAGAGGCAGAAGCCAGTCGCCGGTCGCGTCTGAATGGGGTGCACGACGATGGCCTATCACGCGTAGTGGCCACATAACTGAGGCGGGCTCGAAAGAAGCAAAAATATTTCAGAAGGAAGCAACAATTGCATATGGTAGGAAGCTAACCAGAGTGATTAGTTTTTTTTTTTTTTTTTGGTTTTTTACCTTCCGTGGGCACGGGCTCCGGGGATAGACTTTGCGTCGGTCGGGCGGTACCGCGAGCCGGGCGAACCAAGACAAAGGAAGCAAGGCAAGCCGGATTTCGTGTTGAGTGCCGATGCGCAGCGCAAGGTACCGGATGTGCGTTCCAGGGCTTGAATCAGCGGAGAGACACAAGAGCGAGCTGAACCATTGAAGATGGTCATAGGGCTACTTTCGACTCCGATCATCGGCAGGACTACATAGTTGTGTAGGTGCGACTTGTTGTGCTGGCCGGGTCAGCAGATCCTTGCCCTTGAAGAATGAGCGGTATAAACTACATGAAGGTATACATAGATGGCGTCAGGTAGGTGTTTGCGACCCCGTGTCTCGGCCGGGCCACAGGACACGGACCGAAGCGAGATGGCAAATGGGTAAACAATGAGCGAACTAGCTAACGAGTATGAAATCAGAGGGAAAAGTTGATTACAATGGATTATAGGTGATGTGAGATTTTTGCTTATCGTGTAGAAATGATATTATGAGCGAAAGGAAAAAAAAAAAAAAACGAAAAAACAATAGCACATGACGGTGATGGCAAATGCATGGTCTGCATTGTCTGTAGATCCTTGCTGGGTGCAGCGGTAAGAGGATTGATTGCCAAGGACGAACGGTGTGGATGGTGGAGGGGAAAGCAGGATGGGTTACGCTTGGCAGTGTTGATGCCGAGAAGAAAAATGTACAGAACTGGAAAGAATATAGATGAAGCCAAGAAGACCCTTAGATGTGACTTTCTGTGTGCGATATTGCTACAGGGTCGGCCCAGTTTAAGCAGACAGCGAGCATCGTGTGTGTGACTGGTGCGCCCCACTGATGCAAGGAATAAGCATAAAGTTGGCGCAGCGGAGAGAGCAGCAGCGGGCGATGCAGAGTCAAGCGACCAAAGCCAATATTTACTGGTACTGGGTACGGAGTCCCGGAGTACTCCGTACGGAGTTGTTAGTTGCTGGCCATGACGTTGGGAAATGCTGAAAAAAATCTGCATCGGCGACATGGTTGGAGTGGGTTTGGGCGGAGCTGGGACGAGGATCAAGCTCGCAAGTTGGCTCGCGTCAAGCTGCCGATTGCAGCAAGTTGTCAAGCCTGGAATTGCGGCCGGGAGATGGGGGGAGATGGACAAGCAAAATAATGACTTGTCAGCGGTATGGAGCGTGTGTGTGCATCGTCACATTCGGCGGCTGCATGAGCGGCGCGTGCTGGCCACGGCAGCGTACGTCAGCGGCTTGGCCCGTCGGGGGAATAAAGGCTCACAACATCGATGCTGTACGATACCTGGTGCGCTGGGGTACGAGGATGTGCGAGTACGGCGTAGAGCGTAGAGCGTAGAGCGTAGAGCGTAGAGCGTAGAAGCGTAGAGCGTCGAGCGTACAGCGATCTGGCGGGATTGACCGAGCAGAGTATACGAGGGCACGGCAGAAGCACAACAGAGCTGCTGGAGAATGGTCGGAGACGTGCTTTTGCAAGTCATTTGAACTGGGGTGAGATGATGGAGAGCCAAGACGTGCCAACTGGGTCTGATTAGCACCCATGACTCTGGCTACTGCAAAGTAAAGTAACAGCAGGCTGCGGTGGCACTGTGGCTACCCAAACCAAGGTGGTCAAGGTTCATCACCAGCCGGAGATGCACAGCAAAATGGTCATTGCAGAGCTTCAGGTAGGCAGGGAGCAGGGACAAACAATTATTCTAGAACGACGAACTGTTTAGATTGGCGCATTTCTGCAACATATCACACAGGTATGGTGCAAATATCGCATCGCATCCTTTGCCCTCGTTTCGGTTGAGCGCTGACAACAATACAAACCCCACCGACAAGGCCACCAACAGGCACCACTATCTAGTTAACTAGTTAACAGAAACCACTAGTTAACAGCAGCTTTGTAACCCACCAGAGCCACAGCCAGAGACAGCCAGCCAGCCAGCCAGCCAGAACAACGACCGCCACAAGCCTGCCGGGGCAGCCAATTTTGGCCGTCATCCGTAACTACACTACTTGGTACTCCGTACCTCCGTACCTCCGTACCTTGTCGTCCCCTCCAGTGGCCTCCACCCACCCGTACCCGCAACACCGCTGATTGGCATGCGCAAGCTTGTTATCGCCACACCCTCTCGCGCGCTCTCGGCCGACCAATTTTTCTTCCTCTTCTCTCTCTTGCCTGCTTCTTCTGTCGGTTCTTCTACTTCTACTTCTTTTCTTCCTTTCCCCTCCACCGTCTACATATACGCGACATTTCTCGGCGTCGTCAATTTAGAGTCGCGGCAAGCCACCGCCAGCCTCTCTCGTCTCTGCTGCCGCCACGCGCCTCTCTCTGGCCGCCCTGTAAACTATAATCGACTCGCCTCTGTTTGCCGTCCCACCTCACGGCATCATAGCATCAAGCCTTGCAGAGCCACGACAGGCCTCGACGAACCTTGACAGGCCTCGACGAACCTCGACAAACCTGCCCGCTCAGTTCAACCCTCCCTCTACAATCGCGCACCTCCGTTTGCTTCCTTCACGCAACAACCACCCGCGACTCTCCTCTACAATCGCACCTTGCTCCTCGGCGCATGTATCCCACTCGCTACCTCGCTGGCTCGCGTTCGATTGACTGGGGTGCTCTGGCCAAGCCCTTTTGCTCAACCACCTGATTTACGCGCCACATCTCTGCTGCGACCCTCGACATAACCTAGTCGACCTCTCTTCCGCCTAATCCGGATACCTTACCGCCCCGACTCTTTTCCTCCCTCCGCCAACATGGCTTGGAGTCACCTCGACATCACCAAGCCGCACTTGGTCTACATCATCCTCGGCGGCTTCACCTCCCTCTTCATGCTCTGCTCCTCCTTCATCAAGGAGCGCATGTACATTGGTGAAGCCACCGTCGCCACCCTCTGCGGCGTCATCTTCGGTCCTCATGCCGCCAACCTCATCAACCCCAATGACTGGGGCAGTGTCGACATTGTAACCCTCGAATTCTCTCGCATTGTACTCGTCGTTCAGTGTTTCGCTGTCGGTGTCGAGTTGCCCAAATACTACATGGAGCGCCACTGGAAGTCCGTCATCTTCCTGCTCCTTCCTGTCATGACTGTCGGTTGGCTTATTACCAGTCTTTTCATCTGGTGGATGATCCCTCCTCTGGATTGGCTCCAGAGTCTCGTTGTTGCTGCCTGCGTTACCGCTACCGACCCCGTCCTTGCCTCCTCCGTCGTCGGTAAGGGCAAGTTTGCCAAGCGTGTCCCCAAACACTTGCGAGACCTTCTCTCCGCCGAGTCTGGCTGCAACGACGGCATGGCCTTCCCCTTCATCTATCTCTCCCTCTACCTCATCCAGTATAGCCGCGATGCTAACCAGGTTACCTTCCACTTCATTGTCTACGTCATCCTCTACGAGTGCATCTTTGGCGCCGTCTATGGTTTCTGCATTGGCTACATTGCCCGCCACGGAATCAAATATGCCGAACGGCACGACCTAATTGACCGTGAGAGCTTCCTCGTCTTCTACTTCGTCGTTGCCCTCTTCTGTGCTGGCTCCGGTAGTATTCTTGGCGTCGATGACCTGCTTGTCGGCTTTGCTGCTGGTGTCGGCTTCTCCAACGACGGCTGGTTCGGCGAAAAGACGGAAGAGTCCCACGTCTCCAACGTTATCGACTTGCTCATCAACTTGGCCTACTTTGTCTACTTTGGCACCATCATCCCCTGGGAGCAGTACAACTCGGGCTACCTCGGTGTCACTGCCTGGCGCCTCGTCGTCATTGCCATTTTTGTCCTACTCTTCCGCCGCATTCCCATCATGTTGGCTCTGAAACCCTTCATACCAGACGTTCGAAATTGGCGTGAGGCTCTCTTTGCCGGCCACTTTGGTCCCATTGGAGTCGGTGCCATTTTCGTCGCCATCCTTGCCCGCGCCGAACTCGAACACGAAGAATCCGTCCCGCTCGCCAGCGTTCCGCTCCCCGGTACCGAACACTTTGAACTCATATACCTAGTCTGGCCCATTGTCACCTTCCTCGTCATTTCCTCCATCTTGATCCATGGCTCGTCCATCGCCGTCTTCACCCTCGGCAAGCGAATCAACACCCTCACCCTCACCATGTCCTACACTGCCGCGCCCGAAGACGGTCCTTCTTGGATGAATAGACTCCCGCGCATCTCCTCTCAGTCACGATCTCAGGCGAAAACCATGTCAGAGGCTTCATTTGACCTCAAGGACCCCCAGTACCCTGCTGCCACTCTCGCTCCCCCTACCGGCTTTCTGCGCCGTCAAAAGGAGGATGAGCACAGCCGCCCCGGCAGCCGCGCCTCCTCCCTCGTCTCCCGCAAGCGCAAGCACAAGAAGTGGGACGACGGCATTGGCCCTGGTGGTCCTGTTTCCCAGTCTGCCATCTTCCCTAACCGCCAATCCATGTCGCCCAATGATAAGGAAACCGATGACACCCCCGACAGTAGCCAGCCCGCCACCGACTCGACCCTCGCCGACGGCTTCAAAGCCGAAAAGCCCCAGAAGCTTCACGAGCACCGCAGCGTTGAGGAGCGCCGCGAAACCAAGCCACAGAGCCCGACATCGCCCAACGGCGTCAACATTTACGACGAAGGCCAACACCTCGTCTTCGAGGACCAGCAAGGCGAGGTCATTGACTCTGTCAATCTGGAGACCGTTCCCGACCCTGAGAAAGAGACGCCCGGGACTACCACCAAGTCTCAAGCCGTTGACGAAGAGGGTAACTGGTCTTTCGGTGGCCTGCGCCGCAGGTTCACCGACATGTACAGCCAAGAGGTCGAGAAGCGCAAAGATAAGAGCAAGCAATCTCGCCGCCATGAGCCTGCCCGTGCCTATCAATTCGGTAACCAGATCATCGTCGAAGACGAAGACGGTGAAGTCGTCAAGACCTACGAGCTGCCGTCTGCCAAGTCTGCTCAGGAAGCCGGTGCCGGCCTTGGCTCGAGTCTCAAGTACTTCGGTCTCGGCGCGCTCGCTCGACCCAACGAAAAGAACTCCCAGGCCGCGGCAGAAGAAGGTAAGGCCGGTGACGAGGCTTCTGGCCAGCCCCGCTCAAGATGGACTGCCGTTCGTAGAATGGCCGGCACCGCGCCGGAGGAGAAGAAGCCCGCCGAAGACGACGATCACAACATCCGCTTCACCATCGGCGGTGTCGGCCGCCGCATGAACAAAGAGGACTTCATCAAAGAGGTCCAAAAACTCGACACCAACACGCGCAGGGACGTCGCCGAACAGTCCAACGCCTCCCGCCCCGTCAAAGAGGTCGCCAAACGCAACCCCGGCTTCGTCCAGCCCAGCAGCAGGCCCAGCGTCCCCCGAATCATCGAGACTGGCGCCGAGAGCGCCGAGAGCGCCGGGAGCGCCGAACGACTGCCGCAAAACCGCTCCGAGTCCAGTTCGGAATCTAGCTCCCGCGGCCGTCCCGTTGTCAAGGAAACGCGTCCCTCGCCGCCCCAGTCGCAGTTGCGCTCTTCGGCGGCCGCTCAGGGTGAGACGCCCGTCGAACGTCGCCGCCGCCTCGCCGTGCTGTCCCGACAGAGTGAATCCTCCGAGTCCGGACAGCATGCCGACTCCGGCGAGACCCCTGCCGAGCGTCGTCGCCGTGAAGCCGCTCTCGGTCTCGGTGACGACTCGGACAGCGACTCCGAGGACGAAGGCGGCGAGCGCGTCCCGCCTGCTCGACGCGGCATCCGCTTCGCCGAGCCCAGCAGGCGATAATCCGCTTCTTTTTCACACTCCTGATACCCCTACGCGATAAGACGTCATGTTGATGATTTGATGGCCTCGGTGTGTTTCTCAGCGCTACCATCCATCCATTGTCGAAGCATTTTTTGTTTATTTTCTCCAGCCTGTGGAAAGCATATATATATTTGCATATAATCATCATTTGGATAGATCATCTCCCATTGCATGGCAGTTTTGGAACACCGATTTCTTCTTTATTTCTTGTATTTCCCCGTTTTTGTTTCTTCTGTGAGCGCTTAGCACGGCTCGTCAGGGGGCATATATGCATACGTTGGACAGCAATTCGTACATACCATGTACATGATGATCAATAAATATTTTTACTTACTACTTCTCCCTCACATCAGCTACCATGCAGACCAGTGACATCCTAACCCATGAAATGGACTCCGCTCACGAGGCTGACTAGGCGCATCGCCAGCGAGAAGCGGTTCGTCCGACTCAGCCACATATGCATGGCGCTAGCTCGCTGCGACAAATCCCACCGAGCTCAGCCAATTCAATTCTTCCAACATTTTTTACTTCTTTCCATCTAATATATACAGTCTCGTACACTTAATTAAATACAACGCTATTTCCGCAATGCCATGACAAATTATCCCATTACTTCCAAGACACCCGTCATCCCGCCCGGAGCGAAGCGGTACCTCAAGAATGGACCAGGATGGCTCGCGCGACTCGCCCCTCTCCATCGCCGCCAACATCGCCGGCCTGCTCACCTTCCTCTTCGCCGTCGCCGCCACCGCCTACGCGCGCATCCGTTACCTCCGAACCAGCAGCACCGAGTACGTCCGCGTCAAGACCAGCCTGTCGTGGTACAAGACGGAGTCGACCTGGCTATCCACTCTCGTCGACGCACAGGACGAGACGCCGCCCGCGAATAACCCCACCGACGAAGACGAAGCTACAGACCGAAGCAGTATAGAGAGCAGTATTGACGACGAGAAGGGTGCAAACTGGCCACGCAAGCGCCGAACTGGCTTGGACAAGTCCGTCCTTGCAGCGCCGACGCAGCGCGCAGAGCAGCAAATGTTCGCCTTTGTCATGGAGGACCTGCTGAACCTGGAGCAGCGTCTGCTCGAGATAGTCGACGACGTGGAGTCGCGCGCAGAGGCTGGCCCGACTCCTTCACAAATTGGCTTCTCGTGGTCCATTATTCCCGGGTCGTGGCACGGGGGCCGGCCCTCCGTCGCGGTCGCCTGGCTGAGTGTGCGGACCAAAGCGTTGGAGCTCGTGCGGCAGCGCGAGGCCCTCACGGGGCGCGTGCAGTTTCTCCAGCTCAGCATGATCTCCTCGCGACTGCAGTACCTCGAAACCCGCGTTTCGGCGCGCGAGGCCGGGTTACACGACCACAACGAAGCCGTAAAGGCCGCCCTTGCCGCACAGGCTGCAGAGATTCGCAGGCTCGAATACAGAGCCGCGAGTGTCGTGGAGAAGCCGGGGTAGCAGTTTTGGGAGAGAAAGTGGTTTATTTGACGTTATATCCGCCGCTGTATACAAAGACCGCCGCAAGGACAAGACTAAGTGTCGCCCATACTAGCTCAAGCTCGATCACGGCCCAGAGCCAGAGACAGCCCAGAGGCGGCGCCTGCTTCTGGGTCGCAAGATAGCCCTTCGCATTGGTCACGTAAATGAGGTAGCACCCGGATGCGACGCTCATGCTGAAGAAGACGATTTGTCGGAGGGGGCCCTGGACATGAGCTGGTAGTCCGGGAAGCAGTGTGTCGTCGTATTTTCGGCCGTGGAGAGCCCAGAAGAGCAGAAAAAATACTATTGATAAATGTTAGCGGGATGCATAATACAGCCAATTCGAACCAGGGAAGGAGACATACCAGCCCATGCAGTGACTGCTCGCTTGCAGATTTCAGTCCAGTCAACATCAACACCGTACTGATGCTGCACCAGCACATCAAATGTGAAATGCAGCATGCCGAGGGATATTGTCCAGAGCATGGCCTCCGCGGCTCGCTCGGTTGCTGCAGAAATCATCGCGTCGTCGTCTTCCTCTTCGTCGTTCGTGTCTAGCGCGCCCTTGACCGGGATTTTTTTAATTGACGTCTTCGACTGGGGCTTGGAGGCGGCCTTGCTCGCCGCCATACGCTCGTCGGCTTGCTGGAATAGCTGTCGCTGCTCGGCAATCTTGAAGAGCGTCTGCTGGTCGACGGGGGGGCCGGTGCGATCGGGATGAGCCAGGGGCGGCTCGAGTGGAGCTGCAGACGAATCTCTGGCGCCGGATTTGCGTGTGCGAGCCATTGTGTCTGATGATATTGATGATGTATGCACGCTGAACAATGGCTTAGGAGACGGCGATGCTGTTGAACTGGCCAGGTGCGGATCGGCGCGGAAGGGAGCCCTGGCAGCGGAAGCCAGCAGTGGCCGGAGTGGGCGGAGATGTGGCGCCTGAGGTGTGGCGCGTGCTATGCAGCCAGCTCAACCGTGGCAAAGCTTCAGTTCACCTGCAGGGACTTGCAGTTATGGGCCTCAAATAATTTACGCGAAGGGCAGCATTGGGAAATTGTGGGCTGCGCTGGGCTCTCCGTGCTGCATACCATCGACTACCCTTCGTTTTCGTTTGCGCGTTCGACAATAACTGCGTGTTGCTATTATACCCCGATTCCCCCCTTTTGTCACGTCTCGCGACCGCTGATCAAGCTCGTTCCTTTCTCGCCCCGACTCTTCTTCAACCACAGCCCGCGCCGCCCCTTAGTGCTGCGCCAGTGCCAGAGCCAGAGCCAGAACCACCAACCGACAAGGATCAAATTAGCCCACCTGTCCCCATATGGCCTCACCTGGTTAATTAAAGCTGGGGCTAAAACTAATGAAGATTTGAGACCAGGGGACCTGTCGAAATCGCAAGGTGGCATCTGCGTTGCGCGACGGGCGGGCTCGTCTTGCTCCAACACGAACACGGCAAAGGACCGATCCAAGTCTCTGCTCGCGTGTCTTGTGGTCGCGCTGGCTAAGGAATAAACCTTTCGACCTTCCTCTGCTTGCGATTCACTTCCCTCTCACCGATTGTACGGCCGACCGTCTGATAGTCGCGAGCGGCCTAACGCCTCCCGCGAGCCTGCCCACCCCTCCTCCGCCTTTTCGCAAACGAGGCTCGACCGCTCCAAGCGACAACGACAACCAACAGAGCACAAGTGAACGCATATTATAAAAGCCGCCGCCGCCATGGATCCGACCGTCCTCCTCGTCGCCTCCATTGCGGTCCTCGTCCCGGTTCTGTACATGTACACCGTCTCGGTGGTGCAGACGCGCTTCCCCGCGCTGCGCAACAAGCGCATCTGTCTGCTCATTGCGCACCCGGACGACGAGGCCATGTTCTTTGCGCCTACCGTCCTGGCCCTCACCAGACCCGAGACAGGCAACCACGTCAAGATTCTGTGTCTTAGCTCTGGTAAGCTCTACATGTCCCTCGCCTAATCAATTGCAAAATCTGACTGTCTGTAGGCAACGCAGCCGGACTCGGGGAGACGAGGAAGAAGGAACTTGTCAAGAGCGGCATGACTCTCGGTCTCCGCGACGAGGAAGACGTATTTGTCGTCGATAACCCGTACGTTACCAGACCCTCGACTCAAAGAACCTCTCCCACTAACTGCGCCAAGCGCCGACTTCCCCGATTCCATGACCGAGACCTGGGAAGAGTCCAAGATCGCCGGCCTTCTCGTCAGCGCCTTTGCTCCCAACCTCGCCAAGCTCAAGCCCACTGAGCAGCCCGCCGCCAACATCGACGTCCTCATCACCTTTGACGCGGCCGGCGTCTCCTCCCACCCCAACCACATCTCCCTCTACCACGGCGCCCGCCGCTTCGCCGCATCCCTCCTCCGCGGCCGCGCCGGCTGGGCCAGCCCCGTCGACCTGTATACGCTGCGTTCCGTCTCTGTCGCCCGCAAGTATACCTCCATCCTCGACATCCTCGCTACCATGGCAACCTGGGCAACTGCCTCGCTGCGGCCGAACTCGGCCGACAAGGCGCACCCGCCCGCGCTCGTCTTCCTCAGCCAGCTCGCCGGCGAAGGCGCGCTGCCCACGGCGTGGAGCGCCATGACCACAGCGCACAAGAGCCAGATGGTCTGGTTCCGCTACCTCTGGATCACGTTTAGCAGGTACATGGTCATCAACGACTTGCACCTAGAAAAGGTCAAGGCATAGCCTTGTTAGGAAACACTGAAAGGAAAATGGAGGAAACGGACAAGACTGTTAATCATCTGCATAATATGGGCAAACGACTGCGCGACGACACGGATTTGCTTGATTGTATAATACGAGAACAATGAGAAAAAAGAGCATTCCCTGAGTGTATCAGGGTAAATTAATACAAACACATCAAGATTAAAATCGAATCTTCTAGCTGGGCCATGACCGAGTATCTATGCGGGCAGGAGAGCTTGTCCTGCTGTATTCATTACACGTCATCATTGCAAATAACACGGGTATATATAAATGTCGTCCATCGCCTACTAAGTCCGCTTTCTAAGGGACCTTCCCTCTGGCGCGGCATGCCCACCATCCTCTCCCGTGGGCTCCCTCATCATCCGGCTCATCAGCTCCGCCTTTCGCTCTTGCGCCTTCGGATCTCTGTACTCGAGCTGCGTTGCTGGTGGTTGCCGCTCCTCGCTGTTAAAGCTATCTTCTATTTCTCCGCCAATGGCAGAGGCTGATCTCAGAGATTCTGGGGCAGGACCGCTACCGCCGCCGCTGCTGGCGTTGGAGACATTGCTGATGGCACGACCGAGAATCTGGCGTTTGCGCGGTCGGTGATTTGGCGCAGTTCCCGCGGCCGTGGCGTCGAAATCCATTCCAGGCTGTCCCTTGGTGGTATCAAGGAGACTGGTTATCTTTGACGTTAGGCGTTGTCTCTCTGCTGCTCTTGCGGCCTGCCGAGCCTCGTCGTGCGCTTTAGATTGCTTGGTATCGTCCGACGAGGACTCGTCTTTTTGAACTGCTGGTGGAGCAGATGGCGCTCTTTCGTCAGACTGTCTCTCATTTTCCGCATTCCCTGTTGGATCAGACTTGTGTCGCGGCAGTTGGGCGGCAATAGTTTTCGTCGGCGAAGGCGATTTGTTGACTGACGCTGATGAAAGCTCCGACAATGGGGTAGTATCTTGTCGACGAGTGGTGGGCTCTGCGGGGTGCGTGAGTGCAGTAGCAAAATTGGCTGATGTGATGGACTCTTCATGTCGCGTACTCCGTCTAAGTTTGGACGCCTGATTTTCAGGTGTTTCTTTATCGAATCCAGTCGTGTCAATTCCCGCTCCTCTAGCAGCTTTTGACTCTGTTGCCGGTTTCTTTGTCGCTGGCAGTTCGGCGCTAGGCTGCTTCTTGGACGCAGGCGAACTTGCGGTTTTCCCGACAGCTTTCGATTTATAGTGTTGGCGAAGTTGCGGAAAAATGAAATCTTCAGGTGGTACTTTGAACCCAGTGGCAATACACTCCCACAGCCACTCAGCCGATACAACTGGCACTCCCCATTCCACAGCGTATCGAAGTTTGTCTTTGCGCATGGCAGCCACTGAGCGACATACCAACAAGCTTGTATCCCTGCGGAACTGCTCCTCAAATTTTGCACCCAGTTGTTTTATACTTCTAGCAACCTGGTTCAATTCGAGACCAGTAAAAGCCGAGCTGCAAATCGTCAAGGCGGAGAAGCCCGGGATCGGAAACGATGGAAAAGGGCGCCCAAGAACATGATCGTCAGGGTGAAAGAATTGCTTGTTTTGCAGGCACCGTTCGACGTAGAATTCGGTAACTACATGGAGATTGGAATGTGATTGCGGATGCGTATCGGGCTGTGAGTTTTGCGGGACAATAAGAAACCGCCAGCTCGGCTCGGGAGTTGGCGAGACGGCTGCTGCTTCGACTGATGCCACGACTGTGCCGTCCAATGATGCGATGGTTTGGTTCAGAATGTCGGTCTGCTGTGAGCGGAAGCCGTGGATATGGAATATGCAGTTAGCAAAGATGCCCTCTGGCTGTGCGGTCGGCGCAAGGGGCTTGGACTCTGGGCCTGTCTGCTCCTGTTCACCCTTTCCTTCATTGAAGGAGTACTCCTTGGAATCGGAACGCCCCAATATGTTGTCCCAGAGATGGTTCCTTTGCGAGCTTAGTTTCATGCTCGTCGTCTTGCGCAGCTTGCGAACTCCATCTTCTGTCGTCGTCGAGCCCGATGATCTAGACCGCTTGCCCGAGGACCGCCGACGGAGATCCTTTTTGACCCAAGCGTCTACACCCTGTTCTTCTGCTGGCAAGAGAGGATCAAACTTGTCCTCGTCGAGTATCATGCCACGCTCGATGCTATGATCAAGCCATGCCAGAGTAACAGTCCGGACACCCCAAGCCTTGGCCGCCGTAAACTTCTTTCCCTCAGGTGCGCTAACAATCAGATGTGTGCATTTTCGCGTCAGGTCGCCAGTATATAGAGCGCCGTTGGAGGTGATTCGATCTGCGATCTGGTCGCGCTGGTCGCCAAACCCGGTTAAGCATATGAGAAGGGCGTCTATTTCAGGCGCCGTGTTGCCCTCCACGGGACGATCTTGGCCGCGCTTCTGCAGTGCACGCAGCTGATATTTCGTCTCGAGTTGGCGCAGGTTGATTTCTTCGTCGAACTTCCAGAGCTCGGCAATCTCGTCTATCCATGCCGCGTCCATGGCTCGAATGTCGGGGCGTTCGCGGGCAACATGGCGGTATTTGGGGGTGTCATAATCGCCAACAATCAGATGGGTAACATCAGGTGTAAGATCGTACTTGTGGACGCCGCCGAGTTCGTTGACCTTCTGGTCGATTTCCGTCTAGAGAATCCAGTTAGCTGATAGTCGGCGTGTCCCATCGCAGCACCTACCCGTTGCTCAGTCGGAATGCTGGTGCAGCAGACAATGACGCCCCGCAGAGGCTGTGTCGGGTCTACGGAGTAGTTGCCATCCGCTGATAAATTGGACATATTGTCGGTGTCCCGCAGCCGAGTGCTCGCAGGTTGATTCGGGAGGGTCGACAAAGTGCATGCGACACCGCGAACTGGTGGACGCGTTCGGCGGACCCCACAAGACAAGGCACTCGCAGGCACCACTGCCGCCCCGCTACAGCGCGGTATGCTTCCGCTCATGCCTGGGCGGCTTCCATTTACGCGCAAAACAAACACGCAAGCGACCAACTTGGGCAAATTAAACATAAAGAAGACGTCTGAAAATCCTTCTTATTGACTCTACTCGTTTTGTAGGGTTTACTAGCGACTACCATGCCGTTGCCTTTCTCTGTCCACACATCATGTGGGCGCATAAAAAAGATGAGCGCAATAAAACAATGCTGACTCTCTACCCCCATGTCTCTTCTGGTAAGCATTTGTATGTGCAATTTTCGTAATACGCCCTTCATTGTGCTGGAACGTGCTTCTCGATGCCTGTGTCAAAGCCACCGTCGATAAACACTGTAGCTTAGCCAGTGCGTTCATCCATTCGCGATCGAGCTGCCAGCGCACGCGACATGTGAGAAAGTGACAGAAATATGTGGCTGGCGGATCTGTAATCACTTAAATGCTTGTATCAGCTCCAATAGAGGCTCTTCACAGTCTTGTTCGAGATTGGGTGTAAGGTAGAAGAGTCAGAGATCTCGTGTGGAGCAGGTTTCCACTGCGAATTAATGTCTGAAGTCCATAGCTTCCACGGAAGAAATAACTGCTTGCCTTGTTTACCTCTGTCAGAAGATAGAGCTTCGGCGTGAAAACCCTGTTAAAATGACGACTCACGAGGCACACACAGGCTGCGCAAAAGGGAGCGGTTGTGTGTCTGAGTCGGTTAGCAATGGAAAGTCTTGCCCGAGTCAACAACTGAATATTACCTGACCGCGCAAGAGAAAAATAACATCAATGCTTAGAAAGTGCGTACTGCGTCCGCGCTAGCGAGATTCTCGCTAATTTGCTGTTGGTTTGGTGAGGACATTCGTCTTGGGTGTGCGGAAAAGGTGTTGGGCACGAGCGGGCCACGCTGCATGCGGCATTGGCATTTAGAATGAGGTCATATTACAATGAGACTGATAGCTCATGCCGGCCAAATGGTGATTTTTTTTTTTTTTTTTTTTTTTTTTTTTCCTGTTTTTTGGCATTGCCGCCAAATATAATCCGTTCGCTAAAGCAAACCTGGCATGCCGCCCGCGTGCGCTACCCGCGATCACAGCAAAGCATGATTACGCTTCTAGAAAGACAAAACCAACACCTTGTTAGAAGAAACTGAAACGTGATTTTAAGGCTTCTAACGAATAGAGAAAAGGATGAGGAGAAGACGTATATGACGATCCAAGGTAGTGTGACTGTAAATACCAAGGCCTGTGTAGTCTCACTGCAAGGTGGGCGAGTGTCTATGCCCGCTCACCACCCGGCTTTTCGCGAACTATGAACTCTATACTTCAGACACGAAGCCCAACCACAAGACGAGTAGTTGTATGCCTCTGTAAGTTGAAAGATCATCTCTTACATTGGCACTTGGTGTACCAGTACCGCGATCACGAATTGCCTGCAGCTTCACGTCAGGCCAAGGCAACCCCAACCCCACATGCCCCTCCAAGCACTTACCCAGTTCTGCCACTTCGGCCACCGCCCAGCTTCACCCAAACCACCCGAGCCGTGACAGCCCAAACTTTTGCGACATTCAGCTTGCTGCCCACGCCCCAAGTCACGACGAAGAGCGCCGCTGATTGCGCGACTCTGCACCATCCCAAGTCGAACACTGTGTCACCGTCTGGCTCCTCTGCGCCGCCTCGCGTCACGGGCAAACCAGTCGTGTGCCACCCGCATCTGCCGTATTCACAGACTACGAAGCACAGCTCCTGTCGCAACGCTCGCATTGGACGCGCATCCGTCGACCGCGAAAGCCACCCCAACTCGAACTATTCAACCATACGATCACCAGGCGTCGCCCCCGCGCTGTCAATATGGCACCACCTTCGTCGGCGGCGCTCAAGACCATGGTCCAGCAGTTTGTCTCCTTCACCGGGGAGAGCGAGCGCGTGGCCACACGGGTATGCACCCCTCCACTTGGACGTCTGCCGTCTCATGTTGAATGTCCTGCAATCTGAGTTATCATTTCTTTTCGATCGACGGGTCCCGGAGGGCACTGTGCCAGCGTGCGCTGCCTAGCCGAGGAAACATCCCGGCAGCATACCGACCGCGGCGGGCAAACATGGAACATGGGGCTAACCGACACGTGTGTAGTTCATCAAGGCGTCGGGCTACAGAGTTAATGAAGCTGTGGACGAGTAAGTATGCATGTTTCTTTCCTTAAAGAGCTGTTTGATGCAATCCCGCGCTTTACTGTAAGCGCTGCTATGGTCCATTTCTTGCCGTTACAATGCCGATCTCAAAATAGCTACACGGCTGGAACAATGCAAGCGCATGCTTTCCCCGCGCATCTCCCATAGCGAAAGCATTACATACATCAGCCTTATATATGCACCCAAAATGCGGTTACAGCAGTCCTGGAGCTCCCACTACCGATGCTGCACCACCCATCACCGCTTGACGCTGCTGGAGCATTGCTGGCGGGCCATTGGTGGAGTGCTCCTAGACATCGCCCAAAGTACGGCCGAGCACCGCCCGACGGTTTTGAAACAGAGAGTCAAATGCCACGACACCTGCGCTTCACTCCTGCCTTTTATTATAGTCTGCTTCGATCCGCGAATGACGCGCATCGCTGCAATTCTTCATCGTTTCCATCATTTCGGTGCTTCAGCACGGCATTGCTTGTATTCTTTACGCGGTCTCTCGACAGCATTCACTCAACATCTCCACCCTGCTCATGCTACTCCCGATCCATCGATGCAACCCATCTCCAACAACTTGAAATCATGGGCCTGAAAGGGATGAAGCGCCAGCTTCATTGCAAATTCCAGTCTATACTACCATCGTCTAGGCGGAAATGGGACCAGAGCAGCTCCGATGAAATCGCATCAGAAAAGCAACCATGGTACATGCCACTGCAATTCAGATCCTCGCCTCAACAACCCTCCAAGTGGACGGATGCAGCTTCGTGATGCCGCTTTGGCAGTAACAATTGCCACTCAAGATTTTTACTTACGCTTCCTTGCCTCTAGGTACTATCACAGCCAAGCCGGCAATGCCTCCTCGGCCGTCAACACGCAACTAGACTCCCTGTTTGACTCTCTGCGAGGTGAGCTTTTATCCCGCGCCATCAAAATACACGCATGCTGACAGACACAGATGAGGAAAACGACCCCAAGGACCAAATGGAACTCGAATCCACCATGAACTACCTCACCAAAAACTTGGGCGTAAACATTGAGAACGCTGAGCTGTTTGTCGCTCTGGAAGTCCTGCAGGCCCCATCCATTGGCGAGATTACTCGCAAGGGATTCGTCACTGGGTGGCGAGAGACCGGGTACGTCTGACGCTCCCTCGAGTCAAGACTGATACTGACTGTTCAAAAAGTGCCGACGCCTCACACAAAGAACACGCCAGACATCTCACTATTCTCGTGTCCGGATTGTCAACCAACACAGCACTATTCAAGCGAGTTTACAAATACGCTTTCATTGTTGGCCGCGAAAAGGACCAGAAAGCTCTCAGCTTGGAAAATGCCCTCATCTACTGGAACATGCTTTTTGCGCCGCCTGGCTTGCAGTGGAAGAGCGAATATCACGACTGGCTCGAACTCTGGAAAGCCTTCCTAGCCGAAAAGTGGTCGCGCTCTGTTAACCGGGACATGTGGAACATGGTGCTTGAGTTTGCGCTGAAGAGCATCGAGGATCCTAGCCTCACTTTCTGGAGTGAAGACGGTGCTTGGCCAAGCGTCATCGACGAGTTTGTTGACTGGTGCCGTGGTAGGGGCGTTGGCAAATCGGAAAACATGGACGTTGATGCCGAATAAAACTCTTGAAACCAAGCTGTTGGCTATGTATACACTGGACACCGCTTCACACGATCACAAAACAGCACATCAGTATCTCGCTCGCTGAGGAGGGGAATGCGACAACTTTTTGTTGCAGGGGGGGAGTACAAATGAGCGGCAGCGCCCTCCGCCGCGAACACATTTTTATTCACTTTTCATAGCAGGAGTTAGACGCTGCATCATACATGGCCGGGAACCGTGGCTGGACGCGATACTCCGACCGGATGACGTTATGATATAGATATTTGCAAGCATAATTTTCCGCACAAGCGCATTCCTACTCGTCATCCAGAGATGGATTCCCAGAGATGGGCCATACTACATACGAGGAAAAAAAAGACGAATGTTTATGCTATCCGTAAAGCCCTAAATGTATAATGTATTTGTACAATTGCCCGGTCATCGCCCTCAATTCCGTGTAGACGACCTGGCTAGTTTTTGATTCCGCTCCCAATGAATGTTGTACATGATGCCAGGCTAGCCGTCACAAGGCCGCCTCGATGATGTAGCGTGCTGGTCTTCCGTTGTCGGAAGCCCTCAGACGCGTAGTGCGTTATTTGTCTCATATATGAGACTCTGTCCCGATGACTTTCGTATTGTTTCGCTCCCTACTCGTTCGCCAGCTTACGCCTCACTGCCCTCCGTCCGCCACTTGGGCGCGCCAAACCGCGAGAGCGTCTCGAGCTTGCCGTCGCCGAGCTTGGCATGCGCGGCACGGATCATGCGCGGCTCGAAGCGGATGAGGTTGCGCACCTCGCTGTGCAGCTTGCTCGACGCGTCGTAGCGCATGACGAAATAGTGGCCGTTGTGGTGCTTCATCTGGTGCGCCGACACGGGCTTGGGCAGCGAGAAAACGCCCCAGTTGGCGATGCCGCGGACGACGCCGCCATTGCGGAGGATAGTTGAGCCGACTGTCGTGGCAATTCTGTCAGAGGATGGTTAGTATTTTCCTAGAAATTCAGGTTCGCGACGTCGTTCGTGAACGGGGTCGGAGGGTGGTCATGACGGCCAACGTACTCTTTTACCTCGGCTAGGTTGCCGGGCCGGACCTGTGAATGTATTAGATACAATCATTCAATTGCATTGCAAACGTACAATTCCTATTAGTTCGTAGAGCATTTTGGCGACCGCATTTACTGTGATGAATCGCTGTGTATGGAGGTTCTATCTAGGAGATGGCACCTTGAAAAATAGTAGGAAGACGGTGGAGCCGGGGTTTACCCGGCGCGACTGGGACAGTTCCAGGAACATGTTATACAGCCGTCAAAAATTCCGAAATTGAAGGAATAAATGAAAATTTTTCCCGGGGTCGCATTTCATATTTTTTCTATTGTTATTCAGAAATTAAATTTGAAGTCTGCCTTTGGGTGCTTTCGCCGGCATGCGGTATACATTATGCTTTTAAACTATTATACACTCTTTTACAGTCTCTGTTTAGACAATGCTTGCCAGATGCGCCACGGTAGTCTCCAACCACCTGATCGCACAGAAAACGGATCAAAATTCGCCTTTTCCAAATTCTCCAAGAATTGAGCCGCCGGGGCAGCTTCCAACAGCACCGGGAACCCAACCCTCAGGTCCCTCGCCTTGTCGCTCTCCGTATCATACACGTGCTCGCCCTCGCCCTCGTGCTCAAAATCGTGGCCAGAGTCTTCGCCCGCTTTGAGTCGCTTTATCATTTCCCGCACCGTGATTATGTGGTCGTTTGCGCGCGTGGCGACTTTGAAAACGGCATCCTGTAGTCCTTGCGCATTGGGCCCTTTACGGAACACTTCCTCTTCCTTGACGCCCTCTTCGGCCATGACATCCAGAGGCAGCATGAGTGTCGGCTCTCTCGTCATCGGCGCATCCATACCACTTGGAGTCTTGACTGGTGCCGCAGGCGCAGCTAGAAATGGTATTCCTCGCAGCACGGCCGCAATGCCGCATGCTTTCCCTATATGGCTCGCCAGGTGATCGAGGTCCATCGACCGCAGCGGCATGGACGCCAGCGTCGCATACATAAGCGTTGAGTATGTGTTCTCCGCGTAGTCTTCTAGAGTCGCGAGGCTCGTAAATGGCCGGTTGTCCATGTGCTTCTCGCGCGTGCGAATCAGGCGCGACACCCAGAACTTGATCGACTTCTTGGTCGCGCTACCTGCCCGCGCCTCCATGTCAGACAGAGCCTTGTGAAGTAGGATGCAGATTGGTTCGCGCGGGGGCTGGCCGGCAAAGGCCTTGTCGATGGACTCTTGCCAAAACTTCATGCGCATGATGCCAATGGTCGGGTTCGAGACGAGTTCGGGGAGGCGCACGAGCTCGAGGTTAAGGGCGCGGAGGGCAGCGTACATGTCCTGCACGGGGGAGGGAACAAATCTTCGGATGAGATGGGCATCGTAATCGCTCGTCCTGCGTCCTTGTGAGTGTGCGCGATGGGGAGGGTGGCGAAGAGGAGGTCCTACTGTAGCTGCGTCAGGCAGTGCTGTCTAGCAGAGCCGACGTCTGCATCGGTGATGTAGCTCCGCCGCGCGGCGGGCATCGGGGCCAGCCGCTTCAGGCCATGGCATATAACTTGCGGTCTCTTCATATAGACGCAGGAGGTACGCACCGTGAGGTTTTATCGTCGACGGTCGTGGTTGCGAGATTGATGCTGGCCAATCGACACCATGGGATTTCCAAGAATTTAGTGCTGCTCGAGTCCTCAATTGCAAAAAATTACAGTGGGGTTAGCGGTGGCTGCGTGCTAACAGCCCGCCGCCTGGTAATTGTGATAAAGTTGACTGTCAAGTGTAATTCCGAGTACATCGAAGTACTACTATCGGACGATGGATAGTCAAATTGGAAGAAATACAAAAAATAACTAGAATTAGCAGAATAGCAGTCAGAACTAAGAACCATGAAAAGAAAACCATAAGATCGAAACGGAAGAGCTTACCGAAATCTTGTCACAGCGGGTAGAGGCACTGCGCGCGGTCACCTGATAGCGCCGCGTGCTCGCGCCAGCACTTTACCCGTCGCGTCTCCCAGCGCCACTGAAGCAAGCCTGCCTCAAATCAAGAGCTGCAAGGTCTGACGCGTTTACTACAGAATGGATTTTGGCAGCTCTGAACCACCAGTCAAGAAAAGGAGGTTCTTTAGCGATGCGGAATCGCCAGACCCAGTCCTAAGCCCCAACGCCAACTCGAGAGTCAAGGCCGAGAACGATGCCGCCAGCCCGCCACCTCAAGAAGATGGGCCGTCCGACAATGCCGCGTCTTTCGATGTCGATACGTTTGAGGCCTTTGTCGGCGAAAAGATTGCAGACGATGTCCTTACAGTCCTCCGCGAACAGAGCAACCACGACCTCGAGCGGGCTGTCAATATGTACTTGGACGGCGCGTACAGGAATTTTATGCAGCCGAAACATATAAAGCCCGTTGCCATCAAACGGTCGCCATCAGCGACATCTAAGCCGACGCAACGTGCGTTACCGCAGCGAAATATGCCAACAGCTCGATACATCGGTGCGTTCGGCGTGGAGGGATGGGCGACCAGAAGCGGCGCAAATATTCTGAAGCACGGTGATACTGTTCGTATAGAGCGACAGAAGATCCAGCCACCTGCACCGCCAAATGTTAAAGCAAAACTCGGTGTTCCCGTCACCCCGGCGCGAAATACAGCAGCCTCGCGGCGTGTTGATGTCATCGTGCGCTTCACCAACGAAAGCGGCATGGAAATCGGACGACTTGCCAAGGATACCGCGAATTGGGTATCAACATTGATGGATCAAAAGATCTGCAAATTCGAAGGAAGTGTGGTTTACGCACCGGACAGACTGCGAACGAACGATACGATATTCCTCCAGCTCAAGTGTTCGCTGCTTAACTCTGCATTTTACAACCGTAGCTTTCAACTCGCCGACGACAAACCGCAAACGTTCTTCGAGCAGACAGAAACGGCAGATGAAAAGAACTTGCGGTTGCGCCAGGTCGCGTTGGTCAGACTATTTCAGGAGATTGGACTGCAGCCGAGCGTTGTCAATGCCGCTGCTAAGGACAACCGGCAAGGCCTTCTCAAAGCAGCGGAAATGGACGAAGAGAAGCAGGCCGAACAGAAAAAGGCCGGTTTGGCAAAAGGCTCAGATTCGCCAGGCTCTGACGACGCCGAAGAAGGCAAGGAGCTGGAACAGGACCAACTTGATGCGCTCTACAAAAAGGCTCAGTCTTTCGACTTCACCACTCCCGAGGCGGAACCAGCTGATACCTTTAACATGACTTTACGACCGTACCAGAAGCAATCCTTATACTGGATGATTGCTAAAGAGAAAGACGCGCGAAGCAATAGAGAGCCATCTATGCATCCGCTGTGGGAAGAATATATATGGCCGGTGAAAGATCATGACGACCAGGATCTACCGACCGTCAACGATGTAGCAAAATTTTACGTCAATCCCTACTCTGGCGACCTTTCGCTAGAATTCCCTGTTCAAGAGCAGCACTGCCTGGGTGGTGTGCTAGCAGATGAGATGGGTCTTGGCAAGACTATCCAGATGCTCAGTCTGGTGCACTCTCACAGATCAGATATTGCCCGCCAATCGCGCACCTCTAATGGCGGCATTGCAACGGTGAATCAGCTGCCACGTCTAGGGTCCTCGTCGGCGACTATGCTGGATGCTCCGTGTACTACACTCGTCGTTGCACCCATGTCGCTTCTCTCGCAGTGGCAGAGCGAAGCTGAGAGAGCCTCCAAAGATGGCACGATGAAGATTGAGGTATACTACGGCAACGAAAAGACTAATAACCTTCAGGCGCTATGCAGCAGTGCGAATGCATCCATGGCACCAGACGTTGTCATTACAAGCTACGGCGTAATCCTGTCCGAATTTAGTGCCATTGCTGCCAAGAATGGCGACAAGACGTTTCACAACGGCATATTCTCGCTGAACTTCTTCCGCATTATTTTGGATGAAGCCCATCACATCAAGAATCGGTCATCCAAAACAGCGAGGGCATGTTATGAAATATCGGCAACCCATCGCTGGGTACTGACAGGGACACCCATTGTGAACAAGCTAGAGGACTTGTTCAGTCTTGTTCGCTTCCTAGGTGTTGAGCCGTGGAACAACTTTTCATTTTGGAAGACGTTCATCACGGTGCCATTTGAGTCCGGTGACTTCGTCCGCGCTCTCAATGTTGTGCAAACAGTATTGGAGCCTCTTGTCATGCGCCGAACGAAAGACATGAAGACACCGAATGGAGAGCCGTTGGTACCGTTACCACCAAAACAAGTTGATGTAGTGGAGGTCGAGCTATCAAAAACGGAACGAGACGTCTACGATTTCATCTACAACAAAGCAAAGAGAACGTTCAACAAGAATATGGAAGCAGGGACTGTCATGAAGGCATTCACGACTATCTTTGCCCAGATTCTACGTTTGCGACAATCCTGCTGTCATCCCATTCTGGTTCGAAACAAGGACATTGTAGCAGATGAAGAAGAAGCCTGCGCAGCGGCAGATGCCAATACAGGGTATGCGGACGATATGGATCTCGAAAACCTTCTTCAGTCATTCACTGCTGCAGTCGATGAAGCATCGAAAGACAACCAGCAGTACGGGGTCAACGCGCTCAGTGAAATCCGAGACGAATCTGAAAAGGAATGCCCATTCTGTTTTGAAGAGCCAATGAACGACCAGACAGTAACTGGATGCTGGCATTCCGCCTGCAAGACGTGTTTGCTTGATTTTATGAAGCACGAGACTGACCGTGGTGTCGTACCAAAATGCTTCAGCTGTCGCGCGCCGCTCAACTCGCGGGATCTGTTCGAAGTCGTTAGGCACGACGACGAGCCAGATATTCTGACGGGCAAGCCGCGCATTAGTCTGCAGCGACTTGGCATGACGTCTTCGTCGTCAAAGGTGGCCGCATTGATCAGCCAGCTCCGAAGTCTGCGCAAAGGACATCCGCGCATGAAGTCGGTTGTCTTCTCCCAATTCACCTCATTTCTCAGCCTTATTGAACCGGCTCTGACAAGAGCGAACGTCAAGTTCTTGCGGCTTGACGGGAGTATGGCACAGAAATCGCGCGCTGCCGTTCTTAACGAGTTCACAGACGGCAAGGAATTCATGGTACTCCTGATCAGTCTACGTGCGGGTGGTGTTGGGCTCAACCTGACAAGTGCTGGTCGCGTTTTCATGATGGACCCGTGGTGGAGCTTTGCAGTCGAGGCGCAGGCAATTGATCGCGTACATCGTCTTGGTCAGGAAGATGAGGTGCAGGTGAAGCGCTTCATCGTGAAGGAAAGCGTGGAAGAGAGGATGCTGCGAATCCAGGAACGGAAAAAGTTCATCGCGACATCTCTGGGCATGATGAGCGATGAGGAAAAGAAGGTGCAACGTGTGGAGGACATTAAAGAGCTTCTCAGCTAATGATTTGGCATAGCTTGCATGGACGGCGTCTGTATTTTCGATGCATTTTGTTGGTGTGTCACAGGATAAAATTTGCGGATCAATTTGCTACTTGCACGTTTTGATTCAAGTAGATGACGAGTTGACGATTTGACATAATTTATTCTGTTCTCGTATTGCTTTTATAACAAACCCAGCCTCTTACTGGACGACCTTGGTGCTGGCAGTCTTCTCACGGTCATCACCAAAGATGTCAACGTTCCAGCGGGGCTCGTACGTGAAGGGGATGTTGAAGCGGTGCTTGTCGTCGCCAATCTTGTTGAGGCGGTCGATGTCCTGCTGCTCGAGGTCGACCTCCTGGAAGTTGGAGCGGATGCGGCTCGCGGTGACGGATTTGGGAATGACGGTATGACCGCCAACCTGGGCCCAGGCGAGGAGGACCTGGGCGGGAGTGACCTCGGTGCCCTTGGCCTTGGTAAGACGCTCAGCGACAGCCTTGACCTCGTCGTTGACGAGGAGAAGAGGAGCACCGACGGTGTTGTTGCCGAAGGCAGAGTAGGCCGTCAGGATGATGTGCTTGTCGGCGCAGTACTTGACGAGAGGCTCGTCGACGAGGCGAGGGTGGCGCTCGATCTGGTTGGCAGCGGGAACGACGCCGGTGGCCTTGATGATGGTGTCGAGCTGTGGGACGTTAGCCCGCGGAGCTTAGGAGATTGAGGGAGCACGGAATGCGTACGTATTCGATGGTGAAGTTGGAAACACCGACGGCACGGGTCTTGGACTTGGGGAGGTCAGTCATAGCTGTGAAAGTTAGCACATTAGTCGCGAAACGGGCGCATTGGCAGCGTACCCTTCCAGGTTTGAGTGATGGTGGTGTTTTTGTCGAGGTGAATGGCATTGCTGTCGTTGGGGTCTTTGGGGAAGAGACCAGAGCCGTGAACGAAAGCAACGGGCCAGTGGATCAGATATAGCTATAGAAGTTGGCATTGAGTTGGCAAATACCGCGGACAAATTACATACATCAAGGTACTCGAGACCAAGCTCCTGGAGAGTGTCGTCGAGAGCAGCGGCGACGTTCTCGGGCTGGTGGCTGTCGTTCCAGAGCTTGGAGGTGATGAAGATGTCCTCGCGCTTCAGGCCGGGTACGTCGGCAAGGGCGCGCTTGATGCCCTCGCCGACCTCGCGCTGGTTGGCGTAGACCTTGGCCAGGTCAAGGTGACGGTAGCCGGCCTTGAGGGCCTCGTAGACACCGTCGCCAACCTCACCGGGAGCGGACTGCCAGGTGCCGTAGCCGATGCACGGGATCTTGGCGCCGGTGTTGAGAGTGACGGTGCGACCAGAAGACATGTTGTGAGTTTTGCGTTGCCTAACTGAGTTTTGTATTTTGAGAATTGGAATTCGAATTGGAATTGCGTAAAGAGGGGGGATCAATAGCTTTTAAAGCCACGCAGGATGGGCAGCTAAGCTATGGTGGGGGAGGGGCAAATTTTCAAGAGTTATGACGACAGAGAGGTAGAGCGGGATTCGGTTGCAACTCTGGCAACGCAACTACTGAACTGACCAAGCACGTTAACTTTGGTTGGCTCGCAACTAGTTAGTTGCAGTGTACCAAAGCTGTCTACCTGTACAAACAACAAGCTCGGCGGTATTCTGGTCCAATTCTCCAGTTAATCACAACTTGGGCTATCATTACTGGTGCATTAATCGACGGGCTGAACGCCCAGCTCCAGAACGGGGTTTCGTCCGCATGTCGCGCCCTTAGTTTCGTCGGCGTTGTTGGAACTAGCTTCTCAAAGCTTCTCCATTCTCGCAGCGTGGCTTGTTGACAGCGTTATTCGCCGAGACTCCGCGAGCCTGAGGCAATACGCTTTGATTGGCGCGGTTCCTGGCCCCTCATCTCTGCCGTCAGGGTTCTCCTGGCCCGTATGGGTCGGTGCAACCGTTGAGAAAGGTCTGTGACTTGTTTCTGGTGCGCGGTATTCCCAGAAGCTTGGTGGTCGCAACCGGCTGGAACAGGGATCGACCAATCGTGGGGGCGTCACCGACCCAGTTGACTGATTCGCCCGAAGAACCCCATCGTTAACGCCGAAAAGATATCTCGTCGAAACGGACATTGCTTGTTTGAGTCACACCGGACAGCTTCTATTGAAAGAAGCATAATAACAAAAGTCTTCTTCTGTTCCTGGCTTGATAAGCCTCTGTCGATCCCACCTTCTCGGTGTGTGCCTGGCAGCTAGTCAACGATAGGGCGGCTTGCGTGTCGACAAAAGTGTCCCTAAGTCACATCTCGCCACGCAGCTGCTCGTAGAAAGTGTGATATGGTGGCCTGTGCTGGGCGTGATTCATGACGATGCAGGTTCTGCGACACGAAACTTTAATGTATGCTAACAAGGGGGTGCCAACGCCCAACGGTGTGCACAGTGTGTTTGCAAACTGTATTATCTCATAGAAAAGTTGGAAATAAGAAGAAACCGCGTCCGGTAACACGGACTAGTAGCCGCGTCGAATATTCCAGATATTTGAAGTTTCAAGCTTGAGCAGAAAACCAGGAGACAAGATTTCGAGTCAAAAATGGAAGAAGGAAATGCAACAGCCGAATGCATGTAAGCCCAATACGCCCTGAAGCACTAAAATACACGAAAAAGCCCTGTACAAGAAAGAAAACAGTCAACGCAATGGCGAGACAACTTCTCACCATGCTTTTCCAAAGCATCTCCATTTCAAGATGCGCTCATCATCATCACTCCCAAGGAGCATTTTGCCTATTATCCGCTCTCGGCCGGCGCAGCTTCAGCCGGTGCTGCTTCGGCGGGAGCTGCTTCGGCGGGAGCTGCATCGGCGGGAGCTGATTCGGCGGCAGCATTTCCTCCGGTCTCTGCCTCGGGAGCGGCCGGGGGCTCGGCCTCGCCACCATTGTCGGAGGAGGCTTTAGAACTTTTTGATCCCTTGCGACTACCCGGCCTACGCTTCCGGCGCGTTGAACAACGGATGGAATAGCGGTACACCCATAGAAAGGCAAAGAGGCCTATAAAAAAAACTCCAAGTCCCACGCCGACCGCGATGCCGATGCCCGTGTTGGTGTTCTGGACTGGGTCGTCTGAGAATTGTCGCTTCGCTAATCCAGCGACAACATTGGTAAAGGGTTCCCGGCCAGATGGACCGATCTGAATCTCGTTCGATATCTCATTTGGTCTGAGGGCGTTCGCCTCGTTTCCCTCGCGAGGGATATACATGCAATCCAGCTTACACCGCGTGCCTGCACAGCAGATGCTAAAGCGTATGTGAGCGAAAGCTGACGGCGGAGGGCGAAAAATCGGTAATTTCAAAAGACATGAGTACAAGTAAGAAGCGAAACGAAAATACAAACAATGCACTGCTCGGAGTTGGGCTGGGCAACGACCATTTATCTACCCAACGAGGAGCGGCCTAGTCTGGACCTGCGCCACGACAAGGCCGGATGGACCTCGCGCAAACGTGCAGAGTAAAGAGCTCGCATTCATCATTTTGGGGGAATGGCGGGGGCTACACGCATAGTCGGGGTTTGCGTGTGCATTGAATTGGTGTGTCTGTGGGACGAGAGGGGCAGACATGCACGGATTCGGCAACAAGTTGCATATGCAGTGGCAAAGAAAGGAGTGAAGAGTAGCGGTCGTGGAGCAGAAGAATCATGCACGAGCATAATGATTTACAGATGCTAGTTGGAGATGACTTGGTTAGTGTGTGTCTATGACGTCCGGTATACAGGTAGTCAGTCGTTGACTCGGTGATGGCTGGAAATTTACAATATCTCGAATATCTGACAAGCATTCCACTTTCGACCGTGACGACTCGATGGTCAGTGAGCCATAATGTCTGCTTTGTTAACTGGTAGACAAGCGGCGCGTGACAGCTGATCAGGTCGTTAATAGACACTCGGGACGAATATCTCGCGACGTATACTTTAACTTTGACAATTATTATTGATTACAGAAATGAGCGCTTCTCCAATGAGGTGCTGCAAGGCAGGTTGCGGGGGTGCCATCGGGTCTGCATGCAGGACAACGCATCAAGCCCGACGGAGCCCAACCGGCTCGGCTTTCCGAAGCCGGGTGCTAACTTGAACGGGTCAATTTCGAGGAAAACTGACGAAGGCTTCTTAATTAGAACGCAGATGCGGAATAAGAGGTGGTTGCTCGCTTGTCCCACGTGTGACAATGTACCCTTCGGAATGGTTACACACTGTATGCCCGCAGAAGCTGGCTGAAGGGGTTCGCAGACCTGCATGCACGCTGACAAGCGACAACAGAGTGGTGTAAAGGCAATCTCGGTGTATAGATGAGCTAATGTAAAATTTGCGCCCGAGTTGGCACACTGCGCTCGTATCTGGTCTATACCGAAAACGCTTTAATCTCGTGAGTGCCTGACGGGCAGCCAAGTACGGCTTACACCACGCACATGTGCTATACATGAACCAAGATTCCAAATTGTGAGTATGTGCCAAATTTGAAATCTGACTCATAAACCTCGATTATGAAGTACCTGTGAATAGCCGTGCGGCCTTGCTGTAGCTGCAGCACTGCCTCGAGCTGCATGCAGACTGCAATGATTTGGTACAGCAGCGAACCAGCAGGCGTACAATAAATAGAAAATGTTCCGCTACAGATCCATATTCCCTGTCAACTGCTGATTATCCTTACTCACTTTGCGTGCAGCTCTCACGTGATTCTAGGACATGGAGCGTGGAAATGAAGCAGATACTAGCCAGACCGGGAGTTCCCAATAGTTCCCCAACACCGGAGTCGCAAGTTAAAATGGAAATAAGAAGCTTAATGTCATATATTGACGTGCCGTTCAACGGGTGACTCGTCCCCATCATCGTCTTCTTCTGTGGCCCCTTACAGGCCGCCGTCTACTCCTGCTGGTCGTTTTCTGCGCCGACGCCACCATTGCCGCCTTTGACAAAACTTCGACAAGAGGGCAATTCATCAAGAACATGGCCCTGCTCCCTCTCGGTCTCGGATCTGTACTTCTATATCTCGTCTGTGGTCATTCCGCACGAGAGCATCTATTGCCCGCGTTCACGGCCTATGTTAATTTCGCCGTCTGCGCCAACATCGCAATGATGGTTGCAACTCCGTCTGGTGGCACAATTCGCGGAATGTGCACCAAACTCACTTGCAGTTTAATGTTTATCTGGATTTTGCTTCAGGGATACCAGGTTAGTTGGAACACCGCCATGCCTCATGATATTTTCGTTTTCACCGCAGTCAGCAAGTCGCGGATTTTTGCGCATGCGGTATACCGCTTCGTTCTTTTAACGCTGCCCGCCTTTGGATCAGGACGCCGGCATCGACTGTTAGAAGCATATTCCCTGACTACGACTTTTGTACTTTCACAAATGACTGGGCTTCCCTTCGAATACTGCTTTGGTACGGCTGATATACTAGTGGTACCGGCGGCTGCGGGATGGTCCTCTATCGCCAAAACCTTCAATCTTATACCACGTGATGTTGAGGACGAAAAATCTATGCGCAAAGCTGCAAATATAAACAATAATCTTTTGCTAAGCGGAGTAGTAGGACTTGTCGGGTTGTTTGCATCAATGAACATTTTCGGGCTGCTCTACCAGCAAGGTGTCATTTCATCGAGGATCATGTAGTGTTTAAAGCACAATTGTATATGGACAAAAGCCGTTTTTGCATATACGCCACGAATATGTATAAGTAGAACGATGGATATATCGGAAGTGGTGAAAGGCGCAGCCGTTGAGTTTTCGCGCATCTGTATGCCGTCGACTAGCGTGCCCCTGGAGCTGGACAGCAACAGCTGCACGCCAAAGACCGGCGTTGATTTATCTTTTTTTTTTTTTTAAAAAAAAAAAAAAACACCCCTTTTCTTTTTAGACCCTTGCCAACAGTAGCCTTCAAATCACACAAGCTCGCTTAGATACGCCTATCATGAACGATACGGGTGCTTACTGATGTAACTTAATAACAAGCTGCGCGTGCCGGACCCAGCCTACAGTGGTCCACTCCATGAGACAGCCGCCCTATTAGTTCAGCGCTGGGTCGGCCCCTCCACCTTGTGTTCGTCCTCCTCCCTCATTCGTTATCCGTCGGGTTGGTTGCCAGCATTTCGCGACAAACTCGCAAACTCAAATCAAGAAAGGATGGAGTTTCTTCCCGCAGTCGTCGCTTTCGCTGCCACCAGCGTATGCCGCTTCGACGCGGTGGCCGAGAGCGCTCTGGGCCAGCGCTTCTGCTCCAGCTCCGCTCTTGAGATTCATCAGCTCTCGAAAAGGCTGTCGCCTAAGGCGCAAGTCTTGATCCCCGGAGACCAGGGGTTTAACAAGGCATCCCAGCGCTGGAACATGCTTGGCCGGCCCAACCCGGGCATTGTCGTGATTCCGAGCGTGGCGTCAGATGTGGCCGCTACTGTGCGTCCTCCCCTCTCTCCAGTCGCTCCCTTTTCCAACCTAAAGCAAGTACTGACGTATCTACATGCAGGTTAAATACGCAAATGCCGAAAACAAACAGTTTCTAGCCGTTGGTGGCGGCCACGGTGGCACCAACACACTCGGCAAGCTGCAAGACGGCATTGAAATTGCTATGCGTGAACTCAATGGCGTCGAGCTCTCTGAGGACGGGCAGACGGCTAAGATTCAGGGAGGCGCGTCGTCGAAGGATGTCATTGACGCCCTCTGGAAAGCCGGTAAACAAACTGGTAAGCTCTCGCTACCCATACCAAACTGGCAGGCGCAATATGCTCACCGTCCCAACTACAGTCACCGGCACATGCGAGTGCACCAGTCTGCTCGGCCCTGGTCTCGGAGGCGGCCACGGCTGGCTGCAGGGCCACCACGGCCTCATTGCCGATCAGTTCCTCTCCATGAACGTTGTGCTGGCGGACGGGAGCGAGGTGACCGTTGACGCCGAATCGGACCCGGATCTGTGGTGGGCGCTGCGCGGCGCGGGCCACAACTTCGGCATCGTCACCTCCGTCACCATGAAGACTTACGACATCAAGCACCGCGATTGGGCGCGCGAGGCCATGTTCTTTACCGGAGACAAGGTGGAAGAAGTCTTCCAGACGATGAACGAGCACATCTTCAACGACGGCAACCAAGACGTCGACGTCGTCGTCTGGTCCTACATCGTCAACATTCCCGACATCGACCCCTCTAACCCCGTTGTCATCGTATACCTCCTCCAGGAAGGCGTCAAGGCCGTTGACACCAAGCATTCCGCTGCCCTTAAGGCACTCGGCCCCGTCACCGTTGAGGACACGCCGGGAACGTACCTCGACCTCGCAGGCTGGACCATGATCTCACTCGACGACGTTCCGTGCCAGAAGCTCAACAGCAATAACCTGCGCTTCCCGCTGTACCTCGAGCGCTACGATCCATCCGCTGTCCGTGCCGCCTACGACCTCTTCGCCGAGGCCCTCCGCGAGACACCCGCCTTCGCGGCCGGCTCCATCTTCCTGTTCGAGAACTACGCTGTTCAGGGCCTCCGCCGCCCTGCGGGCGAGGACAGCGCGTTCGCGTTCCGCGGCGACAATATTCTTAGTACGCCGCTGATCAGCTACACGCCGGGAGATAAGCACCTGGACGGTAAGGCCGTGATGCTTGGCGAGGCGCTGCGAACGGCCTTGCACAGGCCGTCAGGCCGCAAGACAATGCACAGCTACCTCAACTACGCGTACAGTGATACCAAAGAGGAAATGTACGGCGAGGAGGCGTGGCGACAGGAGAAGCTGGCCAAGCTCAAGGCAAAGTATGACCCTCACGGTCGCTTCAACTTCTACAACCCGGTCGCGTAAGCTCAATTTGAGCCCTCACTTATACTAGCAACAGGAGTAGAAGCATGTTGTGTTTAACCCTATATTTAGATTCTTTCGACATTTAAATTCGATATAGCCCTTAGTTCCCACTCTCTGGTCGCCATTTTGTGCGTGTGTTTACACCTCCATTACAAATTTGGGCCCATTGCTCGGGTGCGTCTTGCTTTCTTCGTCGCTCATAAGGACTGACATTGGAACTTCAAGCTTTGGTGTCTCTGTGATCGTGCCAGTAACAGAATCCCTCTTCAGCACGGTAAGTCCGCTTTCGGAATTCTCCTTCGCGACCAGTACGTCTCCTTTGCCATTATCCAAGACGCAAAACATGCGCGGCAGGATACCCAGTGTTGGGACATCGCTCACAAACTCCAACTCGGGATGCTCGCCGCCGTCATGTATACGGATATGCGCAATGCTATCCGACCCTCGCCCCGTCAATCGGTTGGTGACATACAGATTCTTGTTGTCTGGAAGGAGCTCCAAATGTCCAGCGCGCGCCGTAGAGGGCGATTCCTCTGGCCCAAAGCTGCACGTTTCCGATATACGTGTAAACTCGATAGTAGAATCCGTGTAGTCCAGTTTGTACACCACGATAACATTGGAGAGCTCGCAAAGCAAAATGTAGTGAGTGGCACGGGGGGCGCCGACGGGATAGAATGCGCCGTGGCGAGGTCCGCAGCCCGGCGGGCCGGCCGGGGTACGACTTGATAGAGTGAATGCTCCATCTTTGGAGTCCACGACAAGAATTTCGTCTGTTCCGAGATCATTCACAACGTAGAAGCGACCTGTTGGGTCGAGTATGACTTGGTGTGGGTGCGGTGCATCCTGAATATGGGACACAGGGCCAGCCTTGCTGTCAGAAACAATCGTCTGATCGACCAGCTTCTCCAACTTGTTGCCGCCGTCGATGTTCCATACATCGACCTTGCTGCTGCTGAATGCCGCGCCGAGCAGGTGCGTCATGTCCTGCGAGAACGCCAGGTAGACGACACCAGGACTTGCCGTGGTCGCCGTTTCCTGCTGGCTAAATGGCGTAGACGACTCGGGATCGAAATGGAAGCGGTGGAACCGCGCGCTATCCTCATCAACAACGTAGAGATGAGAGCGCGTGCGGTCGAGGGCAAGCCACGAGGGGCAGCCACCGATAGCGAGATCATGGGCTATCGAGAAGGTGCTGGCGGTCGCGTCGTATGAGGCGAGGTATACATGGCCTGGGCGCGCAATGAGAAGTCGAATTGGCATTGTGACTGTTGTCGATGTATGAGATACGTGTAGATATTGAATGAAGATTCAAGTGTTGATGGTGGGGGAGGTGGGGGTCGCGCGGGGGTACATGATTGAAGAGGCTACTTACAGTGGAAATATTTAAAGCTTTACTGAATACGAGAATCGTGGCTGATCGCTTTCTATATCTCACTGCAACTTCTCTGTTCGCCTAGTCATTACTTCTCATAATTGCTTCATGCCGCCGTTTCCTGTGGCTGCTCATAGTCGGGTCTTCATGTATACTGCCACGTCATCTGCCTTCTTTAAGGACCTCATTAGATGTTGAGTAGTAATATTAGAAATTAGTGTTGAGCATTCCAAATACAAAATAAATCGCTTCTCAGCTACCAAGTGATCGAAACGGCCTTGCCCTCGTACTTATTCTGCCCCATCTCCGCCAGCAAGTTTTCATACACCCACCTGCCAACATCATCCCGCGAAATCGTGTACCCAACCTCCTTCACTTCGACTCCCTTCCCGGGCACCTCGACGCCTACACGAATCTCCTTGTCGGGCTTCGCTTTACTCTCCTCCAGCAGAAAGCTCGGCCGCAGAATGACGAACCGCTCCCCACTCGCCACCAGCTTCTGCTCCATGACCTCCTTGTCCTTGTGCGGCACGCTCAGCATCCACTTATACATTGGCAGCATCCCCAGCGGGATGTCCCTCCCAAACTTCGATATCCCCGTCGTGCTAATCGCAGTGTACAGCGGACGCCCCTGCTTCCCCTGTTCTCTCAACGTTGCGATGGCGCCGAGGATGCTCTCCGTCGCCTTCTTGCACACGTCCGGGTCGTCGACGGAGAACGTCATCTTGTCGAAATACGCGCCGACGGAGACATGGATGGCATCGACCATACGGGACGCGTCGGAGGGGTGCGCGAGGCAGGACGCCACGGCGACGGGGTCGTGCGCGTTGCCAGTCAGGACGACGAGGTTGGCGGGCTTGGAGGGAAAGTGGTTGTCCATCTTCTCGGGCTTGCGGCAGAGGGCGACGCAGGTGTGGCCGTTGGCGACGGCGCGCTTGAGTGCTGCGAGCCCGCAGCCGCCCGAGGCGCCGATGAATGCGATTGTGTGAGGCATGATGTTTTTGAGATACGAGGTAAGAGTTGTAAGAAGTAGATGTGTTGCAGTTTTAACAGTAGCAGAGGTGTGAAGAAATGCGATGGGGTGGTCGGTAATGCTGATGATGTCGTGGACAATGGTATTATTGATGAAGATGAAGGTGACATAATATTTTTAAAACCTGGATGTTGGATGTTGTGTCCTTTTATTCTCCGAAGCCACTCGCAGCGCAAGCTACAGCCCAGCAAGGCTTGCACGCTGCGCCTCTCCTTGCCTCGTCATCTCGCCCAGCGCGAAGGCGAGGACACGATTACCTGCGGAGAGATTTCGCCCACACGAAGCCTTGTGGACCGGATCCGACTAACAGTATCAACTTTCGACCGCCACGTTAAATCTCGCCGGGGCAGGGGACCTGCAAGGCGTCGGGCCCAGGATTATAGGATTACGCGCCAGGTTAAAAAAAAAAAAAAATGTCCGCCGCAACTCCGCAGCGGTGCTGACGAGGCTGGGCTGTGCTTGTTCTTGTTCGCTGGCGCACTAATAAATTCGGCGGAGAAAGACCCACGAGCCAGCGCGAGGCTCGCGTCGCGAATTCGGGACAAGCGATCAGCGAGAGCCTTGAGTTGGTCTTTTTTTGCGGTCCGAGCTTTGGGTGGTAGCTAATGTGGCGTTTTGCATGAATTTCGGGCGACTGAGATTGGAGTTTGGCAGTTACAAGATTGCCATCATGGATTAACGAGTATCATACTGTATCTTACTTTATAAAGCCATGAACCTGCTGTGCCCTTGTTGCTTTCATTTGCAACTTGCCTCAATTCTACTCTCCCATCGTAATCAATTTCTGATTTTTATCCCATTTCAATCTGATAAGCTCAAGGCCAGCACTCGCGTCACACATGTCCATCGCATCACCCATTACTTCCTCGCGTACATCTTCCACAGTAAGTAGGCGCCATAACCAACAGCGCCATACGTCACTCCCCTACCCACAGCCGCAAACAGAACCTCGTTTGCCGCCGCCAGCATCCTCGACGTGCCCTTGATCTGGTTGGACTTGAACGTCTCGCGGTCATTCACCCGAGGGAACGGCGCCTCCACCATCTCGCCCGTCTCCTCGTCCCTCACCATCGGCACGTCCACGCCCAGGTGATCGCACAGCGGCTTCCACCCGTCCTGCACCTTCCACTCGATGCGCCTGTCCTCCGCCACGACGGCCCTGCACTCATCATAGCTCTTGAGCATGAAGCCAATCGCCTTGTCCTTCTCCTTGAAGTGGTCATAGTTGCCCTCGGCGTGCATAATCTCCTTCCAAAACTCGGCCGAGTCGCGCGCGCGCTGGTTCATCACCCAGCAGTACGTGCGCTTGATCCACTGCAGGAAGCCCGGGTGCTTGTGCAGGCCGACCGTCTCGCTCATGCTGGTGTACCACTTCTCCGGGTCACGGTTGAGCATGACGACTTTCGCGTCGGGGTAGATCTGCGCGAGGTCCGCCGCGAACAGCGCCGAGGGGTAGTCGATGCAGCCCTGGCAGTCGCCGAGGAGGCGGTCCCAGTCGAGCTTGGTGAAGGTGCCCTCGCCGCGGTATTTGGCGCGGAGGGCGCGGGTCCATTCCTGAAGCTCCTCGCCAAAGGGGTCGGTCGAGACGTGGAACATGTGGTGCGTCCTGTTAAAGCCGAGCATCTGGAGGGCGATGTGGGTGCCTGGAAGTTGGTGCGGTCAGTTGTCGGGGCGTCTCTAGATGGAATGCGCATCTGGACTTACTGAAAGAGCCGGTTCGGGGAAAGCCACACACAATGAGCTTCATTGGCGTGGTGCGAGGGTAGCCCTCGTCACCTTTGACGGGATAGCCCTTGGGCAGCATCGTGGACGTGTTGTTGCAGATTTGAACAGATTGCTGGTCAAACGGCCCCTCGGGCCACAACATGTGGCGGATGCACCCACCCTTTATGAACAAAAACATGGGACGACGACTCTCCACGCTAATTACCATCCACCTTTTCTAATCAATCAGTTGCTTTTTCCCACTTGTGTCCCCCGCGCTGATGGGCAACAGCTCCACCCCCCGCGCCGTCTCCAGTCTGTTCCGTCACTCGTCACGCGGCCGGAGCTCCGAGGGATGTGTGGAGGGACGACAACTGAGCCTACAACTGAGCCTTGCCGTATTTACGCTGCAGCCAGGCTCGCCCAGAACCGTCCTGTGGATGGTCCGACTTTTGAGTCTCGTCCCACTTTGACGGCCCCGTTAGATGCCGATGTCCCGATATGCCGACATTGTCCCCATCCTCTTGCTGGGCGTGCTGATCTTTGGCTCAAAAGCGCAGTTGGTGAATAGTACAGAGGACTCCGTGGTTGAGATTTCCATGCACGCTATATGTGGCGCTAGGCCGTCGCATTATAGTTGACGGTCGAACAAAAAGTCCCGTCGGCGACGGCATGGCGACGGAGGCTAGTGTCGGCCCTCCCTTGCGTGAGAACGATCGAGAGAGTTGTCAATGGTCGACACAGCATTAGCCTTTCTGCCCACGAAATCAAATATAAACTCAATCGCAATGCGAAACGACGCATAGTTAACACGAAGGGCAGTTATCATTGACGGCTGGTAGGGAAGCAGACGCTGCTGAGCGAGACCATGTCGTAATTTCGGCGCACTCGGATCATCGGCGTTGTGGTTCATACGTGTATGTTTCAATAAAACCATTTAATATTATATGCTAGTATTAACAAATCAAGAGCGCTTTTGGTTATTTTACAAAAGTGCAAAATATCCTAACAATGAAGAGGAAAAGCAGAGCAAATGCAGAAAAAAAAAGCAGCGAATGCGGACCATAAGAATATTACCATTACCGGCCTCCATGCTTCAGCGCCCATACACCGGCGCCGTCTAACGCGGGCTCGAGAAATCAAAACGCCAACCCATTAATTACATGGTCTAGAGCCAAAACAATGCTGTTCCGGCGATGATGATGGCCAGAATGCTGGCCTGCGCCTGGGATCCAGTACTCTTGCCACTCTTGCCACCCTGGCCACCCGTGACAGCGTCAGTGCCGCTACAGTCCTGTTTGAAGACCTTGGGGTCACAATTGGCCGGGTTATTCTGCTGCGGAGGTGGGTTCGCATCGCCCGACCCCTTCTGGTTGCCGTGGTCGTTCTTGCCCGGAGATCCGCCGCCGGGAATCGTGGCCTGCTCCGAGTCCGAGTCGTCTGAGCTGTCACTCTTGCCCTTGTTCATATCGAGGCCAGTGGCGTCGAAGGATCCGATGATGGTGCTCTTGTCCGTGTCGGAAACGGTGTCGTTGGTACCCCTGGCGTCCGTGTAGATGTAACTCTTGCCCTTGTTGGTTCCGGGGGCACTCTTTGCTCCGTAGCACTCGATCGAGACATCCTTGACGGCGGCGTAGTAGTAGCCGTTCTTCTTGACGTCGGGGTGATCCCAAGAAATGACACCGCCCGCCCAGTTGATGGTACCTTCAGCATTGCTAGCCTTGCCGCCGGGCCAGATGGAAAGCTGGACACGAGCGGGGGTCTGGGGGAACATCCAGTTTTGTGAAGTCTCGTTCCAGGTGTACTTGCGCTCGGTGGTGCGGTGGACTTTGCCGTCGACGGCCCACTCAATCTTGTCGGGAGTCCAGCAAATTTCGTATTCGTGCCAGGAGCCAAACGTGTCTTCGGTGGTGATGTTTTCCGAGTTTGTGTCTTTTTTTTTCTGTCAGCACTCGTCGTGGTAAGAGATGGTAAAGGCGTAAGCTCACAGTTGGTAATGCCCTGGAAGTAGTAGTTGGTCTGGGACTTGCCGAGGTCGACTCCAACCCACTCGTAGTCAATCTCGTCCTTGACATCGGAGAGCAGAATAAACGCAGTGACGACACCTCTTCCGCGGCTGGTCTTCATGGTGGCCTTGACGGTGCCATACCACATGTACTCGGTGGAAGCAAGAACGGTGCCGGGTGTGTCCTTGGCCATGGTCATCAGAGTATAGTCTTCGTGCTGAACAGTCTCACCCTGAACCATCCAGTCGGCCTTGCTGGCGTCGCCGTAGTATTTGGTGATGGGGACGCCATTGAAGTCTTTGAACTTCATCTTCTTGTCGCTGCAGACGGGAGCGGGAGCACAGGCGTTGAGCTTGTAGGAGCTCAGAGGGTCGCAACCACCGAGGCAGAATGCACCGACGCCGCAGTCACCGTATTCTTGAAATGTTAAAAACGTTCGCGGCAATTTTTTTTTTTTTTTTAATTCGGAAGCGTCACTCACGGGAGCAGCATGGCGCACTCTCAGGGCAAGGCTTGGAGACGGAGCACTGAACGGCCAGAACCGGAATTGCGCTCAGAAGCGCAAGCGCGAGAGATGGCAGCATGGTGGTGTTGTCGATGGCGGGAAACGAATGCGTTAAAAGGTATTATGAAGCTGTATAAAAGAAATCGGACGTCGCTTCGACTCGATGTGAGCGTCCGCGTCGCGCTCTGCTTGGCATTTGTTAGCAGCGTTTCATGGCAGTCTGAGTATGAACACCAGTCTGCGTCTTTCTGTGCGGGCGGGCAGCGAAGAAGTCGTCGTCGGGCTCCCTCGAGGTCTGATCTTTTTTTCGGCGTAGTTATTGCGAGATGACTGACCACACGACAATTGAAATTGGGGACGATACACGCGAGACACGGTCGTGCATGAACCGAGACAGTGTTGTAGAAGACCCCTGCCTCCCTGTACGGCTAGAGGGAGGGCGATCGTCTGGAGTAGTGGTCCATGTCGAGCGGAGCGTCATGACCAAAGAAGCAGAAAAAGGGATGCTCGAATGCCGTGCCTCTGCCGTTTGTCGTGCAATTTCGCGCCGTGTGCAAGGGCGACGCGCCGTTACAGATAACTCGATACAGTTTCTGGCTGCAGCGCCCGCACAAAGAAAGAACTGACTTTGGGGAGAGAAATTGCCGACCCACCTGTCAAAACGTCAAAAGGAAAAACTCTGTATCTGTTTCGAGTCGCACGGTCGGTCGAGAGAGGAGTCGAAGAGGTGATGAAACGAGAGTAGACGCACCGCCAACGGTTAAAGAAGAAGAAAAAAAAAAAAGAAAGGAGAGCCGGGACAGGCAGTGGTGATGATTTGAAAAGAACCGTTGGACCGAGGGGAAAGAAAAAATATGGAATGACGATGGGAGGCGGAGGCAAATACGGAGGAGCCCCCCGTATCAAGAGCCCAAGCTAACAGTGTAAGAGTTCTTACCAGTTAACTAACTAGTTACTTGACTGACTGACTGACTAGCCAGGGTCCCACTCAGGTAGCAATCAGCAATCAATACGAGAACCACTTGACTGCTACTACGTAAATGTACATCCGCCGCAGCTAACTACTGCCAGGGGCAAGGATGGCAGCCGCCAAGCTCAGCCAGGCTTAACCCGCACACAAAAGGAAAAGAGAGCGTTGAACTGCCGGGTTCGCATGGTCTTCTAGGGCCCGTGACATTGTCTCTGCCATCCCCCCCGCCAAGAACCCTTTTTGCTGCATGGTGACGATCGCTGCCTGCGTTGGTCTCTGGTCCTCTGCTTCATTTTGAGACTTCTCGACAGCACCATCGACCAATGTTGGTAGTCCAACGGACGCTACGGCCTCACCGGTCGGGGCACCCGTACCATCGCCCGACTCTGGTTACAAGGTACTTCGGTACATGCCTTCTGTACTTGACCACTCGTAGCGCATCCATTTTTAGACGCATTCCTACCCTGATACAATGCTCGTTATTGTCCGTTAATCCGTACTATTTCGGCTTATATACATTAAATAAAACATCTTCGTCATCAACCGCCCTGCCCCGTGGTCTACTTCCTTCTCCGTGCCGAAAACGTCTTCAGCGGATCTCCCTTGCGCGACCCGATTCTCTTAACCGACTTGCCCCTTCTGCTCTGCCTGTCTTTGCCCCCAAACTTGCGCAGCGGCACAAACCCGACCTTTTCCTTTGTAAGCGCCTCTTTGCCCTCCTTGGGCAGCAGATACTCGGGAATGTGCTTCAAATGCGCTTGCTGACGCGCCGTTCGGAGCTCGCCGTCGTGCCGCAGATGCGCCATCTCTGACGGGTTCTCTTCAAAGTATCTGTTTCAAGTTAGCTTTCATCCTCAATTCCTCACGCATAGTTGGGCGCTACCGCTCACCTCTTTAGCTTTTCACTCTTCAACAGCTCTTGGCGAATCTCCCTCGTCCGCGCCTCGCGCACCGCCACCTTGGTAACGGCGCGTAGCGCGTCGTTCATTCGGTACCGGAAGGCCTCCACCTGCTCCGGATTGAAGTTGTATGGCTTCAGCTCCTTGCCCTTCTTGGCCTGCTGCTTCGTGATGCGCGCCAGAATCCTCTCGTCCCTCTCTGCGCTGGCTATCGTCGTCGGGATATGCTTGCGGTATTGGTCCTTGGGCACTACAAAAGACAGCGCCATGCCAGCCTTTCCGGCGCGCGCCGTACGGCCGATGCGGTGGGTATAGGAGGACGCAGTCGTCGGCAAGTCAAAGTTGATGACGGCCGCCACGTTTTTAAAGTCGATACCTCTTGATACACCGTACTCGAGGTCTTGCTTCGTAGATCTGCGCTTCTTCTTGGCTGGCTTCTCGCTCCTCTCCGTCGTTTCTGTGGGCTCTTCTGCTTCCTCCTCCTCTGCCGCTTCCTCCGCTTTATCTTCGTTGCCCAAAATCTCCTTTTCGTCCGACGCAATAATGATATCGTAAACATTCTTGTTGAATTCCTCTACGACGTGGATTCGCGAGTTGACGGGCAGCTCCGAGTTGAGAATACAGCTGCGGATGCCAAACTGCTCGAAAAACAGCTTCAGGCGGTAGCAGCGGTCGATGTCACCGACAAATATAATGCACTTGCCCTTGACAAGCTTTAGCTTGAAAATGACATAAGCCAGCAGAAACTTTTCGTCCTCGCCGCACTTGGTCACGAGCTGTGTAATACCCTCGCCTTCCTCATCAGGTTCCTCCAGGTCCAAAAGCTCAGGCACGTTATCGCGGTAGAAGATCTTCTTGAGCGAGTCGACCTCCGAGGTCAGGGTGGCGCTCATCATGATCGTCTGGATTCCCTTTGGTATTGACCACGACAGGTTCTCAAGATCGGCATCGTATCCGTACGACAGCAGTAAATCCGCTTCGTCCAGAACGAGGTGTGAAAGCTTGCTCAAAGACAGAGCCGAAGAGTTGCCGTTGACATTGTGCCAGGCTCGCGCGGGGGTTGAGATGACAATATCGGGCAGTGTGGCGAGGAGGGAGCGCTGCACGGCGTCAGAAAGCTTGTCGGTGAGCTTGACGGCGCGCACGTCCTTGGAGCAGAATGCGGAGAATTGTTCAATCGCTTTGAAAACCTGGTCGGCAAGCTCGCGGGTAGGGACGAGGATGAGTGCGGTTGTGGCGGCTTGGGGATCAGTCTGTTGACGGTTAGCCTTGCTAGTTTGATTCCTCAACCATCGCCTTACTTACAATTTTGCGCTTCAATATGCCGGCAAGTACAGGTAGCACATATGCGGCAGTCTTCCCGGATCCAGTCTTGGCTTTGCACAGCACATCCTGGCCTTTGAGGGCAATGGGAATGGCCATGCGCTGAACCAGCGTCGGCTGCGAAAACTTTTGCTCCGCGACAGCCTGCACAAGGCGGGGATCGAGCGCCAGGTCGGTAAACGAGAATCCCTTGCCAGACTCCCCAGTCGCAGGGGCTGCCTCATTCGTGTCGCCAATCTTGCGCTTCATTGTTGTCCTTTGGCGTCGAGCGTGTTCTGCCGGTCAAGGAATTGCATGAGATCGAGTGCCTCTGAAAAAAAGACGGCGATAAGAAAAAAAAGTTGGAGGCGGTCGTCGTGCCCCGCTTTTTGCTCCTTATCGAGAGGCCAGCGCTGAAAGTTGCTGCAGGCGCTAGGAAATGCAGTTCCAGTTGACTTGCAGTAACTTACTCGTCCACTGTGAATGCTCTGTGCAAGCGTAGGCTTAGCTCAACGACCACCAGATCAAGGACTGCAGAAGATCAAACCGACAATGGAATCCTAATATTGTGAATGACAGGCTTAGGTCCGTCATAATTATGTTTTTCTGGTTGTTCACTAGAGATTGCTTTTAAAGTAGAGATACTGTTCGCTTAGGCTGCATTGCCAATGCAGACTGTGCTTCAACTATTGATTGATTACCAGAGCGGCAGAATCGACCAAATCGATACCCCAAGATGAGAATCGAATGGTTTACCATCTAAAAAACAATAAAATTCACTTTTTCTATCCGACTGACTGTTTTTCAGCCTCATACAATCATTTTACCACTGGAAATGCCACTTTGACTGATGCTATAGGGTAGTCAACAAATCTCAAACAACGCGCAAGTTGTCAACGCTAGAAAGAGTAATAAAAATGACAAAATATTCAACATTATTTCTATCTCTAGTATACACAGGTGGCGCTTCTATCTAATTCATCCAATCCTACTCCGAATTTGGCGGCCACTTCACTCTCGTCTCCGCCGTACGTACAAGTTGTTTGGTCGAATGAGCGGAAAGTACGGATCGTACTCAATCGGTCCATCACCCGCCAGAATAAACTTGTATCGCTACACCAATCTAGGTAAAACACTTCAATCTCCTGCTGCGCAAAGTTAAAGCCAACGCAAATGCGCGGGCCCTAAACAAAAGGCGTGTAGGTATTCTGCGGCCGGCTTTTGACCTTGTTCGTATCCCGGCGGTTCACGTCGAACCGGTTGGGATTCTCCCATTATCTCTGGTGTGAATGTGATGCAGCGCGGGAATAACAGTGGCATCTTCGACAATCTGTAGCCACGTGCGAGGACCATATCTTTCTTGGCCGTGCGGTCTGGCTGGTATGACGGGTTGTGGCGGCGCTGCATCTCCTTGATGGACTTGTTAAGGAAACTGAGCTTGATGGTAGGATCGGCAGTAACTTGGGTGTCCTCATCCCAGTTATTGTCCATCAGCTCCTTCAACAGTTGCTCCTTTGTTCCTTCGCACCGCACAAGTCTATAGAGAAGCCATGACAGCAGAGAAGACGTTGTGGTGAAGCCGGCGCCGGTCGCGACGACAACAGCTGGCGGAAATTGAGCAGGTGGAAGCTTGTTATTTTTCTGTTTTTGGCGCGGAGGAAAGCAATCTAAGACGTCAAATTAGTACTACTTTTCGCATGTCGCACCGTTGGCTACGTACGGATGACATTCTCCGCCTTGAGAGCTGCACCTTGTAAATCGAGATCCTGTTGACCCCTGGAGGCCTGGCCAATTGACCCCAGAAGCGTCTCCTTCATGCGCGCCTGTGTCTGGCGCAGTTTCCTAAGATTACCGAATGGCATACTAGAGTACCAGGTTCCCATTGTAGAAACCCTCTTGTTTAACTACAATTCCTCCGCAATGGGCAAGACCATATCGTGTACTGGTGCGTCGGTACTGGTGAAGTCCTAAAAATCCTTTCGCAGGACAAGCTTGCCAACAGCCTGAGAGCCGAGCTTCAGCATGTGTTGGTACACGTTCCATGCTTCGCCTTGCCCGTCGAGCTCGTCAAAGATCTGGAAGGCTTGCTCAACCCTCCTTTGTATGGTTGGTGCGTAATGTCGGACCGCTCTCGGGCCCCGGGGCCCAGCGCGGGAGGCAGGAATTTGTGTGCAAGTCGCCATCCTTCGGTGTCAGTGTCACTCAGAAAGACACCAGCCTCAACGGACTTGATGGGATGCAAAGGATGATCGGCAATAATGCTCTTAATGAAGTATTCGCTTTCCGAGAAGAATATTGCTGGGAGCTTCAGATCATTCGTCTTATACACGCGGCTGCCCATACTGCTTGTTGAGGACAAAGGACCAGGCTTCTCAAACAATATTTGGGTGGTTTCCCAAGTGGTCGGGGTAGATTTATAAATAATTACCAAAGTACGGAATGCCAGATGGCGAGGGTGCTTCTCGGACAACCTTGCCGTCGATTGTGACAGCGACGGGCCAATTCTTTGGACACAATGCCCGCAACAGCTGTCAGGCGACAGATTAGCTACTTCACGCATGTCAATGGCAGCGCCACGCAGGTGGGAGGAATGCCATGGTGAGCCTCGCCTCCGTCCTATCTACAAGCTCACCTTCCCGATTCAAGAGATAGTCTGCGCTAACCCGGCTAGCGGTCTGATCGATGGCAACAGGACAGAGCAAGATATTCTACTACGCAAGGAGCCGGATACTTTGCAAGGCGATACCCCAAGCAAACCAAGCTGTTTTATCTGCTGGATCAACTACCTGAAGACTGAGCTTACGGAAAGGGCTGCTGTACACAGGACTTGATCGAAGAAAAATTGCCTAGCCCTGTGGTCTGTCGGGGATGGTGTATGCCACGAAGAATTCGCTGGTAAACCTCCTTTTCGAGAGGTCGGGTGGCACGTCAAAAATGACGGATCAGATATTTCTATTTTAGAACATGACGTGTAGTGTTCAATTTTTCTGTCATTAATATTTTTTCGTGTACAGTTTACTGGCCGGGGAGTTGCAGGCGATAGTAGAGCTCCATGCGAACGTGCTGGATGAATAAGTAGAGTAATTTCGATAATAAAATGAAAGCAATTAAGGCCAAGTCAGGTCATTTCCATAGAAATTGTGACCAATTGTGCGTGTAAACTGAGTGATTATTTTCGCGTCCAGATTTCGCCAATGGGGTCGCCAGGCTCTGAAACGCATTCCCAATCGCCGATGCCAAGTTCCTTGGGAGCCCGTCGCTGACCCCGTCCACCACCTCCAACAATCAGATTTCCCGGGCGATAGTTTTCGTCTGTATTCATGCGACGGAGGACACTTCCATGAACGCGCACACCCGGTGGTATGTCCCTGACCTCTCCGCGCGGCAGTGGCCAACGAATTGGCTTCCAGGACCCATCGCCCTGAAGATCCATGCGGCGAAACGGCAGCCACTCCATGATATTCCACGCCGTCACCGCCAAATAGCCAAGTCCATCGCCGTAAACGAGCGAGTCGTGCAGGGGTGCGTTGTGAGAGAGGTGTAGAGAAGCGAGAAATGACGGGGAATGGTCGTCTTCTTTCGACATCGCCTTGGCGGATGCCTCACTACCCGCAGCTGTTCCAAGAGCCTCAGCTGGTTGGATGTCGGCGTCGGGAGTTTGCACCGTCACAGTGACGGGACTGTCTGCACATCCCATTGCATGGACTTTGCGCATATCGAATTCAAGCCCTGCCCTCATTGCCTCCCGGACGACCCATGTCAGCGGAACGTGGCTAGCACTTCTGCGATCGTCTGGGACAGGCCATCCCCCACCAATATCCCCGTGGCCTCCCGCGAACCAGACTTCGTCAATATCCTGCCCAACGTATTCTTCTTCATAGTCAGGTTTCTGTCGATTATGGCGTTGCGAGGCGTGGCTGTGGCCGTTGCGATGCCAGGATTTGAAAGAACGTGCTCGTGGGGCCATTCGATAGGGAACATGGCGGCTAGGGGACTTGCTCTGGCGGCGCCCCGCTGCGACTGCATCGGTAGGAGATAGGAGGGTTCCATCCTGATGAGTTATTGCCTTCTCAGGCTGGATTGACGACGCCTGTTCAATGCGCCGCTCTGGACTGGCGTCCTTTGCGTCCCCGTTGACATCTGGGCCGTGCACGTGGAAGTCGAAGCTTCTGCGCACTGGTTCCAGGAATTCACTCAGTCGCCGATGATGGGGGTGTTTATCTTCGCGACGCGTCTTTTGATAGAGCAAATCTTGTCGAAACTTCGCTCGTCGCTCGTCGATCGAGACTGCGTGGCGGATAACCTCTGCACTGGTCCGCGCAGTGTAAGGGAATCTGGCGCGCTGCATCCAGGCACTCTCGAAGCGCGAAACGGAATTGACCGTATCAAACAGTCCAAGGAAGCGAATACGTCCAACAGGTCGCGAGAATGTCTCTCGAAAATTCTTCATGAACTCGTACATTCTCTCTGTCTCGGCGTCAACCTCGCTCATCTCGCTGTCATTGTCGCTCTCTTCACTGTGAGACTTTCGGCGACGTTGCCACTGCGAGAATGCTCTCCATGCAAACTTAATCATTTCCTCATTGCCGTGAGATAGAAGACCAATGTAGTCTAGCATTTCTGCGAGAAAGCGCGCAATGTAGGCACCGCGACTGAAGCCGAACATGTAAATCTGATCCCCAGATTGGTAGTAGCGCATTAAGAACCGATAGCCAGATACAACATGTTGATCAAAGGTGGATCCAATAGCAGAGTCCTTCGCTTTCTTGTATTGCTCAGCGATACGCGATAGCGTACCGGACTGCGTCAGCGACTGTGATGTGACATATGTCCCAATGCCGGCTTGACTCTTATGTTAGTTTCATGGTATTTTCTGATAGCGGAGAATAGGAAAATACGTTGGTAATAGTGATACTGATTATCAGAACTCCGATCGAGCATGCGAAAGATTTTTAAAATGTTGCTGTCGCTGTCGTCGCCATGAAACTTGTTACCAGTTCCATCAAAGCAGAGCACGAGTTTGCGCGGTGTAGTGTACAACATTCCCGCGGACACATCCATTTCGAAATGTCAAAGTTGAGAATTCTAATCTCGCCCGACAGAAGTTTTGCTGCTTATCTGTCGATATAAGTTTGTGCGCCCTTCCAAGGATACTCTCGGCTTTAGTGAGAGAATGTTCCCAGCAGCTCACCTTGATGCCATTACGGTGTGTAATCCAGCTTGAAGCGGGGTAATGAGGTACAAATGTACTGGTACATGTATAAAGTGATTACTGATAGCGTTTGGATGTGCGGTGATCAGCGAGTCAATGTGAAGCCTTCGCATGCATAACAGAGACTCCCCCGGACGCTCGCCCACGATAGTCAGCCAGCCACTGGCAGAGTAGCCACCAAGGCAATAGCAACCACCTTTTCAGAGAAAGCTTCTTTAAATTAGATTATTAATGTATTTATGGTACTGCACTGCGTAATGTTGTGATACCCCTAGGGCAACTGTGACACGCTTCTCCAAATGTTGCCGGGGGACTGCTCGGCCTGTATACGAGACGTGCTGAATGTTGGGATTTGGAAAGTAAAATAACAATCTAGAACTTTGCGAATGTCGGTCAAGTAGACTCACAAGTCAGTATGGATGTTCCTGGAAATGTTGTCTCTTTCCTCCGCCTCTAGAAATACGGTGGGCGGGTATATCGCCTTTTAAAAATGGCAGAAAAAAAAAAAGCGACAATTGCTCTTGTTTTGGCAGAAGTGGCACGCACGGCGAGGCCCGAAATTGTTCTCAATCATTTCGCTGAGAGTCCAGCTTTGACGCATGACCCGCAAGCTGCTTCAGAGCTGAATAAAATTGAGGGACCGAATTGGCTGTCGAGGTCCGACAAAAGTAATATGAGGTGGCGATGGCGCACTACGGTGGATTGTGCGCCATGCAGAGTATTGCAGCTGAAAATGTGATGATCTTGAACAGACCCAATCACGACGGAGACATATCCAACAGCGGCCCGGGCCGCCCCCACAACTGTGAGCGCATGAGTTCCGAAGGCAGCATCTTGATTGTACCGGTACTTGGGATACATAATTTCTGTGTCTGTTTGAGGGGATGCAGTGAATGCCGATCGGTACGAGGGCTTGCTTCCAAATCTAGGGTATATCTCGTAATCGCCCGGCCAGTTTTGAAATTACATTCTATTTTCTCAGCCTACAGCTGTTTCTCTCTTGAGAAGGACGGAAGATGTCTTCACACCAGAATGGCTCGTCTGTGGCCGCGCCGAGTGCAGAGCTCGGAGCTGCCAATGGCGCACCTAAGACACGCTTGAGTGAGAAAACTCCATTTTCGGGAGGTTTGGAGCCAGCAAAGCCAAGCGCTTCCAACAAGACAGATGGTCACCGCGGCTCATGGCTCGCAGACCTGAGGAAGCTTCGAGCTGCGTCTCGAAGGCCGCTGCCCACGGAGATGGGAGATGGAACTTATCGATTCATTAAGAATAAGCCATCCATTTTTAAAGACTTGCGCAGCATGAACATTCAAGGTAAGAAGCCTTGGTTCGTTCATTGCGCTCAATATCAGCCCACTGACAACTTTTAGACCTGAAGACAATCAAAGCAATCATCATGGCGAAGCTGAAACGTGAGACGCAGTCTGACGACAAAACCATGCTTATGGAAAAGACGATACAGCTTGTTGCAGGTCTTCCAGACTATTCTAGACGGCAGGAACTCTTGACAAATGATTTTATTGATAAGCTGTGGTACTCTTTAGACCACCCGCCACTGCTCTATATGGGCGACCAGTACCGATTCCGCCAACCTGATGGATCCAACAATGTGAGTCCGGACCTACACTGCAGAACTTTTACTTTATGCCTGACAGAAGTTGAAATAGAATCCGATGCTGCCACGCCTTGGCGCAGGAGGCACTGCATACTCGCGCACCTGCAAACCCAGAGGTGTAGGCCTGGGCGCCTTGCCCGCCCCGGAAACCATTTTTGAGTCTATCATGGCTCGTGATGGCTTCAAGAGGAACCCGAATAATGTCTCCAGTATTCTATGGTACTGGGCGACGATTATTATCCACGGTGCGCTTGCTTTTTTACGTTTGTCTGCGAAATTGAGATTAACTGTGTGCCAGATTTGTTCAACACCAGCTCCGCAGACGGCAACATCAACAACAATTCGTCCTACCTGGATCTTTCGCCGTTATATGGCAACAGTCAGAAGACGCAAGACTCGATTCGCACATTTCAGAATGGACAGCTTAAACCGGACGCCTTCGCTGATAAGCGCCTATTGGGCAACCCTCCAGGAGTCTGCATTATTTTGATCATGTTCAATCGATTCCATAATTACGTCGCTGAGAACCTTGCCGCCATCAACGAGGGGAACCGATTTAACCCGCCTTCTTCAGATCTCGCTCCTGACCAGGCCGCTGAGGCATGGAAGAAATACGATGAAGAGCTATTCCAGACTGCCCGTCTGGTGACATCGGGCCTTTACATCAACATCACCTTGATTGACTATGTTCGAAACATTATCAATCTCAATAGGGCGGATACTACTTGGACTTTGGACCCCCGCCAGGAGATGGGTGTTGCTGTCGGCACTCAAGAAGGCTCACAAAGCGGAGTGGGCAATGCCGTGTCAGCAGAATTCAATCTCTGCTACCGGTGGCATTCGTGTATTTCGAGGAAAGACGAAGCATGGATGCAGGATTTCTTTGCTGAGCTTCTTGGCCACTCCGACCAGGAGCTTGACCTTAGTGCCTTGATGACGGCTATGAAGAAATTCGAAATGACATTACCCGAAGACCCGGGGGAGTGCAACTTCGGTGGTTTCACCCGCGGTGCGGATGGGTATTTCAATGACGATGAACTTATGGGTGCACTCACCTCGGCCATCGAAGAGCCCGGCGGTGCCTTCGGAGCTCGCAATGTACCTCGAGTTATGAAACCCATCGAGGCTCTCGGTATCCTTCGTGGTCGCAAGTGGCATGTGGCCAGTCTCAATGAGTTCCGCAAGCAGTTTGGCCTGCAAGCTTACGCAACGTTCGAAGACATCAATTCAGACAAATACGTTGCTGACCAGCTTCGAAACATGTATCAACACCCCGATAATGTTGAATTGTATCCGGGTATCGTTGCTGAGGAAGCAAAGCAACCAATGTCGCCGGGTGTCGGGATTGCACCGACATACACCATCTCCCGAGTAGTGCTGTCAGATGCGGTGTCTCTGGTGCGAGGTGATCGACACTACACAACAGATTACCACCCAGGCACGTTGACGCACTGGGGATACAATGAGGTCAACTACGATCTTGGGGTCAATCACGGATGCGTTTTCTATAAACTCTTCATCAGGGCATTTCCAAACCACTTCCGAGAAAATTCTGTGTATGCTCACTACCCCATGGTAACGCCATCGGAGAATCGCAAGATTCTGTCCAACATGGGGCGAGCCGACTGGTTCAATTTTGATCGGCCGCAACGAGTACCAGACAAGGTCAACATTATCTCGCACAAGGCGTTCCAGCACGTCTTGTCTAACCCGAACATATACCACCCTGAGTGGCAGGATGGGTTAGGTTATTTAATGGACGAGCATAGTCTTCGCGCGATGCTTGCGGGAGGACCAGACTTACACGCCATTCAAAGTAGTTCGGTTGGCGAGCAGCTGTTCAATGAGGAATGGAAGTCTGCCGTGAAAATATTTTACACGGAGACAACAGAACTCCTGCTTGCGCGCAAGTCGTACAAGCTGGCAGGCCAGACTCAAGTCGACATCGTTCGCGACGTAGGCAACCTCGTCCACACCCATTTCGTTTCACGAGTGTTCAACTTGCCACTGAAGACGGAAGATCACCCGAAGGGCGTATTTTCAGAGCAAGAGTTGTACAAGTTTTTATCGCTCGTTTATGTTTGTATTTTTCTCGACAGTGACCCAGTCAAGTCTTTCCCACTACGACGAGCGGCGAAGCAAGCGTCCGCAAAGTTGGGTGCACTTATTGAGGCAAATGTGAAGTTAGGTCTCACTTTCGGTCTGAAGGGCTTGTATGTCAAGAAATACAAGAATGACGTACTTGCTCAGTACGGTTCTCGCCTTGTAAAAGCATTGGCGAAAACGGGACTCGATGCTCACGAAATCGCTTGGGGTCAGATCCTGCCCACAGCTGGGGCCATGGTTCCAAATCAGGCGCAGATGGTAAGTGAACAAAGAAAGAAGAACAACGGAAGCCGGCCCCAAGAAGGCATTAACAAGTAACAAAAACAAATGGAAAAGGTCATCGTCGCTAACTTCTGTTGCAGTTTGCACAGGCCGTCGACTGGTACCTCTCTCCCGATTGCGAATCTTATCGTGATGAAATCGCTCGAATTGCCGCGCAAGAACCAACCGATGCGACCGATGCACTCTTACTAGGGTACGCAATGGAAGGCGTGCGCATGTCCGGCACATTCAGTGTGTACCGCAAGGTTGTGGCCGTGGATACCATAACAGACGACAGCGGGCGGGAGACGTCCGTGCAACCGGGCGATGCGGTGTTTGTATCTGTGTCGCCCGCAGCCAAGGATGGCAGCGCCTTTCCGAACCCTGAAAAAATTGATCCCAAGCGGCCGCGGGACGCCTATGTGCAGCACGGACTCGGGCCCGAACTCTGTCTGGGCCGCGAAGCGTCTCAAATAGCCATGGTGGCGCTGTTCAGGGCGCTCTTCCGCAAGACAAACCTGCGGAGAGTTTCGGGCCCGCAGGGTGAGTTGAAGAAAGTCACTCGCCCAGATGGCTCGCATGGGTTCGTGGCGGAGGACTGGGGAAGTATCTGCGCATTCCCGACCACTATGAAGGTGACGTGGGACGACGCCCAGTATTCCGGTTTCGAGACTTGATAGCCTCCCTCGTTATCTGCTATTAATTTCCTGCTCATTTAGTAATCCAAACACTGATTTACTAGTTAAGCAAATCGTCAATAAAATTTGGCAAAGTAAAAGCTTTGTGGTGACGATAAGCCTTCGGCATCACACTGTCTACAGTATCTACACCGCCTTGCGTAAAGTCTCGCTTATGCACAATAGTTACGACCACATGCAAAATGTTATACAGGTAGGAGACGCCCGATCACATAAACTTGCTCTGTTTTCCTTGTTGTCATGTCGTTAATCATAAATGCGCGCATGATATATCAGCATGGATTTGAGTACCGGAACCAGAGATTCTAATCGGCGTCCAAGCTGTAAGGTAAGTCTTCCTCAACAGGCGTCGAGGCGCCAACTAGTCTGAAGCAATTTACATTCAAGCCATACCTAGCCACGATCAGCCAAAAGACGCGTTGTGGCGGAATGATGACAACCTTGAAAAAATTCTGATTAAAAGGCTGAATGAAAAAAAAAGGCCTCGTCGGAACAAGAAAGTATAAGATAAGACACATGCACTGCAGTCGACGAACTGTTTCTCTCCGGCTCCAACCACATCGTCTCCTGTCAATTCCTGTCGATTCCTTTCAATTCTTGTCAAAATGGGCTCGTTTTTACGGCTCTCCCTTCTCGGGTGTATTGCACTTACGACTGTGATCCGGACTACAACGGCAGTCGCATCTGGAAACGACACTACCGTGGTTCTACCGCCATCGCAGGATAACTGGTATAAAGGCCCAGACGATGTGGGGGTTCTGATACATGGTGATATCATCAAGATACGCACTGCACCGGGGAACCTGACCTCTGTCCTGAAGAACGCCGGAGAGTCTGTCCAGATTATGTACAGTACGCAGGACAGCTTGAGGAGGGCAGTCCCGAGCATCACCACACTCATCTTGCCCAAGAATCCGGTTCACGAGAGTAGAGATGTTGTGTCGTACCAGGTGCCATTCATCTCGAATTCTATAGACTCCAGCCCAAGCTATATGCTGGCATCGGCCTCGGAGTTGCTAGATATGGATTTTCTGGACCGCATGCTTGCCAACGGGTGGCATGTGTCGGTCCCAGACTATGGCACTATACACGCATCATTTGGAGCAGGAGTCGCCGGCGGTCGCGCCGTCGTTGATTCAATTCGGGCAATTCGACAGATAAACAAGCATCGTGCCAGGATGGCGTTGAAGACCAACCGGTTGAGTATCGCGATGTGGGGTTATTCATGGGGGGCGCTGGCAACGATGTGGGCGAATTCAATATGGTGGGACTATACATGGGACCAGCAACTCCGCACTGATGAACTTCGGATGCTTACCCTTGGCGGATTACCGGTTGATCTGCTGCAGACTCTGAAGCAAAACGATGGCACGAAAACGGCCGGACACACATTCAATGCCATTGCCGGATTAATGACAGAGTACCCGCCCTTGGGCGCGCATATTAGTATGACCGCGCACCAAACTGGGCCGTTCAACGTGACGGCGTTTGAAGACATCAAGTACATGGACTACGTGGAATCCATGGAACACTTTGCCAACCATAACTTGAGCGACTACTTCCACGGTGGAATCGAAGCCGCCATTCCGGAATACCTTGAGAAAATATTCACCGAGTTTGAGAACCCCCTTCACGCCAGGATCATCAATAGACCTATCCATATCTTCCACGGAATTGAGGACGAGGTCGCCTCGATAGAGGGGGTCGACAAGCTTTATGACGCGTGGTGTGGAATGTGGTGGTTCGCAGGCATTCCGCTGCGTTACCATCGAATAACGAAAGGGAATCATGCAGAGGTGAGCCGGGCCGGAACCAGCATGGGCCTAGAGCGAATGGCAACGATATTCGACACCGTATACTATTTGGATTCAATTAAACAACACGTACAGGCTATGCACGCCACGATAGATTATTATTGTACGAAACGGGACATCACCAACGAGTCCTACGACGATGTGTCGGAGGACCAACGGGATCAAGAGGGACAAGACGAAGCCGAGGGAGAACCACTGGACAGCGATAAATAGGAGAAGCATACCGCAGAGGCAGAGAGGGGGAAAAAAAAAGAAAAACAATGAAACAACAAGAAAAAAAAAAAAAAAAGAGGAAAACAACAAGAAAAGTTTAGCTAAAAGGTAAAAATAAATAAATAAACAAATTTGTCATGAAACGTGTATTGGCTGAGCTTCACCTTGTCATGAAGATTTGATGAGTGACAGGAACACCTCTGAGCAGCTTTGTAGACGCATGTATATGCCATTAAAGGATATGGGTCAATAGGAGATCGATCCGCCATCACAGCAGAAGTGTCAATTTTGCCGTCATCCTCTTCCAAGTAAGAAGGGTTTTTGGTAGCACGCTGGCTAGTCAGAGTTCAAAGCACTCGGCGCCGACGCCGGGCTCTCGCAATCATCCACCGCGGGAGCCGTGCGAAATTAATAGCACCGAACTGTGGGAGCGAGTGTCTCTCCCGAGGCTCGTATGGCCTGCATTGTCTGCCGTCTAGTGTTGTAGCGTGTCTACCCTGTCGCTATCGACGACAGCCGCTGACAACGGAGACTAAATTCGAGCCAACCATGTCGGCCCCTAGGGTACTAACCGTAATCCTAGTGCAGCGATCTACAATTGTTTAGTGGCAGTCAACAGCTTCCTAGTGCCCATTTGACGGGTTGTCTGGAGCTGTCCCCTCCAAAACATCTCCACCCTCGCAACGCTGACTCGCCGCCCAATGCCCGGCGACAGTCGGTCACTGCGCAGTCACAAGCGCAGCTTTGCACGCCAGCTTTCAATCCGTTCCTGCAGGCCTGCCATTCTTCTCTATCCGCAACTATGCGTCTTGCGGCGGCATTTTACCTTGCTATGCCTCCATTATCCCCTCATACAGGTGGCCCGCCATGCTTTCTTTACAGCCAAAGTGCCGGTTCTACGCGCTGGCCTGCCTCGCTAGAGGAACAGCCCGAGACTTTGATTCCGATAATAAGCGTCGCAGTAAAGAGCGTAACGTCAAAGGCCCAAAGCGTCGCTGTGGAGCTATACTGACCTGCTCTTCGGGCATGTGGCCGTGCGAAGCATGCTCGTCTTGTGAACGTCGATTTCGACCAAGAGGGGGTGGTATATATCTCGAGCTTGCGACGGCACCATCAGACTGAACTCCCAGAGTGCAAACATACCAACTTCTCCAAACTGGCATTATGAAGTTGCTTTCTTTGATATTGGCGGCGCTTGCTGTGCCCACGGCTTTGCCCGCCGCGATCAACACCCGGGATGGCCTTGCTACCCTTGCTACGCAAATGCCGAGCTGCGCAGTGAGTAAAGCAAATGAGAACTTGGTAAGAAGGAATCGAGCACCTTTGCTAACCTATTGGCCCTGCAGACACCTTGCATGACCGTGTTGATGGAAAACACAAAGTGCAATCTGACCGATACCGCCTGCATCTGCTCCGATCAACCGACAATCAATACCGTTACTTCATGCGTCATGAAGAAATGCTGACCAAGTGATGGACTTATACGTTGGCTGGATCTATTTATTGCTTTCCTTATTTACTATCCCCATCTTTGCGGCGCGCTCCTACTAACATACCCGGGCAGAGGTCAAGAAACTTACCTCCGAGGCCTGCCACATGCCGGTTCGTGATCGGCACGAATCGTACTCCAGGATCTCAAGTATTTTGGGAATCATTACCGGAATCTTTGTTCTGCAAAGAATTGTTTACAAATTATGGGCACGTCTGCCTTTCGGCTGCGACGACTGGTTCTGCCTCATGACCGTTTTCACTGGTATTCCTGCAACAGTATTCAATGCGCATTGGCTGCCAGTCGACATCAATGGTCTAGGGTGGTCAAATGCCGGCCTGAGCATTGCTCTTGATATCTGGCTTCTAGCGATTCCTATGTGGCAGCTAGGGAAGTTACAACTCGGATTGAAGAAGAAGTTCGGCGTTGGATTGATGTTCTGCGTCGGTACTTTGTAAGTCCTATAGCCTCGTCGCTCAAGACAACTAGGTCTAACATTCTTCAGTGTTACTGTTGTCAGTATTATTCGCCTTCGATTCCTGGTTGTCTTTGGGGATAATTCACCAAACCCCACTTGGGAATTCTTCAATCTCGCCCTTTGGTCGGATATTGAAATCAACATCGGCATTATCTGCATATGCATGCCGTCACTGCGTTCGCTAATAGCCCGCTGCTTTCCCAAGCTGGTGGGCGGCGGCAACAGCAAGAAGTATTACAATCACTACCCAAGTTCGATGGCAAAATCAGTTACTGAAAGGGACAGCAGGCGTTTCGGCACTGTCTCCACTTCCCGGGCGGAACAGGAATCGTTTGGGCGCCTTGAACTGAACCAAATAGGCTATAAAAAGGCATACACTGTCGAAGTTGGCGATGCAGATGACATAGAACTTGTAGCCGGAACAGGAGACATGGACATACGCAGTGCAAGATCCCTTGCGTCTATATCTTGGAAAGAGGGCTCAGAGAAGGGATCACATACACCTTGAGGATAATGCTGTCTAATGAATGATATACACGTATTCCTTTTCAGCAATTGACTTGTCATATATTGAACTGGTTTCAACAACTCAGGATGAATGCTTTATAATTGTTTTCAGGGCTCTCAGCTGCTTGCCTAGTTGATCACCCCTACAAGGTGGGAACACGGTAGCTGAGGAACTGAACACTGACGTAGGATGGACGTATTGCGGAAGGCTAACATCGAGTTTCAGCGGGCAGTTACTACAATTACTAGAAAACAAAACCTAAGGCCGGCAGGCGTAGTAAAATGTTAATAAGACGAAAAGAAACGACACCAGGTCTGATGCGATAATAATCTTACTGTAGCTTACATGGCCAAGCTCCGCACTAGAGTGGTTTTGATGGTATTACCATGCCCAAGGAGGGCTCTGGTTGTAACACCGCGTAACTAGACTACTGCTGATTTTAGATTTTTGATGGGCTGTCGTTTCCAATAAGGGTATTCTTTTGAACATTACTTTGGGATTATATTGTCCAGCATCCAAGCAACGCTGACCGTGCCCATGACTGAGAACTGTAATCGCGGTACCAAACTTAATGGCCGAAGTATACTGCATCACATAAGTCTGTATGCCAACAAAAAAGTCCAAAACGGCCCTGATACCCCCTGCAAAAGAAAGACAAGGCATATGCCAGACGATGCCCGCCGATGCCGTCTGTTTTGTCGCTAGGCGGTACCGATCACGTGGACGCCCTAGCAGTCCCCGAAACCGACGGCGCGGCTATGGCCGTCCACCGCCCGTGCCCGTGTAAGTCAGCTGAACGGGAAAGTTGAGAAGTAGGGGCCTCGACTGGTTGAACGGTAACTCAAATACTAGCAAAATAGACCTTAATTAAGTATATAAATATATATATATATATACGCGAAGTGGCTCCTATTCTCAGGGTTGACTCAAAAGTTTTTCAAAGCATCATTCCCATCAGCAGCCTCGTCTAACTACTACATACTTTAATACGCTGCTTTTCACGTTTCCAATGTCTATGTTCAAGAACTATTTGGGCCTTGGGTGGTCTAACCCGGCAGAGCCCAAGGAGGACGGCAAAAACACAGTTCGAGCTCTCCCAGCATCATGGTACACGTCTCGAGACATGTACGAACTTGAGCGCCGAGCCATTTTCTCTCGAAAGTGGCTCCTCACTACCCACAAAATTCGTCTTCAGAACTCTGGAGACTGGCTTCGATACGAGATTGCCGGCTTCCAGTTTATCATTTGCCGCGATCGCACTGGATCTATCAATGCTTTCCACAACGTTTGCCGACACCGAGCATTCCCTGTTGTTACTGAAGAGAAAGGGAACAACAAGGTATTCGCATGCAAATACCACGGATGGTCGTACGGCATGAACGGAAAGCTTGCAAAGGCACCCGGTTATCAGGACATGGAGGATTTTGACAAGAACCAAAATGGTCTCTTGCCAATTCACGTTCATATCGATAACAACGGCTTCATCTGGGTAAACATGGATGGCAAGCCCACCCCGGAGGTGGCCTGGGATGACGACTTTGGCGGAGTCGATATGCAAGAGAGATTTGATGAGTACAACTTTGACGATTACGTTTTTGATCATGCTTGGGAGATGGAGGGGGAGTATAACTGGAAAATTCTCGCGGACAACTACAATGAGTGCTATCACTGCAAAGTAGCCCACCCCGATATTCCAAGCATTGCAGATCTCGAGGCGTACAAGGTCGAAACCAGAGATTCTTACATCGAACATTACGCCAACACTACTCCCGAGCAAATTGCGCGCGGCTTCAAAGTTGCGCCTACATACTTCTTCCCCAATGCGTCTATGAACGTCACGTAAGTTACGACACTAGACATTTTATTTCAGGAACTTCTCTAACGAAGATAATAGACCAAACTTTTTCTTTACTCAAAGATTCGTTCCCATCGGCCCCACGACGTCGGCCATGAAGTACGAAGTTTTCAGGCACAAGAATGCCAATGACGACGACTTCAAGCTCATCAACGATATGTACAAGCGCATCATGTCAGAGGACAAATATCTCTGCATCAATGCGCAGAGGAATCTCAGCGCAGGCGTCTTTGTCAATGGCGAAATGCACCCAACCATGGAGAAGGGTCCATTGTTCTTCCAGAAGAAGATCCGAGAGGCCGTCCAGGAACACTACGAGAAGGAAATCCGCGCCGATACCGAGATCTGGCCCGCTAGGCAGGCTCTGCCATGCAGTGCCTCGACGAGCGATAAGGATGTGGAATTCTGCTCCAAGGTTGATTGCCACAGCAAGGTTGCCACCAAAGTTGCGGCTAAGCAGCTGATTGAGGTCTAGTGTACGGGAGATTATTTAGCATGTTTGTATTTTTTTCCTTAGCCTTTCAGTTGCGAGTCTATGTAGACCTAATTATGAGACACTTGATAAATGATGAATTGTTTCTTTTCTTTTTGCTAGAAGATCAGGGTCGTTTGTAATCGTACGTCCCTGCATGCCGTGTGGCAGTGTAGAGATATTACTTTTATCAGATACTACGCTGTGATCAATTAAGGTTGGTGGCCAGATTAAGGTTGAAGAGAGGCGAGCATTCGTTGGGCGGCTGCATGCACGCCCATGTGTGCAACTGGTGGATGTTCACAATGCTTGCGGTGTGGTTTTGCTGAAGCGAATGGGCAAATGAGAGTGCGATATTTGAAACATAGTAATTCAGACTGGAGCTATGTTTCATTGGCAGTTTGCGTTACGTGAAAGAAAGGCAGACATAGTGTAACCACGGCGTCTGCTCGGTGTCGTGCCCAACCCCAACCCCGCGATAATGCAGGATAGACCCCGGTGCTGGAACAGGCCCAAGCTTGGAGCCCAAGTTTGCCGCCCCCCAGAATCCGGGGTGTGGAGTCGCCAACCCGTCATACTACCTGCCAGGACGGTTCCGATCCAGGCCAAGTGTTCATGGACCGCAGTTCTAGACTACTAACAACACCCCTAGGGAGGGCGTGCCGGCTCTCGAAACAGCGGTCCCCATCGGAGGCTTGGCCACTGCCAATCATCTGGGGGAGGAAGGTAATGAATCGCAGACGAATGAGCCTTGCGCTAGGGAGAATAGTCGTTACCCAAGCACACCGAACCCAGAGGAAAAAAGCCATCGTCACTGGACCCCTCTTTTTCTTTTTGGCCATGTACACGATGTTGATATAACTATTTATCAGTGGCGGCTTCGTCCTTGCAACGCGAGCGGCCAGACTGTATACTGCCCACTTCAAATTCCGTCTGCCGCTGATAACCCAACCTCGAACCAGAGTCAGGACGCACTTTTCTTTTCGCTTTCACTCTCACGGAACGCTTGAAACATTTGATCGTCTTCTTACATCATCCACTTTTCCGAGTTCGCCCTTCTGGGGTAGCTGCGGAGTGGGTAGAATGACGCCCCCGGACGAGACTACAGCAGGCCGTGGAAGACGGCGATCATACCATGCTTGCCTAACATGCCGGTTTGTCAAAGAAAAAAACACTGTTGGCAGTTTTCACTAACAATTCAATTTTGCTAGACGGAAGAAAACCCGTTGCCCCGGGGAGAAACCTGCCTGCTCGAGCTGCGTCCGCCTGAACCAGTCGTGTGCCTATCCGCCGGCACTGCGCACAACAAGAACTGGCCGATCAGTATGTGGCGAAGACCATGACTTGTGCTGCTCCCATCTAACAGCAAGAAGGAGGAGAGGCTTGCGCACCTGGAAGAGAAACTGGATCGACTTTTAAGCAGCAGGTGAGTATCGCCGACCGTGGCTTCTGTTCCCCAGCGTGGAATAGTGCTAACACGCGCAGTAGACAGGACCAGCCTCCGCTCCAAGAGCACCCTCGAGAAGAGCCGGCCGATACTTCCGAAAAATCAATATCCGTAAGCCCACCGGGACAAGAATCCAACTTCAAACCAAGCAATTCGCAATCGACGCCCCCGGCCCAGCCACTAGTCGATATTGCGGCAAACGGAGGCCCAGGACCGGCTGATGTTGCGTTGGGTATTCGTTTGTATTTTGAATATTGCCACAGACAGCCAATTTGGTGCTTCGAATTCGAGGATGTCGGCGATTACAGTAAGCTCTCGGAGGAGTTGGCTTGCAGCATACTCGCCCTCACAGCACGCTTCTCCCCAATGAGGGAGCGCCTGCAAAAGTATAATAGCAACGCCAAGCGACTTATCATGCTTCGAGTTGCGAGCAGCACAGTTGAGCTTTCAACTATTGAAAGTCTGTGTCTTTTGTCATACTCATCTTTTATTGGTATGTTTCTGCTCCCACGACTCTTGTAGGAGCCGCTACTAACGGCCGCTCAGACGGGAATGTCAGCCTAGGGCAATTTAATCTTGGCCTCGCATTTCAACTTTGCCGGTCGGCAATGCTTGATCTGGAATCCAGTTACACAATCAAAGACTCTAATACGGAAAGAAAACGAAAGCTGTTTTGGAGCCTGCAGGTTCTGGAGCAGTACTACGGCAGACAGACGGGCTTGCTGAGTATCCCCACCGAGATACTCCGACCGTCATATGCATCGTCGGTCTCTCGCGACATCTCCCGGCTGGAAACAGAATCCAAACCGCCGCCGCTCCCACGGGACGACTTGGGCCACTCTCGACCGACCCCAGACGAGCCTGGAGTTTGGAATACGAGCGTGCACCTGGGCTGGGTATGGAGCAGGGTTCGCAAATATGTGTCCGATTGCGCTCAGAATATTTTTAATGAGCCATGGCGGCGAGATTCCATGTATGGCTCAGTCCTATCCGACTTCATGGATGCCGAAAACAGAATTCCTATGTGCCATCGGTATGATACTGTCAAATTCTACGAAAGAAAAGTGGATGAACTCAAAGTGAACCGCGAATACTGGACGACCTGGCTCAAAGAGCAGTTCACTTACCACGCGATACATACCGTTCTGAACCACCCTTTTCTATACATCATTGGGGCACAGCACAATTCTAACCTCGCCATCCCCAACACATTTTGGCGCCGCTCATCCGAGCTCGCCTTGATTCACTCTACATGGGTTGTCCGCCTCATCGATATGGTGGTAGACAAGCAAGTTCAGCTCATTGATCCTTTTTTTGGTCACATCGCCGCAATTGCAGCCACCGTCCATCTCTATTACTGCTGTGCCGCTGCCGCCAAGCTGAAGCATAAGTCGAACACTGACTTTGCGAAATGTCGAAGATTTTTAAAATGTTTTATTCCATTTTCGCCTGCCTGTGCGGCTTTGGTAAGTCAGAGCAGCCTCCCAAGACCTCCGGCGAGTCACTAACACAGCAAACACAGGAGAGAAATCTGGATAAAATGGCGCGCATCGCAGCAGGATCCGACTCAGTTGATGTCGAGGACTGGATGCCATCGAGGATTTACCTCAGTGTCCCATTGATGTGGGACATACTGCAATTTACTTGCGTATCTGGCTCACCCGGAATTTTCACAAACGATTTGGTGCACGCTCCCCATCACGAACGACGAGACGTGATTGGGGAACATTCGGTGTTGGAGATCGTGGTGGCGACGTCACCCGAGATAAACATCAACACGGCGGATGGAGGACAGGAAGCACCGACCGTCTCGTACAAGGCGTCAGTGTCTCCAAGTGGCGACCCGACACGTCCCGTCCTGCCCTCGGAGCCAGTTGCACTAGCGGACAATTTGACAATGAACACTACTCCTTGGCTGTACGAAGATTCCTCACAGTTTACGGGTCTGGGCGATATCGATCTCCTAGACGCCCAACAAGAAGGTGGCGAAGAGGGGATGATTTGGTGGGAGGGTGACTTGAATAATTCACTGTTCAGTAACTTCTAGCCGCAGAACAGTTGTATACTATCTATACTTCTAGAGTGTTGAACATTAATAACAACATGAGTTTACATCTTCAATCCTATCGCACAAAATAATTTTTTCGCGGTATGCCGAACTACACTAGGTGTCTCACGGGCCTTCGGCCTCGATCAGGCCGCAACTACTCCGTATTGTCGGTCTTCTATGCGCCAGGAAAGAATTGGCCCGAACCGAATCTCGAACGGCCCTTGGCGACAACGTGATCCGCAAATGGTAGGCTCGTGAGTATCCCTACATACTCTTGAGTCCAGGCCAACCGAATGTGCACACCTTGCGGAAGCAGAACAAGAGCAAGAAAAACAAAAGGAACCGAACCCGACATCGGTCTGATTTGGTCCCGAATAGGAATGACCTTGACAATGGCTGCAGCGACTAAAATGCCGACTCCACCACCCCAGAACGATCATGTGCGCCGGGCGGCGCCATCTGGACTGGTCTATAACCACGCCGGGCGTGCGTTTACTCAGTGTCGCACCTCGTTAGTGTCCACCCGTCATTTTTAGCACAGCACCGTTGGCAACTCGTCATTTCGGCATCATGGAGTCAGCCGAATAGTCATGTATGTACACGCGTCAGACTCTCAACAGCATGAAAGGCGCGGGCATGTAGTAGACGGCAGAAGAACACCTGCAGCACCGAGCGGTTTTCATGTACAGTTGTCGTCATGCACCTCTGGTCTTATCAAACGCCGTCAAAATCCCAAGTCAACGCTACCACGCTACGTACGCAGGGCTTTGCTTTGTCTACGCAGATGCCGATCAAGATACTAGCGACGCCGGGCAGCTGACGCTTAGACTACAAGTGAAGGTAAACCTAAGATAAGCTAACCAGCTACGCGCCACTCAGCTTCATGGCATGATTGTGCTCAAGATTATCAGTGTGTGCCTTTTTTAAAAGCAAAATGACATTTGTAATCCTAACATAGCGAATTATATTGATAACCCAAGGTGAGCTATCATGTGCGTAGCTAGCCATGGCGCGCTGTGTACGAGTCCCAGGTAAATAACCGTACCAGTAGCACTTATACTTGTAAGTGAGCCCCAATAATCTCGTGGCCGTTCTGGCTGGAACGCACCACAACGGCATCTTCAACCTGCCGATCACGTGAGCGCAACGGCACGGCACAATGAATAGAATTCGGGTATATCGGGTTGAGGGATAGATAGGCATGATTGTATAAAATTGACGTTGTTAAGACACTTCGCAATTGATTTCTGCGTAAGGGCGCTTCATATCGTCCTCCCTTCTGGTTTTGCTTACCACTCTTGTCTACTCTTTACGTTGTTGGGTGCCACTTACACAAGTGCGAGCTACGCAAGCTTCGAGGCCAAATTTCGTCTAAAATGGCCACGGACAAACAGGTTGTGATTATTGGTGCTGGAATTGTTGGTGCCAACCTCGCTGATGAGCTGGTGTCGCGAGGATGGAAAAATATCACCGTCGTTGACCAAGGTCCCCTGGACATGCCCGGTGGCTCCACGTCACACGCTCCAGGGCTTGTCTTTCAAACAAATCAATGCAAATCTATGACCGCGTTCGCAAGATATACAGTCGAAAAGATGCTGAAACTGGAAATGGACGGAAAACCTTGCTTCAATCAAGTTGGAGGATTGGAAATTGCGACAACGCCAGAGCGGCTCGAAGAGATCAAGCGGAAACAAGGGTGGGCTGCTTCTTGGGGTATCGACGCCAAGGTTGTGGAATCCGAAAAATGTTTGGAGTTATATCCTCACTTGAACAAATCAATGGTTCTCGGTGGACTACATATCCCCAGCGACGGCCTCATTCTCGCTGCGCAGGCAGTCCAACAGCTCATTTCTCAAACTCGAGAAGTCGGCGTGAGGTACCTTGGTTCGACAACTGTGACTGGGATAAAGCAAGAGAATGGTCGCGTTACAGGTGTTAATGTTGGCCAGGGAACCATTCCGGCTGACATTGTCGTCTCATGCGCTGGGTTCTGGGGCGTCGAGGTTGGCGCCATGATCGGTTTACCTGTTCCTTTGTTGCCTATGGCTCACCAGTACGTCAAAACTACTGCCGTGCCAGCACAAACCGGTAAACACCAGGACAGAAACGGGGCTTCCTTACCCATCTTACGGTACCAGGATCAAGATCTCTACTATAGAGAGCATGGTGACCAATATGGCATCGGGTATTACGGCCACCGTCCCATGCCTGTTGTGGCCGCTTCCCTGGGACCTACGCCAAAGGATGTCGACGAGCAGCATATGCCTTCCCGGATGGACTTCACACCAGAAGACTTTGAACATGCGTGGCAACTTTCCCGAAATCTTTTGCCCATCCTGCAACAAAGCGAAATTGCAGACGGATTCAACGGCATATTTTCGTTTACACCAGATGGTGGCCCGATTGTGGGTCAAGCTCCCAACCTTGACAACTTCTACGTCGCCGAGGCTGTTTGGGCTACCCATTCCGCCGGTGTTGCCAAAGCTGTCGCTGAAGTCCTGACAGACGGGAAATCCACCGTTGATTTAGCAGGCTGCGACATATCCCGATTTGATCAGGTTCAGCTTACACCTGAGTATGTCCAGGAAACGTCGTCTCAAAACTTTGTCGAGGTGTACGACATCATTCATCCTCTGCAGCCAAGAGAGTCACCGCGAAATATTCGACTGAGCCCATTCTATATTCGTCAACAGGAGCTGGGTGCCTATTTCCTTGAGGGCGGCACTTGGGAGCGGCCGTATTGGTTTGAAGCAAATGCGAAACTCCTGGCCGAAGTGCCTCCAGAGTATCGACCCGTGGACAGGGACGCCTGGTCTGCGCGGTACTATTCTCCAATCGCAGCCGCTGAGGCCTGGAAAACGCGCACGGCTGTTGCCATGTACGATATGACTCCGCTGCGTCGCCTGGAGGTTACTGGTCCAGGCGCGGTAGATTTGCTGGCGCGCCTCACTACGGGCTCCGTAGCGAGAAAACCAGGTGCTGTTACTTACACGCTACTTCTTGACGAAGTTGGTGGCATCCGCAGCGACATCACAGTCGCACGAATCGAGACCGAGCTGTTCCAAGTCGGCATAAACGGCCCGGTAGATACTGCTTATCTGCAAAAGGAGGCGCGCATTCAAAACGAGCAGAGCCCAGAGCGTTCGGCATATGTCCGCGACGTAACCGGCGGTACTTGTTGCATAGGCCTCTGGGGGCCCTTGGCGCGAGAGGTCATCAGCAAAGTTAGCGCTGATGACTTCACCAACAATGGCCTCAAGTATTTCCGCCTCAAGAAGGCGAGCATCGCTGGCATACCAGTTGTTGCTATGCGACTTTCCTACGTCGGAGAGCTCGGCTGGGAAATTTACGCCAGCGCGGAGAATGGCGTGCGATTGTGGGATGCGCTGTGGAAGGCTGGCCAGGAACATGGCATAATTGCTGGCGGGCGCACAGCATTCAACTCTCTTCGGCTGGAGAAGGGATTCCGCTCATGGGGAACAGACATGAACTCAGAGCATGACCCCTTCCAAGCTGGACTGGAGTTCGCCGTGAAGATGGACAAGTCGGACTTTAGAGGCAAGGCAGCTTTGCAGGGACGCTCGCGCGAGACCTGCACCACTAGGCTCCGCTGTTTGACCATCGATGATGGCTGTTCCATGGTTCTCGGCAGGGAACCCGTCTACATTAACGGGACGGCATCCGGATATGTTACCAGTGCGGCTTTTGGATACACAGTGAGAAAGCCCATTGCCTACGCGTATCTGCCGAATGGATTGTCGGACGGCGACGCAGTGGAAATAGAATACTTTGGCAAGCGTCTCCCTGCCACGGTCACCGCTGAGCCGCTGTACGACCCTCAGATGACTCGTCTTCGTGGCTGAGTCTCTTGAATTGTTGTGTTTCTCAATCTCCAGCTCTGCCTGATGTTTTGCTATGTTTTACAGGCCGGCACCCATATGGGTGCCTAATTCCTACAATAATTCATATATTGCTGCATTTTCCATTTATGTTTATAGTCTAACTGTTTATCAATATCGCGACCTTCTCTCTTAACAACTGTGACGTGCGCGTTTCCACCCGCAAGGAGCTATTTTGCTGCAGCGTTTGTTTGTTGCAATTACATGGAGTTTTGTACAATAGATTATCTGAGTCCAGTAGCAAACCACCAAAATACCTATACTATTGGTATTTTTAGTGGCACTTACATACAATACAGGTAGCTTAGGCCCCTACCGGAGCGCGCGCCCTCCAGCGCCACGTCCAATTCCAGGCCACTGTTACCCCGATTTTGGCATGCATCACGCGGGTCCTATCCCGGACATCGTGCCGCCGGAAGCCGTTTCAACACCGATATCGCCATGGGTTAAACACAAAGTATATCCCACGTGACCGGCTTCGCGGCGCACCGCCGGCCAGTGAACTGACAACAAGCTAAATAGAATGATATTAATTCTATCGCAGTCGTTATCTGCTTGTTTGCCAAACCAGCAGTTTAAATTATCCCTCCCGCGTGCTTTGGGCTGTGCCGCCTGCGCTCTTCCTACGTACGGCGATCGAAATTCCTGTTCCACACTATTACACCAAGTTGCTGAACCAGCCTCCCACTGACATGGCCCAACACAACGCTACATACATAATAATTGGCGCTGGAGTTTTTGGCGTTTCCACTGCCTTTCATCTGATCAAGAAATACCCGAATGCCTCTGTTACGCTGATTGATCGAGATGCGTTTGATGCTGACAGTCGCGTGGCTGCATCCTGGGACTGGAACAAGGTCGTACGAGCCGATTACGACGACATTGTATACTGTCAATTGGCACTGGAGGCGCAGGACGTGTTTAATTCCGACCCTCTCTGGAAGCCACACTTTCATGAGACGGGTATTTTCTGGATGTCTCGAGATGACTACGCGGACGATGTCATTCGCAACTACAAGACCTTGGGCCGCAAGGCCGATCTCTCTAGCGTCTCCGTCAGCGAGGCCCGCAAACTGCACAACGGCCTGTTCAAAAACGCTGACTATAGGGGTGTCAAGAATGTTTTGGTCAACAAGACAAGTGGCTGGGTTGCTGCGGGCGATTGTCTGAGGAGTGTCACTAGGGCGGCAATTGCACTCGGTGTCAAATACATTGTTGCCGAGATTGCGACTGTCACGATGAAGGATGGTGTCTGTACTGGCATTGCCACCAAGTCGGGCGACAGCCACAGTGCCTCGCATGTTATCCTTTGCACCGGTGCCTATACTCCCAAACTGCTGGAGCTTTCAGCAGCAAAGACAGGGGTGGCGGACCTCCGCGCCGGGTCGCGAATTGTTGCTGGTGGTATCACGACGGGAATGACTACTCTGAACGCGGAGGACTATAAGAGTTATGCCAGTATGCCGGTGGGCGTTCAGTGGTATTCAACCTGCGGTAAGTCAAGTAAGTCTACCAAGGCGAGGGAGCTTTTGACTAAATGCCACTTTAGCACCGTTCATCGGCAGCCTTCCCCCAACGCCGGACCGCGAGCTGAAGTGGTGGGGCCAGACCATCTTCCGCAATACCAGCGAGATTGCTCCTGGCCACCACATCTCCATGCCGCCTTCGGAGGAGGATTATAGCCAATGGCTTGTTTCCGAAAAGCTGCAGCAGGATATTCGTCATGCTAGCCATGTCTTTTACGGCGAACCAAGCAAGAGCTGGAAGCTGGAGAAGTACCGTATTTGCTGGTGAGTTCCAGGAGCCTCGGGACAGGCTAAACAAGCAGGTCGGTCCATGGCTAACACGAGTTCGTCCTCGACAGGGACGCCTTTACAACGAGCTCCGATTTCATCATCTCGCCACACGCAGCGGCAAAGGGCCTTTATCTTGCCACTTGTGGCTCCTTCCACGGCTACAAATTCTTCCCTGTGCTGGGTAAGTATGTAGTACAGATGCTGGAGAACCAGCTCTCGCCCGAATTACAAGACAAATGGGCCTGGGATCGTCAGCGCCCTGACCCGGCGCGCAACCCGGATTGGCCTCGAGTTGAGATGAAGAATTACTTGGACAACACCATCAGTGCTAAGCTATAGCTGGTCGTTTAGCTAAACACGCTTTTCATGAAGCCCATGGAGATAATAGACATTACATTAGAACATACGAGTAATTTATGCTGGCAGGGTAACATAAGCGCAGATATTATCGAACCTGCAGGCCATGTAAACTAAACAAGGGGCATATACTTTTAAGTCAAATAAAACATACCAACATTACAAAAGAAATACCGTCACGACCGCAAGGATGGTAGGACAGAGCATGGACGGCGCAAGCTTGGCTCCGCTACCAGTGACAACAGGAATGCCCGATCCCGCCGAGTCACCCGAGCTGGAGGAGCCTGAAGCGGAGGATCCTGATCCTCCAGCGCCCCCAGCAGCTCCTGCGCCAGAGCCAGCTTCGGTACCTGCACTGGAGCCAACGGAGCCAGTGCCCGCAGTTCCGGCCCCAGAGCTACCGGCACTGCTACCACCGGCACCACTTGCCGCAGTGCCAGCTCCGGCGCCAGCGCCAACACTGCTTCCAGCTCCGGCCGCTGCACCACCTACACCAACAGCGCCAACAGCGCCGCCAACACCAACAGAGCCGGCAGAACCGGCAGCGCCAAATGTATTCCCGTTAGATCCAGATCCAGATACCGAATCAGTACTTGCGCTTGCGCCGTTACCTGATCCAGACCCCGAGCCAGCGCCAGTCCCGGCACCAGATTCTGAACCAGCTCCTGCACTGGTTCCATGTCCAGAGCCCGTGCCTGCTCCAGACCCAGATGAATTACCCGGGTTTGCACCAGTGCCAGATTCTGACCCTGTGCCAGTCCCTGTTTCGGCGGCGTTTGCACCGTGGCCAGAACCAGCACCGGGTGATCCAGGGTTAGATAATCCTGCAGGTTGGTTGCCTCCTGGCGCGCCAGAGCCTGCAGAGCCGGGGTTCGACGAGCCTGAACCACCAGCTCCTGACGATCCCGGGTTAGAAGAGCCCGATAGCCTGTTGCCAGAGGATCCTGGCCCCGGTCCACCAGAGCCTGGTGAGCCAGGGTTTGACGATCCAGAAGGTCTGTTGCTGCCAGGCGAGCCAGATCCCATTGACCCAGAGCCTGGTGAGCCGGGGTTTGAAGAACCTGATGGTTTGTTGCTGCCGGCGGACCCGGAGCCAGATGCACCAGATCCTGGAGAACCGGGGTTGGAAGAGCCGGAAGGCCTGTTGCCCCCAGATGATCCATTGTTGCCAGTGCTTCCGCCGGGGCGCGAGCTTCCGTTGCCACCGCTGGGATGGTTTCCTCCCGACGGTGAAGTGTTGCCACCAGATCCATTGTTACCGCCAGATTCATTGTTATCACCAGAGTTATTGTCAGTCGGCGCAGGGGATGCACCACCTGTAGGTGCCATGTTGTCAGGATTGGCGTCGTAAAGCGAAAGCAGTCTGGATAGAGGAATTCCTCGGCGCGCAAGACGAGACAATGGGGCGTTTCCACCGCAGCGCTCGACCGTGTTACCCCGGCACGGAATATTACACCTGTGAATGTCGACCTTTTGCAGCTTGCTGCTGTCAATCTTATCACCACAGTAACAGTCACTACATTTGATTAGCATCATTTTAATCATTGGCAGGAGGTTGTGGTCTTACGTGTCGTAAACAGCAAAGTGCTGCGCGTCGCCGCAAGTCTGGGCGCATAGATCCAGAGTCATGTTATCAGCGCTCTTCTGAAGAGTAAACGATTCTAGACCAGTACCACGCACACAACCACCCTTGTGGAATCGCCCAATTTGATCCGGATGAGCCTCCGGCGGCTCCGATGTGGTAGAGAGTGGCGAATCAGAGCTTTTCGTTTGCGAAGTCAAAGTCCCAGAAGATGATCCGCTAGAGGGAGTCGTTGCAGATTAGCCACTCTTGGAAGTTTCAAAGGATGGTATTCTGGTTGTAGGTGAACTAGAAAATGAGCTTTGGCTAGCAGAGCTGCTGGACAGCTTGCTGCTTGAAGATGCGCTGCTCGAAGGCACGCTAGCTGAGCTAGGGGAACTGCTGCTTGGCGTCGCCGAAGATAAGCTAGGGGACGGCGATGTGTTGCTTCCAGAGCTTTGCGTAGCCGTACCAGTAGAGCTCGGTGTCGAGGAAGTTCTGGGAGATGAAGTCTTGCTGCTGGAGCTGCTGGAAGCTGGCGAGGTCATGCTCGCTGAGCTGCCAGACGCGGGGGAGCTCGAAGTGCCTGGACTAGTCCTGGATGAAGTCATGCTCTTAGAAGTTCCAGAAGTAGGCGGGATAACGCTACTCGACTTTGGCGTAGACGAAGAACCGGACGATGACGTCTTGCTGACAGAACTACCAGTCGAATGAGACTGTGAAGTGGAACTTGGAGAGCTCGTGCCGCTCGAACTGGGTGTTGAAGAACTTCCAGGAGACGTTATGCTCGAAAGGCTAGTTGTAGAGGAGCTTCCTGGAGATTCCGTACGGGAAGAGCTAGGCGTATAAGAGCTTCCAGAAGGGGACGACATACTAGACGAACTAGAAGTGGCCATGCTGGTTGAGCTAGTTAGGCTAGTCATCAGTGAGCTTTCAGTTGATGATGTGGTGCGGGTGATGGGGCTGGGTATCGTGGAAGGGCTAGCCGTCCTGCTTGTTGCGGGCATTGATGAGTTTCCGAAGCTTCTTGGTGTAGATGTGGAACGAATGACCGTATTTCTTGTGGAAGTACTACTCGAGGTCGGCATCGGCGAACTACTAGAGCCACTAGAGCTCGGCATAGAGGAGCCTGCCGGTGAAGTTCCAGTCGTACTTGGCCGGGTCTGCCTGCTAGACGGTGTGGTTTGTGTCGCACTTGACATTTGAGAGCTGCTCGTTGTGCTGTTCTGCATGGAGCTTGTAGAGCTGCTTGACATCGTGCTAGACAGTGTGCTATTGGGAGGCACTGGACTGCTAGCCATCGAGCTGGTCATTGAGCTGTTTGTTGCAGGGCTTGTCATGGCACTGCTAGGCACGCTGCTCGATGCTACCGGGCTGGTAGTTGTACTGGGCATAGTAGTGCTTGGCTGCGGGCTGCTCGTTATGCCATTAACTCTCGGGCTTGTATTAGCAGTTGTTAGCTGCGAACTGCTGGGCGCAGAGGTGTTATTCGTCTTGGAACTTGTTGACGTAGTCGCAAGTGTCGTGGTACCCATAGTACTGTTCGCATTAGAGCTGCTGGGCATGCTAGTAGGCTTCGTACTGCTTGACGTAGTCGCAAGTGTCGTGGTACCCATAGTACTGTTCGCCTTAGAGCTGCTGGGCAATCTGGTGGGCTTCCTGCTACTCATGGTGCTGTTTGTCTTGGAGCTCGTAGGTATAGTCGGAGGCTTTGTACTGGTCATAGTACTGTTGGTCGTGGAGCTCATAGGCATGGTCGTAGGCTTGGTGCTACTCATGGTATTATTTATCCTTGAGGTGCTCATAGTACTGTTTGCCTTAGAGCTAGTCGACATGGAGAAAGGTTTGGTGCTGCTCATAGTACTATTTGTCTTCGATCTCGTCGGCATAGTAGTAATTTTGGTACCGCTCATCGTGCTGTTGGTCTTGGAACTAGATGGCATGCTGCTTGTAGTCTCGGTGCTACTTGTTGTGCTGTTCATCTTTGAGCTTGAGGGCATGCTGGTGGTGGGTTTTGCGCTGCTCTTGGTGCTGCTCTTGGTGCTGCTCATGGTGTTGTTCGTCTTGGAGCTTGATGGCATAGTGCTGTCAGGCCTGGTGCTGCTCATAGTGCTGTTTGTCTCGGTGTTCTTCATGGTAGTCGGTGCCGTTGAGCTGCTAGCCTTCGAGGACTTTGTCATCGTGCTGTTTATCTTTGAGTTGGACGAAATAGGAGGCACCATACTCGACGCGGTACTGCTGGATCCCGTGCTGCTGCTAGACGTTGAGGAGCTGCTCGTCGTCGACTCAGACATTTTGCTTGATATCGTAGGGCTCGTTGTTGGGCTAGAAGACGTCGAGCTGCTAGACAAAGAGCTAGATGGCGTTGAGCTACTCATCATTGAGCTGCTGGTCATAGAGGTGGGGGACGTCGAGCTGCTCGTCTTGGGGCTGCTCATCGTGCTGCCGGGGCCGGCGTCGGCGAATGCGATTTTCTGAACTGGTCCAGGTGCATCCATAGCAACATCGTCGACTTCAATACCGGTCTGTGGTCTAGATGACACAAATTTCGGCCCAGCTGCATGGGCATTCGTCAGCCGGCTCGCCTGGGCTGCGCTTGACTTGCTCGCCGACCCAACGTCAACATTCTGCTGAGTTGGCATATTGACATAGAGATCTGCTGCTTCAGGTGGGCTATGGGTGTTCTGAGCTTTGCTGTTGGCCGGAACATTGCTGTTAGGTGTATTTTGGCCAGCGTTCAACCGGGATCCGACATGGGGTCCGCCTGGAAGCGTGTCATCTTGGCTCTGGGCGACGTTAAGCTGCTCGCTCTTGGCGGGAGAAAAGCCGACGTCAACTGGCGTTACGCTTGTTCCCGCGACAATGGGCGAGTTGACCGTTGCTCTGACAGTACCAAAATCTTGCTCTTTGGCAACGATTGTGCCGTTAACATTGGCGTTTGCAGCCTGTGACAATGTTGTAGGAGCCAGTAAGAGTGAGCCAGTGATGGCTATCAACTTGAGGCTCTTCATGTTGACGCGGTATGGTGTTCGCAACTCCTTTCAAAATTTGTCATCCAACCAGATGACCCTTTAAGAAAAAAAAGAGAGCGATGAAAGAATGAGATAGCAGAAGCCGGAGGGAAACGCTGTCCAGTTTACACTGCCCAACACCACCAGAAAAGAGTGCAACAAAATTGATGTCGAATGTGCAAACCCGACGTTTCTGCTTCGTTTTCATAAGTGAAACAGAGTAGTCGAGGTTGGAAACTGATGAAAGCAGCGACGACTGTTTTAAGCAGAGAGTCAAAAGTCAAACGCTGACTTCAAGTTAGCGACAGTTGCGAAGCCTTCGGTCGACAAAGGTAAAAGCGAGAAAAAGCAAGAACAATCAAGAAATCGCTCAGGTAGGCACATCACCAGCTTATAAAGAAAATTCTATTTGCCGGACTGGCCTGGTATCTACTTGCAGAGTTCGGTTGCATATTAAATCGACTGATACCGGCAGTGACCAGGACTGGCATGCCGGATGTTCGGTTAGTGTTAAACTCTGGTGCTGCCTTTATTCATTCTTGGAATAGGACCAAATAATGGGAAAAGTAAGTAAAGATTTCATACATGTTTTCGGAGGATATGGAAATGTCAGTCACGAAGGTTTACAATTAAACTCCACGGAAGCAAGCACGGAGCATAGATATGTTATCCCTTACGTTCGGTCAGCTTCGAGACTAGTGCAGCAACTTGTGGCACACACTTTCGGCCGATTATGCAGGGTCTCGCGTTGAGCTCTTTCCTTTGTGGTTGCAAGAGCAAGTGATTCAAATTCGATATGGCATCGTGATGCCTTTTAGAAAGGGAAATGGTTGTCCGGGTGGCGCTGAACAATGCCCCATGCCAATCTAATGGTCCACTAAAGCGGCTAAGTTTCGTTGTCTTTGGTCGATCGACAGGGCCTCCCTCGAGTGCCTCGTGGCCCATTGTAGACCGAGAAACTGCTTGCGGATAGGTGTGCAACCAATGGTAAGGAAGTCAAATGCAGGGCAGCTAAATTAACCCCACTCGGGCGACAATAAGATCGAATTTAACAAAGGCTCTCACAGACCCCGCCGGAGCCGATCTCGCGGATTGTTAGCCCGCTGCCCGCCACTGGTTGTGTGGTCATGTTGTGAGCGCTAAAAGCCATACCCTTTACCCTAGACGGAGGATGGACAACAACGACCGCGACCGCGACTGCGACTGCGACTGCGACCGCTTCGTGGCATTGTCAAACTTCGTTGATTGCTCTTGGCGCCGTGTTCTTCTTGAAGCCGGCCCACTACTTTTGGTCGATGTTTAGGGTAGTGTGTCGAAGATGACAAGTTTAATATTGAACCACAGAGGTCACAGCTGAGAAGTGCTCAAAGTGCCCAAGACTGATGTGGAACATGCCTTACTTCATGGATCACGCCAGAGGCTGATAATTAGTACCAATGACTTTACTAAGTCGCAGGATGTAAGGATGTAACCCTCCGAATGGATTTTGAAGATGCGAATTTTTCGAACAAAGTCGTCTCAGAATCTTTGCTCGTTAATGAAGCGCTGCAGCAGCTTGGCTGAGTAATATACCTGTGAAAGTGGTGGGAATCTTGTCTCTCATCACAGACTGTGATGCCGATCATTACCGCGATCGGCATCCAGACTCCGTACACACTTGTTTGCTCTGCTAGCTCAAGCCACCAGGGCGGTCTTTCATATCCGCGGTGACACTGATTGATTAATGCGACCGTCTTGGAAATGAGAACCCTTGACCCATGCCAAAATCCGTTATGGCTTACGCATTTGACCAGGCACCAGCGTCCGACAGATTGCGGAAAAATCTTCAGCCTAGAAGACCAGATACTTAGCTAACCACTTGTGGGCACTTCAGGCAGGTGCCCACGAATGCTGCATGCAAGGCACCAGAACCCGGTCGCAGCCCATGACGACCGCGGCCAGTGATTAGCGCAACAGGCCACCAGTCGCCGACATGCAACTCCTGAACGATAATTTTCTTTATCGCAGCTGCAAAAACAGCAATCATGCAGGAGATCTCAAAGACTTATTCTTATACTTAAGCATTTTGGCCGCTGCTGTCGCTTATCAAGCCTGCAGGACCAGATTTCTTACCTAATGGTTGGAACTGGCCAAGACCAATGGCGTGTGAATATGACGTGGGGTGCATAACCTGCGACGGGGCTATATACTAAGCCTGACTGTATCGTCGTGTAAGCGCAGGGCGACCGTCGGTGCAAATCGGAAATATGCCGACATCGAAAGCCATACTCGAGATGAGAAGTGGCGTGTTTTATTTTCATGCGCATGTTGCCTCGACGAATACTTTGATTGACAGCTGGCTAAGACTCGGGCGGATTGAAAAAGCAACAACAACAAAAAACAACGCTTCAGTACCTTCGAGACCTTACCCTGGCGCGGCCATGTTTGTCCACGAGGGCTGCTGCTATGAGTTCTCCCCGTGCGGTCACGCGACCCAGTCCTAAAATCTGTTTGCTTCACTCAGTTACTTCCATACGCGTTCGGTGGTAGAATTATTTCTGATAACCTGTAGATAATGGTATGATATGTAGTGCTATCCTGTAGAGAGCCTGGTTCTGCGTAGCAAACAGTTTGACACGCGACGGACAGCCTACCAAACCCCGCAGACTTTAATTGGCATTATTATGTCCACATGTAATGCCAAGCAGTTGGGAATGTAAGCATGAGACCCGCTAGCTGTGTGTAATATGGCGTCTCGAAGGCGCTGATGGTACGGCATCATAGTCATGCGTCCCGCGCAATCAACCATGGCTTCGTGTCATCCTGCCATACTATTTCAACCCCAGACACCCCCCGCAGTTTGTAGAATCCAGGTAGCATCTTTTGACAACAGTCCATCTTTGACCCCCTCGTTTATCAATCATGTCTGACTTCAGAGGACCCAGAATTGCCATTATTGGCATTGGAAAGGTCGGAGCAGCTGTGGCATACTCGATTATCCACAAGCAAATTGCTAGCGAAGTGCTCATTCTTGACGTCAAAGAAGACTTCCAGGATGCCCAGGTTCAAGACCTACGCGATTCCACGAGCTTTGGTATCAGCCCCCGCGTTCGCCCTGGTTCTTGGAAAGAGTGCGGTCAGTGCGACATCATCGTCTTCACAGCAGGCACCAACCAAAAGGCCGGAGAGTCTCGCCTAGCCCTCCTCCAAAGAAACCTCGGCGTCATCAAAGGTGGCTTTGAGAAGATGGCCCCCTTCAAAGAAGACGCCATCCTGATCATGGTTACCAACCCTGTGGACATCATGACGTACTTTGCTGTCAAGTACTCCGGCCTCCCTGCGAACCAAGTTTTTGGCAGCGGCACAATTCTCGACACGACACGCCTGAAGGACGCCATTGCACAGCGTGCGGAGGTTGCGCCCCGCGCTGTTCACGCCTACGTCGTTGGCGAACATGGCGATTCCCAGACCATCGCTTGGTCTAACATGGCCATCGGCGGCATTCCTGTTGATCAAGTTCTCCCCCTTGACATCGAAGAGAAACAAGAGGTTGCCGAGTTTGTCAGATTTAAGGCTGATAGACTGAACAAAGTCAAGGGAGAGACCTCTTTTGGTATTGGAGCTGTCGTATCCTCAATCTGCACATCAATTCTCCTCGACGAGCGACATGTTCTACCGCTCAGCCACTACCACAGCGAATACGGCATGTGCTTCAGCAAGCCTGCTATTCTTGGTCGCCGCGGAATAGTCAAGTCTCTCGATATTATTCTTGACGAGTATGAACAGGCCTCGCTAGAGAAATCGATCGCCAAGTTGAAGAGTGTTGCTCACTCCACAGAAAACCCAGAGCCTGCGATCACCAGCCGTCTATAAATTTCCTTATTTTACGTTGTACATGAAGTTTTCAAGGGCCTGGAGCCCGGTCATGGGAGTAAGGTAGCATTAAACCACCCCTACATCTGGTAATACATATTTTCTATATAAGTTTGACTAGCCAAATTTGCACATAAAGGTATAGGCGAAACTAGGACTGAGTTTACCTAGTTCCGTTGTTGAGTAAAGAACCCACGGATGTCGGAAGAATTGACAAATTAAACAACAATTTTACCTGGAGTAGGGAAGGCTTTTGATTGGGCCTCCTCCCCTCCCCCTTCAAAGATGCGCTGACCTAATGGTGAATGCTGAATCTGCTGGTGATGCGGTCGCCTACATAGAAGCTGAATACCTCGTGTAATCTGTCGTTGTGCATGGAAATTTTTCCGTAATAATCCCTGTAAAAATGATATATTCAGACAAATAAAGTTTCCGTCTCAATTTGGTGTCAGGCGTCTCCAGCGCATTGCGATACTGAGCTGGTTAAGCTCGAACATGAAGGCTGCTTCTTTCACTTTGCCTAGGTCTCTCATCCGCATGAAAGAGTTTGCCATTGGGGCGTACAGGCTCTGTCGTTCCTGTGAGACGCTAACTATCTAGTCAGTACCTCATTTTCACGGACGACTGTAAGCAGCTGGAGAAGCGCAGGCCACATACGAGGTACCAGTGGACGGCCGTGACGAAGAGGCCGCCACCAAATATTGCCAAGCAAGGCAGGAAGCATTGACTCCCAAATGGAATGGCCGACGGATATGGTATGGCTACCAAGGAAAATTGCCATAGCGATGAAATACATGTATGCAACGACGTGGTCGAGACCAAGGGCCAAATGCTGGCAATTTTGGAAACAACGTCGCGCGCTTGGAAAGCTAGCCAGCAAGTAATGCAGACGTACGAGTTGCCACCAATCACGCACAGAAAGATTTGATGTGACTGGGGAGCGTACGCTTTCTTACTAGCGAACTTGATTGCTTCCTCTCGGTAAATATTTGTCGCTTAGAACCCCACCGTAGCCAATGATAATGCCAACGATGAACAGCGAGCCAGCCAGATTTTCAAAGAAGGTCACTGTCCAGTGCATCAGCATTTCCAAGACACTGATGCGGCGATGCAGTGCTGCGTGTGTCGTGTACCAACTAGAGCAAGCGGAGTAAGTACGACGTGACTTCGCCCAGCAGTACAAAACACCCACCTTGATGCTTCCGGTGCACAGGTCAATTCCAGTCAGCACAATCATCACGAGTGAGAGCGGGAGGCCAGGGAGGCAATCATTCGGATAAGGTCAGGCGCGTTTTATCGATCCTCAGTTAGACAGAGAGAAAAAAATAGCATCTCCTCTCATTCATATTTCCCTTCAGCATCGCAGGCAAGATTCACAGACGCACCGACGCGCGGGCAGATTTCAGTCGTCTCCATTGGCGTGTAGCCATTCACCGTCATTGTATCTGCGCTCGACATTTTAGGCTTCAAATTTCTTTTCGATGTTCGGAGATCAAATAAATTTGAGGCCCAAGAAGGTGTGTGGGCGAAGGAAATTAATGCAGCGTTCCCATAAGCAAAATAAAGTAATTTCTCGATTTGTAGCGCCAACGTTAACGACCGTTCTCAATTTCCACTGTGCAAGAGATTTACAGGGACAAACAAGCTTGTAAAGTTCGATACCGAGCCATTCCCCTCACAATCTGCGCTACTGCGCTCAATCTAACCTGATGGAAATTGTTTTACTTGGACAAGCTGGCTCAACTAGCCACATCGTCCGTCCTGTTCACGCATATTGCTGGCGCCAGTAAGAAGGGTCCCAACATTCATGTTGGGAGGATGCGTTACGCCGCAAGCGTGCTGTTATATCGCTAGCAGTTAAAATCTCGGGTCTCAGAGCCTCTCAGTAGCTTCACCGTTTGGCTTCATGGGCTGGCGCCGTCGAAACAGTCTCGGCGGGACAGTGCCCGGGGAAAGATTCAACCGAACGCCTGCTGGTGTCTGAAGGAAAACATGACGAACTGTGCTTGCGGCCTGTTATACAAAATGACCGCAATTAATGAGCTAACTAGGCCTTGGAGCAGGACATAGCCTGAGACTGCTCCTGGTCGCATTGAGTAAGTCCGTTTCCTGGGTGGGATAGCCCAGAATCTGAAGGGCACTGGAGCGAGGATTGGCGGGTGCGCGGTTGTATGAAAACTCAAAAAGAGTAATATAGTGATAGACAAACGAATCTCGAATTCTATCTAAACAAAGGATAGAAAAAAAGAAACACAAGCGAAACGGAACATCAATCACATCCGCCCGCTCTACTTTCTGTTTTTTTCTTGGCGCAGTAAGCTCTGCAAATACTGTTTATCAACAGCATCACAATGCACGCGGCCATGCTGAGTGCTGATTCTCGCCAAGAGTGGTCGTGTCTTGCTGTCATCAATAGCAAACATAATATGACCCTTGTCGAGATATTCCTTATACATGGACAGCTCCAAACTGACATTCTCGTTGCTCACAGCCGTGATAGCCTCAAACCACTCGTCAAGGTCCAACATCTTGCCAGGAACCCCATCTTCCCTCAATTGAGAGACCACATCAGGCAACTTGGAATATGGGAGCGACTTCGGGTTTGTAATGTGCAGACGCAGCGCTTCCCCGGTACCCGCTAGCCCACTGTCGACGTTGGCCAGTCGCACGAGAGTATCGGCCAAGTAGTCAATGGGAATCATGCCCATGTCGCTTTCCAGATTATCGGCGCGTTTGGGTGTGCGCAGAATAAGGCCCGTCTCTGCCATACGTACACTCATGTTGATGGTAAAATTGTCGGCCGGCGTCGCGCACGTACCAGCGGTGGGTGCAGTGTGTGCTGGGCATCTGTAGATGGTTGTCGGGAATCCTCGTCGTGCTGCTTCTTCCATGAGCATCTCCGACACCCAACGAGTCTTGAAGTATCCATGGTCGTTTGTGGCAGGAGGGCGGAATGACTCCACACTTTGCTCATCAAGCCAAACGCCATCATTTGCAAGAGTGGTGGTCTTCCATGTTTGAACATGAACAATACTCCAGGTAGATATATAGTGCAGCGATGTTGGGGTATAGAAACTGCCGTAAGAAGCCAGCTCGATCATGTCGATGACACTTTGTACGTTTCGCATTCGCAGCTCTTGGTACGTTGCCAACAAAGAGACGAAACCGCCCGTATGATAGATGGCCTGGACATTTTGGCCTAGCTTAGCAAACTCATCATCTGCAAGTCCAAACTTCACTTTTCCCATTGCGCCATTCACGAGTACCGTGCGCATCAGAAGATCACTCTGACTGAACTTATCGTCGAACATCTGATGCTGGGTAAAGGCACCGAAGAGATCGCCCAAGTTGAAACGATCGCCGAGGGCGAGAAGGTACACCTTGGAAGTGGGATAAAGCATCAGCACGTATTTCAGCATATAGTACCCGATGTATCCGTCAGCACCAAGTAGCAACACATTCTTGTCTGAGCTGCAATTCTGTTGATGGCCTGCGTCGTTTTTTCTGGGTTGGTAGCGCCCATCAGTCGGCAGGGCTGTTTCTGCATCCCAGTCCAGCTCTGCTTTCGTCGGCAAAGAGCTCACAGGGGAGCTAACATTGGATGACTCTAGGCCAAATCTTTTGGCAAGGCCTCCTGGAGTAGGGTTCCGGAAGATATCGACCAGTTTGATCTTGAGGCTTAGCTCCTTCTTCAGGGCCTTTTGTAGTCGGAGAGCAAGCACACTTTGGCCTCCAAGCTCGAAAAAGTTGTCGGTATCCAAGATTCTCTTCTCGCCCGGTAACTTCAAAATGCTGGCAAAAAGGCTTTTTATTGTTTCAAGGGGCCCTTCCGATGAAGAAGTTGTGATTTTTTCCTTTTCTGCAACTTTCCCGTCGGCTGTTTCCACGTGGAACACAGGATCCAACCCCATGCCGCTCAGCCCAACGCGGTCGATCTTCCCACTGACCGTCGTTGGAAACCTGTTCATGAACTGGTAGCAAGCAGGGATCATATACTTGTTAACAGTCTTGGTCAGCTCAACATGTAGTGTGCTTGCGATTGTCTGCCTTTCCATCTGCGAGAGCTCGGATTTGATAGCCAAGAATGCGACCAGCTGACGATCGTCTGTCATGTCTGTAGATGTGGACTGGCTAATCGTCCGGGCCAAAACGAGAACACCGGTGACCGAACCCGATTCTTTAGCTGTAGCCGCAATTCGTCGAATTTCTGTCTCGACCTCTTCTAGATCGATTCGGTGACCGCGCAACTTGACTTGTTTGTCACCTGAAATGCGACCCTGCAGACTAATATTTCCATTTGAGCGGAAGCTGGCCATATCTCCGGTGCGGTATAGTCGTCTCCATCCGCGTGTCTCAAAGGTTCCAGATAGGAAGTTGTTCATCAAGAATGCATTGCTTGATCGACCGAGATATCCCAAGCTGACTTGTGGGCCACCAATACAAAGCTCGCCAGAGACGCCAACCGGGACTGGTCGTGCCTTTGAGTTGAGAACGTAGGCGCTACTATTTGGAATTGCACAGCCAATATCCACGGAAACTTGGTTAGGTTCTGGGTACGGGACCTTGTAAAATGTGTTCTGTGATGTACTCTCAGAAGGTCCGTATTCGTTGAATACAGATAATGAGGGTAGCCCCAGATCGTAAACCGCAGCTACCAATCGGGGTGGTAGATGCTCGCCAATCAATGAGATTGCACGCAAGGAACGGCACTGCTTGAGCGTGTCGCTGCAATTTTCCAGAATCATGGCAAGCTGCGTCGGAGTCATGTACATCATTGTTGTCCTTGAATCCCGGATAAAGACAGCTAACTCGTCAACATCTTGTCTCGTGTCTTTCGTTGCGAGAGCCATTGTAGCACCAGACGTAAGAGAGCCCCAAGTCTGCGCCATGGAGATGTCAAACGAAGTCGAAGATTGCTGTAGGAAAACGTCTTTTCCACCTAGATGATGTATTTGTTGGCGTCCACAAAGCATAGTCGCGGTATTTTCGTGAGTTACCATGACGCCCTTGGGTTTTCCGGTACTTCCCGACGTGAAGACAATGTAGCAAACTTCATCAGGTAATGCGTACCCGGAAGGAGAGGTGAAACTAGTCGTGGAAAGCGTATACGACAATGGTTCGAGCTTAGCACGCACCACTGTAGTTAACTTCTGAACAAGGCCTTCCAAGTCCGCACCGTAGAGCACAAGAGGGGCAGATGTGTTCTCAATCATGTACTCTAGCCGTCCTCGCGCAGCACTGGGATCGAGTGGGACATAGACACACCGCATCAATGCCAGACCAAGCATTGCAGCCATCACGTCAATGGAAGGGTGCGACAAAACTCCAACCCTGTCTCCTGGTCGGAGTCCAAGCGACTGCAGCAGTGCTGCAACGGCTTCGGCCTTCGTATTAAGATCTGCAAAGCTTATGGTCTTGCCGTCGGACGTCCTTATAGCAGTGGATAGGGGCTGTTGACTGACAACATCAGCCCAACGCGCTGCCAATGGCTTGTCCATCCACTCCACGGTGCTCAGTTCCTCCACCCAGCATACGTCGCGCAGGAACTGGAGTTCTTGAGAGCCACACATTTCCAGTTCCTCTATCGGCTGTCTGAAATCACGCACAGCGCTGCCAATAAATGTCATGAAGTTGTCCAGGAATCGATACATCTCAGTGTTCCCATAGAGATAAGAATCGTAGTCAAGTGTGAATCCCAGACCTGTCTTTGGATCTTCAAGGACCTCAAACTGAAGCTCGCAGGCAGTTGGGACGTCGGTGACGTGAATGTCCTGGATTTCAAAGTCCGTCGTGCTGTAATTGGGCGATTTTGCATACATTTGGTAGTTTAGGGCAATTTGGCCGAGCGGGAAATGGGCCAGATTGTGTCCAAGGTCCAGTGCATCGACGATAGCATCGAACGGGGCCTGTGAGTGTGCCATGCTTTCCATCGTCAAGTTCTTGGCATCACGCAGCAGTGACTCAAAAGAACAGTCAAAAGAACCTTTCCAGAGGAGAGGGATGATATTGACGAAGAATCCAATAATTCCCTCGAACGCGGGATGAGGCCGTTCACCATTGATGACAAGAAGCGTGAAATCTTCCTCTCCAGTATAACGGAAGATGAAGGCCCGCAGTGCTGCAAGTATGAAGTGAAATGGCGTGACATTGACAGTGCTGCAAATTCGTTTCATCCGCTTGAAAGCCGACTTGTCAATATTGGACCTAATTACTCTCCGTTCATGGCTCGACTTTTCACCTCGAGCTGCGTGCTGGGCAAATGGCAAGAGTTTGCTGACACGAGAGGCATTTTGAAGCCTGTTCTTCCACCAAGCCAAGTCCACCCTGACATTATCAGATTTCAAGTATCCCTCGTGCCACAATGTAAAGTCGATGTAGGATAGCTTCGGAGCGGTGTTTTCGGAGTTCGAACCAGTGCTCGCATCATTGTAACACGCAACAATCTGCTCCATGAAGGACTGGCGGCTTGCACCGTCGACAGTAATATGATGAGTCGCAAAGATCCATGCATAGCGTTCTTCGCCAGTCTTTACAAGTCTCGATCGATACACTTCGCCTTTTTCAAGGTCCATATGTTTTCCAATCAAGTCATAGACCTGCATCTGGACCTGATCTTCAGCGTTGGAATTGTTGGAAATGTCGAGATACTCCACGTTTGAAGGCACTGACTCAATAATCGCCTGCTCAACCATATCGTCACCCTCGAAGTAGCGCGTTCTGAAGATCTCGTTGCGGCGAGCAACTTCGTGGAAGGCAGAGTTTATATGCTCAAGGACTGGGGTGCCTCGGATTGTTAGTGTCCACCCGCAAGTCAGGCCGCCATCCTGCTCCATAACCGTATCCATGAACCACTGTCGCGTCTGGAAGGAAGATAGGGGTATATTGTTCGGGCGAGGTTCCGGCAGAATCAGTTCAGAGCTGCCATCTACACCCACTGTTTTGCTTTTTGCCTTGGCCAACGTCTTTTGTTTGGTTTCCGGTTGTTCGATTGCTTGCGCAGTAAAAATGTCGCAGACTTTGACAATAATGCTTCTGATGGTTCCAGAGCCAAGGATCTCGAACAACGCCAGGTTGACACCCAGCTCTTGAGAAAACCATCTTCTAAAATCAACAGCAGCTAAAGAGTCCATCCCATACGATGAGAGAGGGAGGCCAATATTGATATCCGGGCTGCTGATTGAAAGAGTCATGGCGATCTTGTCGACGAAAGCACCTGTAAGAATTTCTTGTCTCGGCTCACCAGAAGTCGCATGCAGAAGTGACTTCAAATCTTTCGACATGCTAGACGAAGAAGCTGTGCCACTCGCACATTCGTACAGACCGCGGAACATTGCTTTCGAGGACCAGAACTTGTCCCGCGACGAAAAGCTGATGCCGGTAAACGTCTGGTGATCCGCCATGCCATCAGCTTCCCCGTCGGGATACTGTGAGAGAATACCTTGCTCAAGTTGATACAAAAATTGATCCTCAGTCAGCCGGTCGATCCCGGCGTCTTCCAGGGCCTCTCTAACGGTGTTGCTTTCAAAAACAAGATCCATGTTGTCGATGACGCCAACGCTGACGGAGGCGGCGGGAAGGCCTCTCTGCCGACGCCAAAGAACAAAGTCGGACATGAATCCATTGACGGCTAAATAAGCGGCGTCGGACGATAGTCCGATCGTAGGGGCAACAGAAGAAACGCAAAGGAAGAAATCCAAGGGGACGGCAGCTGTTACTTCATGCAGGCTCAGCAGCGCTTCCAAGAAAGGGTGTACTGTTGTAGCGAATTCACGAGCGGTGGCCTCGGAGAACGGCGACGAGCTGAGCGGAATACTGCCGTGCAGGATGCCTCCAATGTTGTGCTGGGCACTTGCCACCCATTCTTTAACCGCGGAGCTATTATACTCGGGTGCGATATTGCGCGTAACATTTACTTTTCGCTTCTCAAGCCAAGTGATGGCCTGAGATGGGAGCGGTGTGCACAGCGGAGTCTCCAATAACTGCAGACGCCGGGCGCCTCTCTGATAAAGCCACTGTGCAACAGTTGAGGCGCCGTCGCCAAAAGAACCGGTAATCAAGTATGCTTTTTCGGCAGAAAAAAGCTTTTGGGAAGTTCGACAGCCTTTCTTGACCTTGACTGGAGCTTTGTCAGCATAAAGCGACGCCTGTTCCAATCTTGGGTCTGCGCCGAGCGCTTTCATGCCGTGAAGAATTTGGCTGTAGGGCAGTCTGACCGCGTCGCGATCATCCGCAGCCCATGGCGCGCTAGCTGTCTCCAGGACATTCAACCCTCTGATGAACAGGTTGCGCAGTGCCGAAACATCTTTGCGCCGGATTGTAGCCGCATCGATGACATTTTGCATATTACCGAGTAAAGCGGAATTGTTGCAGGTGCCGAAATCAAAAATATGGCTGAAACAGTCCAAGCTGTTCGGTGCGCTGTCCACGATGCCTGCTTTGTCGAACGACAACAGCGCTCGCCAGGAGCGAATGCTTGGAACGCTCGAGACAACGTTGCTGACGTCTCCACGATCCGGTATAATTACCGAGTGGGATGCGAGGCCGCAACGAGAGATGAGCAATGAACGATCCGATTCGGTTTGGACCGACGCAACCACCTCCGAACCCACCGAACGAAGAAGATTCACAGCTAGTTCGCCTGCTGGACTGGCAGCGTGGTGAACAACACAGAAGTCCCCTTTCTGCACCCTTGCGTCTTCGAAAATAGCATGAGCAACTTGGAGGAGGCTTGCGGCTACAGGTGCAGCGCGCGCCATCAACTTGGCATCCAATGCAAATGCTAACTGTGCTTTGGAGCGGACAACGGATGCATGTGCCAACGAATTGGGCACCAGTACTAAAACCTGTTGTCCGGTTTCCAATTCTGGATTGCGCGCTCCAGTGATTACATTGCCAACACAAGATGTAATGGCGTTAGCTTGTCGCAGGAGAGACGATGCCTGCACAGCGATTTCAATTTCGTCTTCTGCAATGGGCTGTGCCAAAGACTCGTCAACCAACTCAAATGGCTCATCTGGAAGTTTGTCACCAAACAGGGACTGCGAGACTCGCACATGTTTGTCTTGGAATGATACGAATTCAAACTTGTCCGCGTATTTGGTGAATAGTATCCGGTCCTCCTGGACACGCGGAATTTGCAAACATCCGTCTTCAACCAAAAGCTCTTCCTCGGGGATGGCAGACGACAAAGCACAGCGCATAGCCTCGCAGATATTCTTCCCATTGTATGATCCTGGAATCTGCAAAGTAACCAGGCGGATGTCCGAATTTGCAGTGCGTGCAGCTCTGGCGAGGCTACGCATCATAGATTGACCCGCTGCCTTCTCAGCATTGGAAGCCGTGCCCTTCTGTACCCAGACCATGTTGAGTCCATCTGTGCATAGCAAGCGATGAACCTGCTCAAAGCACACGCCAGAGCTAGAACGAGGACCAAATACACCTTGGTCAATATCGACCAAGGATACAATATTCTCAGGCAATTGAGTAGTCAACAAGTCGTCGAATGTTACAGTGACAACGTGTTGCCCCTTGAAATATTCTCGAATAGTGCAAGCCAGATCCAGCGACTCTTTGGAGGGTGAAGCGGCCAGGAGAATCGTGACGCTAGATAATGCTACCCGGCTTTCCGACGCCTTCCAAATCTTCAGATGTCCCTGCTCAAACTGAAGGTGGAAACCTTCCGCCGGAGACTGACGTACTGTGCTGATGACGAAGCCTGAAGGCTTGACATGGCTAGTAATATCGCCCTCAAACGCTGTCTCAAGAACAACGAGATCATATGTTTCCATCTCGGAATCAACCGGCAATTGTTCAGAGACCCGAAGAATGCTATGGCCTGGGTATTGATGACTATAACATGCCAACAGCTCATCGAGGCTGGCGAATTCTGGATCCAAAACGTTCATTCCCAGAAACGCAAAAACTGGTTTCCATTTGATGCGAAAGAAGGGGCAATTGATATCTGCTTGTCCGGCAGCCAGGCCCAGCGAAGTAAATTCCAGTCCGCGCAACTCGACAAGGGGCGTCACAGAGTCCAAATCGTGGATATTCAGACTGTTTGAGCTCAGTCGCTCAGTCGCGACCTCCGTGTTGGCTGTGACCCAGTACCTGCGTGTTGCAAGACTCCGGCGCCGAGAAATCATAGCCGGAGAAATGCTCAAAGATTTGCAGAATGTCGCAACATATGCATCGGTAAGGGCGTGTTCAAATTGAGACTCGAGTGCCGGGAGAATCACATGGAAAGCAGAATCGAGAAAAGACGGATGCAAGATACAGCTGTCAGTCTGCATGTCGCCAGTAAGAACCTGAGCTGGGTCGAAGTCCAAAACTGCGGTGGAAGAGCCACAGCCACTTTCAAACGCACCATTGACAAGCCTAAAAGTGTCACCGTACTGAAGACCAAGCGTTTGTAACCGAGCATAGAACTTATTTGCTGTGGTGTGCCGTATCATAGAGAGTTGCACTTCTTCCATGGAAGCATCAGTCTCACTGAATTGCTCCACCGCTTGGACGGCGGAGATTGACCCGGAACAATTTTGCACAGTTGCACCACTTTCACTGAAAGAGTACACGGTGAATCGGAAAGCCTTGTCGTCAGAGACAGTTGTTTCCTCCCAAAGCAGATCCACCATGATCTCAATACCTGCTTCAGTATCTGGTAGAGCCAAAGCTTCTTTGATGCGCACATCCGAGAGCTGAATAGAATGCACTTCTTGCACAGATACGGTCCTCAGGAGAGCTTCAATGGCGAGGGTGAAATATGCCGCTGCAGGTAGTAAAATACTGCCGTCAATGGCGTGGTCTTTCAGCCAGGGAAGTTCCGAAATTCGGAGATAGTTACGCCAGCGAGGGTTATTCGATGGCGATCCAGGAACCGGCGCCCCTAAAATGGAGTGTCGGTCAGGTCGTTGTCTATACTCTCTGTTGAATCTGGTCTCCGACCAGAATGCCTTATGATCCCAGCTGTATGTGGGAATATTATCCAGAATCCTTTTTGATCCAATAGAAGTTGCATGCTGGTTGCCCGAGTCTAGGTGCTCGCTATTCACGGCAGCCAGGTCAATGTCACACCCAAGTGCAAACAGCTGACCAGCACAGGCCAGAAGACTGTCATAGGCTGGAAGCTTTCTGTCGAGAGATGCAACATAGGGAAGATCCAGATCCATTCCCAGTGACTTGATAGTTTGTTTGGTCGGTCCCTTGAGAGCGGGATGCGGCCCAATCTCGACCAAGACGTCCACCGCTAACGCATCATCTTCACCTAGGACCATGCCCACCACTGCGTCAGAGAATCGAACGCGGCCAGTCATGTTATCCGACCAGTATACCCCATCCATGGGGCGTGCACTAGAATCTCGCGCTGTGACACTGGAAAACATCGCGAGCTTGGCTGGCCTCGGTGAGAAGCCCTCTGTAGTAGCAAGAGCTTGCTGAAACCCAGGTGCAAGTGGCAGCATGTGGTGCGAGTGGAAAGCCTGCTCTACTTGAAGCAGTCTGGCGAAAACTTTTTGTTCATCAAGCTGTTCCTTGAGCTCGAGAATAGCGTCTTTGTCGCCGCTTAAAGTGATGCTAGAGGGACTATTGACAGCGGCGATCCCGATTCGGCCAGAAAAAGGTATCAGTTCGACAGCTGCCTCAGCTTCCGTGAGTCCAACTGCCATCATTGATCCTGCTGTGCCATGTCTGCCCTTGGACATGTACAGGCCGCGGTAATAAGCACAGATTATAGTATCCCGTCTGGTGAGAATCCCAGCGGCATAGGCGGCAGCAATTTCACCAGATGAATGACCAACAACGGCGCGTGGCTCAATTCCCCAGATGCGTAGCATGTCGACGAGAGCGATCTGTAAAGCAGTACAAAGAGGCTGCGAAAATTCACTCTGCGAAAGGCGAGACTCGCTCTCCGACTTTGTCAACTCAGCCAATATTGACCAACTGGGCGCATGAGGAAGTGCCCCTAAGATGTCTTGGCACTTCTCCAAAACACCTCGAAAAAAAGCGCTCTCCTCGATAAGCTGTCGGCCCATCGCATACCACTGTGCTCCTTGACCAGTGAATACGAAACCGAGTCGCGGAGTTCCGGTACTTTGCTTCCAAGAGGCCAGAGGTGACAGTGTAGTAACAGCTTCAGATAACGCGTCCAAGTCCTTGGCAATTGCAAATGATCTGAAACGGTGCATACTGCGGCGAGTGCTATAAGTATGAGCCAAATCCTGGACGGAGATGCTGGGATTGCTGCAAATGTACTGGTCAATGGCTTTTTGCAGAAGCTTGCCACCCTTTTCGGAGTGAGATGACATTGGTAGCAAATATGGCCTCTGAACTGTGGAAATGCTAGCTTGAGACTCCATAACCTGAGCTTTGGTGCTGCAGTAATTTTCCAACACGACATGAGAATTGGCACCACCAAAACCAAATGAATTAATACTGGCGCGACGCAGTCCATTTTCAGGGCTCCAGTCTGTAGTTCTCTGAGGAACACAGATTTTCAGCTTCTCAAAGTCAATCTTGGGGTTTGGCGTGTTGAAGTGCATGTTCGGCAGAATTTTGCCTCTCTCAACACACATCATGGCTTTCATGACGCCTGCCAGACCGGATGCACCCTCCAAGTGACCAATATTTGTTTTTATTGATCCGACATATAAGGGCTGTGCTCTACCCTCAGCAAAGACCTCACCGATTGAGAGTGCTTCTCGGGGGTCGCCTGCCTGGGTGCCAGTGCCGTGTGCTTCAAAGTAGCCGGTGTCTTTGGGATCCAACCCAGCCTTTGCATAAATCTGGCGTACAAGAGTAGCCTGTGCTTTGTTGCTAGGGAGAGTCATGCCTTCCTTTGTACCATCATGGTTTGTGCCTGTTCCACGAATGACGGCTCGTATACGATCGCCGTTCAGCTCCGCCGCCCGCTGGCGTTTAAGGATGACGGCGCAGATACCGTCGCCACGGACGTAGCCAGACCCGCTGGCATCAAAATGTCGACAGCGACCATCCGTTGACAGCATACCGAATTCAGCCATCGTGATGTAAATTGTGGGATCAAAATGCAACGCTGTGCCACATATGATTGCCATATCTGATTCTCCCGTTTGCAAACTTTGTACACCGAGGTGAAAAGCCGTAAGAGAAGACGAGCATGCTGTATCGACTTGAACACTGGGTCCATGGAGATCAAAAACAAAGGAAATTCGATTGGCCAGGATGGCGTTGGCGTCAGTGCCAGTGACGGTATACTTGGGATAGTGAATCAAGTCCCGATTCGTCATGGACTGGTAGTCGTAGGTAAAAGAGCCTGCGAATACAGCTGTTCTTGTTCCTTTAATTTCGTCTAGGGTAATACCGGCTGAGAATAGTGTAAGTCGAGTGTCCTACAATGATGGTAATGGAAAGAGACTGACCATTCTCCAGAGCTTCGTAGACAACCTCCAACAACAGTCGTTGCTGTGGATCCATGGCTTCAGCCTCTTTACCAGAGATGTTGAAAAATGCTGCATCGAATTTATCCAGACTTTGCTCCAGGTAATATCCGAGTGTAGCATTACTCTACATGTTATGGTCAGTAAGCTGATTCGTTGCCATCTATCTCGGGCATGAGGCTCTTACCGTTGCTTTGTTTGCCCCGTCTGGATGATAAAATGCATCAGTGTTGTATCTATCCGTTGGCATCTTTTTTTGAACGTCGCGTTTCGTGTCCAATAGGTCCCATAGTTCATGCAGATTGCTGGCACCGGGAACTCGACACGCAGCGCCAACAATGACACTTGGGTCGCTTTCAGTCTTTACACTGCCCATGACGGCGATGTATTGGAAGAAACAACAAGCCCAGTAAAAGCCAATTAAGCAGTAATTCCGCGTCGGCTGAACGGAATGGAAGAATTTGTTGTCAGTGTGAGTAGGCAAGTAACTAGAATTGCAACAGATGGCCTACGGCATCATAACTGTCACTTTAAATCGCCCCAAGTCCTGGTACATATAGAAATTCAAGCATATACCCAACGAACCTCTTCACCTACACTAATAAATCTAGACTCAATGCTCGGTAAAATAGACATCCGTCTCACACGTTACTCGCGCAGCGTCCAAATACAGAATACTTGCGATCTTCTGCCAACGAAGCCAGCAATGGTGTGAAAATGATTTCACGGCCCAAAAACGCCCCTCTGCGGCTGAAAAGATGACGTGGTAATGTTTTATATGTAGGCCAGTAACGATGCAGCTTTAAACCCTAACAATACTCGTTTACAGGATGCGCGTCGGACTAATACGGCTCGCACCCCTGCTACACAGCTTCGTGCTAGCGCTGATGCGAAGCCCGGTGTCGCATCGCCAAGGCGGGACGAGCAAAAGACATCTACGCGTCAGTGCTCCGCCCAATCAAACAGAGACTTTGGCAGATGCGTCCTTCAGCTGAATACCTGATTTGCGGCCGTCGCAACCAGGGTTTGAGGATCAAGCCACTCGGCACTAGGATCCGTGGGTGAAGAGCAGCCACGGAGTCCGATCTGCGGTGATCTTCTCTCGTTAGATAATTTTATTATGTACGGACGCCCGGCATGAGCGTGTCGGAGAAACAGCCAGCGCCGCATCTGCTAGCCGCTAGCATCTATGCTAGATGCGGAAACAACGCGATCTGCAGTGAGAAATTACCCAACGATGCCGGCCGGCAGACGCCAGCCATGATTGCGAGATACGACAGACCTACGTGCACGTTTCGATGCAAAGGGCGTAATTTTGATGCAATGGCCCGTTTCCCGTGCGGCTGAAATATAGTAGCCATAATGAGGCCATTCTGAACAGGATCGGTTCGTGAGTACGCCGCAGCTACGGAGTGTTTTTGGACCGTCTTAGAATGTGTCCGGAACTGACGGCACCACAATGTAGATGTAAGACCTGCGAGCTGCGGCGTCCTGTAAAAGCCTGATCTCGCCATACAATAACCTTGAATACCCTGTGAGACCCATTCATCGTTGGTCCCTCATTCTGTCCACTCAGTGACAATTCCAGCGAAAGAAAAAGCACTGCCAGACATGACAAAACCGGCCATCATTTGCTTGCATGGACGCGGCGCCAACGCCGATATCTTCGAAATTCAAAGCATGCAATTGGTGGCACTCCTTGAGGACGACTTCGATTTCATTTTTGTTGACGCACCAAACGAATGCGATCCTGGCCCTAACATCCTACCGGTGTTTGAAGACGAGGGGCCTTTCTACTCTTGGCTTGGAAGCAGCTCCTCACAAGTTAAACCATCTAGTTCTGATGGAATCGAAGAGACGGCCAAACTTCTCGATGAGGTAGAAGCAAGCCATAGCAACGTAGTCGGCATCATTGGTTTCTCGCAGGGTGCAGCGGTTGGTGTCGGACTGTTGCTCCGCGATCAGCAACGTCGGATGATGGCACTGCCGTCTGTCGGCTATCGATTTGCGGTCTTTGCAGGCGAAGTTCGTTTTCCCGTGTTTTTTGACCAGGAGGAACTGGATTCTGGAGCCAGCACGCCGCGAGTTGATGGCGCTGCGGGCAGAACGTCCCTCCGGCTTACTACACCGACCATCCATGCAACTGGGCGTTATGACTCGCTAGCTATCCATGGCAAGAAGCTATCAAAGTCTGAAATAGGAACCAATGCAACATTCTTCGCATACGACGGGGGGCACGAAATGCCGCAGAAGAAAAACGACATACAAGAACTAGTACAACGGATTCACGCTCTCAACGGGAAATACTGACATCAATGCCCAGAGTAGCAAGAATAGATAAGCTAGATAGAGTATAATATGATCACGCTCTCAACGGGAAATACTGACATCAATGCCCAGAGTAGCAAGAATAGATAAGCTAGATAGAGTATAATATGAGAATTTCAGGAACCGAAATGGCACGTCCTGCCAGTGATACAAGTTGAACCTTTTCTCTGAGCATTTCTCTATCCTCACTATCCTAGGATACAAGTTATTATACGACACACAATCTGTGAGATAGAAATACTGTGGGTGATTGAGACGATTGCGCTACCTCTAATGCGATGTTTTCACGCCAATATGGCAGTCAGCGTCCACGACTTGAAAAGCCTGGGCGGGGCTATTACACTAGAGACAGTTACTTAAGGGCCAGTTACTCGATCTTTAATAAGGGCGCGACACTTTAAGACGATGGACAGCCAATTTGCTCGTTGTGCCACTCGCAGCGCGGTGGGGTGTGTCAGACTCAATCCCTCTAAGGGCTGATCTGGTACAGCAATGCAGCCCAGGAAATGTTTCTGGAAACCAAGCCAGGATACCTACAACCGGGTATAGGAATTCCAGATATTATCAGGACGAGACGAGTATATACTAACTATAATGAGGCAATGCATGCTATTCACCAAGTTCTATTAATGGGCATTCGGAGCCGATCCGGGCTAGTGACGGATGCAGCATAGGTCCAGTGTACAGGTTCGGTTTTGATACTGCCGCTCGCCCAGTCAGTAGCAGCTGTTGTACGGTTACTAATTACATGCAAAAAAGCGTTTCGACAGGTAAAGTGTCACGCTCGAAAATAAGTGGCTGCATTAAGCCATAGCGTCGGAATGGCTGTCGCGGGCCTCGCAAGGCACCACGCTACATCCGCGCGTCGCGAGGAATTGTATTTATTTGGGCTGGCCCAAGACCAAGAACAACGTATGATGCCAAAGCTGCACATTTGAAATATTCATGATGTCCTTAATAAGGTCATCGCATTGGGGAGAGAAGTCCCGATTAGGAGGCCGAGAACTTTGGACTGCCTAACGAGATACCTGCTCGCTGATAACAAATTCACATTGGCTAAAGAAAACTCGATAATATCACAAATTGGAGTCTGGAGAAGAAACAATCTGTTTACAACCAGTTAGGTGGTAGCCCCTGGAAGGAACAATGAGATACGTATAGAAATGCTATGCCTTCAATGCTCACGCGTGCGTTAGTTAGTTGCCATTAGAACTGCCCATTGCGGGCCGTCGAAAGCTGACGCTGATTTCAAGCTGAATGACACATTGTCTTGTTGCCGGTGAAACAATATCCACAGGCACATTAGACCTGCTCCGGGAGCTACTTGGCCTTTTTCTCTCACGTGGATCGTTTGTCCTGTTGTCCACGAAGCGAAGCAAGCTTAATTTGCACAATTAAACTAGTATTTGTTACATGACCTTACCACCACCGCGGTGTCTATTCACCATGTGGACCACAACCCACGCTGTGGTACATTCAGCTCGGGACTTAGGCAGGTGTCCGTCTTTAAGGTGTCGTGATGCTACTTGAGCAATCGCAACGGAGCTGTATATGTTACCCTTCAACGCTCAATCACCACCGGCAAAAATAGCGAAAGTAACTAGTTTTACCCCTGCGAATGAAAAGGTGACCGATGATTGCATAGTTCGAACCGCTGCTCGTCAGTTCATTATCTCCGGCACAGAATTCTTACGTGACAAATACCAGGCGAGTGAGCAGCACTATGGCGCGTACGAAGTTAAAGGAAACAAGAGCTCTTCATTTCCAGGAGATTGGTTTTCGCCAATCTGTGATTATTTACAATGCGGATCTACCTAGGTAAAACGGCCGATTTCCGCCCTTTTAATCTAAGGGTTCATGGCGGTGATGAGCTTTCTAGTCCAAGTGAAGTCGGTAGGCTGGATCTTATTGTCGCCAGAAGCCACACCATCACGGTCGATGGCGTAGGAAAAAATGCCGCCCTTCACAGACCCGGCGGGCTGCCACTTGGCGTACTGCCAAGCACGGCTGGAAGACATAGGGGTAGTGGTATCGGCCCAGTTAGCGCCGTTTTCTTCGTAGAAGGAGAACCCAATTAAATACTTCTTGCTTGAGAGATGCTGGCTGAACGTGTTCCAAGTGCCCTGCAGGCTGCTGATGCTGCGTCCGTAAGATTGCACAAGAACGTAGCTCACAGTATCGTAGACGTTTCGGAAGAGAGGAGTACGGCCGTCTTGATTGGTGTCGTAGACAAGGAGCTTGCCCGTGCCCGACTTGGGTCCGAGGTGTTTGGAGAGCGCGTTAAAGACACCAGTTGCCTGCTTAAGCTGCGACGCACTGAGGTTCTGCTCAACATCAATGTCAATTCCATCAAGCCCATACTCATCGACCGTTTTGAGAAGAGCGCTGGCGAGGCCCTCCCAACCAGTGGGTGTGTTGTCCCAGCTGGTGCTAATGAGCGTGTTGATGCCGTAAGTCTTAACAACCTTTGTCCCGCGCTTGTGGAGAGCAGGAACATAAGTATCCTTGAGCGCAGTCCAAAAAGCGTCGGACTCGTCGCCATTGGCAAAAACAAAGACAATGTCGAGACAGTCGGGGAGATCAAGCATGGACACCTTATTGCCCTCGGGCCACGAGGCGTTATCACGCCAGGCGCGGAAGTAGCCACCCATGAGTTGATGGTCGCCCTTCTTGTAGTCGACAATCTTCTGCAGGTCTGCGCCAGTGGCATGACTGTTGTCGCTAGGGCATACCGAAGACGAGCCGGCAAGGACATATGCCACGCCAGTAGCGAGGAAAGAGAGGAGGGACAGCTTCATGACGGGCTGAATCCTGAGAGAAGAGAGAGAATGAAAGGCGTAAAGACCCTCTCCATCCATTGTGAGTCGGTGGGCAATCCATGTCTTATATGCATGCGCCCTCGCCATATGTCGAACCACTAATCTGAAATAGTCAGGTAGTTCTGCAGGGTTACGTGTATAGGCAGGTTGCAAAGTGGCTGTACGGCCCCCGCGCTATATCTGCGGCGGGGCCCTTCGACACCTTCAACACCGTCGGCGTCTCGTTCGAATTTGCTAGCTGTACTAGTTTGGTAAGTAATTCATGGCTTTTACTTAGGCATATTGCGGATTGTGAAGAGTAGCGATTGAAAAGAGGCCGCAGATGAAGTTAACTTAGCTACGTCCTGGCCTCCAGTTCGAAGCGAGTTTGCGCAGCTGCATTCCACGGAGCAGAAGACTGACATATCCACAAGTGGACAATATACGGAGTAACTAACTACTGATAGTTACTGAAGATCTCTTCGATACATGCTCGTTTGCCTGGTCTGGTCAGTGTTTTTTTGCGCTAAAAGTCCCAGTCTGCTCTAGCCACCGCATATACCAAGTCAACAATGTCTCGAGGGTTGCACTCCAGATGTTCAACTTTCCGTAGCGCTGACCATGACAAAATATGCCTCCTCGCTTTGCAGTTTGTTCAATCTGGCCATGCAGTAGCGAGAAACCTCGGTCAACCTACGAGGTGGAGATGGCCAAGAAGAAGCCACCACACATAGTGCGTTTGCAGAACTGAGTGGTGTAAAAGCAGTAGAAGCAGTCACCGGACGTCTTTAGTAACGAAATAAAGGCGGTATCGTGAAGTTGACGAGCGCAGAAAAACAAGCAAACAATAATAACTACGAGCCCGGATTCGCCGCATTAATTATCAGGAACGCTAAGGTCAATGACACGTGTTCCTTGTGCTCGCTGCCCCCCGGCCAAAAGCAATGTTAGCGATTGTTGTTGAACTTCGGCAATTGCTTTTGGCCCGCCGGCGTGGACCTTTCACTGTCAGTCGAAGTGCCACGCTGCAACACCTGTAGTTAACAGAGACCCTCCAGTCTCACCGAGTCTCATCACGGCAATCGCACGGGCAACAAGGAGCACGACGAGTTTTTTCTTTTCTTACTCTCTACACGGTTTTTATGACAATCACTTGCGTATTGCTACAAGCCAGCTTCCCAATATCTATTATGATCGCCGCAGTGGATAAAGTACAGTAGATTTGTCACCTAGGAGAGCGGGCTAATGCGCGAGCTCCCCTTGCTTTCTATGTCTTCCATTGAAGCGACGACCGCTGCTGATTTGCGACGCCATTCCAACATGATTGCAAAAAAAAAAAAAAAAAAAAGAGAGAGAGAGAGAGAGAGAGGAAGAGAGAGAACAAAAGAGCATAAAAAGCACATCGACATTACGTTAGATAAGAGACCGGCAGGCTCGTCTGTCGTCCGGCGAAACGTCTTATTCATCCCTCGCGTTTTGTCGCTCAGTCGCACACGCTTTCCACTGCAATGAGAGCGCGCACAGCGACGGCTGCCGCCGCCGGTTTAATTCATATGCAGCTGCCTCAAAAGATTGCCAATATATCCTCCTTTACACGCACCCCCTCGAAAAGCCATTAATACTTGCTGTAGAGGAGTCCATTTGATTTTTCCTTTTAAAGACGCAAACCCTAGAAAAGATAGCCAAGAATTACTTCGCTTAGAAGCAGGATTCTGAATAAATCCTTGATCAGTGCAATGGCTTCAGCAGAAGCCGACATGGTTCAACTTACGAGCATGAACCTGCCAAGAAAAACACCTGTATTTAATCTATATACATACTTTGAAACGGTATTACTTCGAATGTTATTGTCACGTCCTCGAAGCGAGGTTAGGTTATGCGACTACGCTTTGTGCAAGCAGAAATTCGCACCGTAAATGTCATTAACGGCCCATTCTGTTTTAAATATCAGCCAGCTTTCCACATGACTGCTTTTCAACCTGAATAATGGCGGGTGCAGCAATAGTGCTTCCAACGACATCATCCGAGATTGCAAAGTTGTTGCTAGTCGTCAGCGCAGCGTGACTGAAGCCCAGCATCACGTTCTTCTCAAAAGGGAAATGCGCTTCAAACGAAATGCTGTTGCCGTTCCATTTTACGTTGCTGATGGGAACTGAAATCGGCTTCTGCTGCCCGGTAGTGTATGTAAGGAAGAGCTTCGATCCATCCGAGCCTGCATAGGCCTTGCCTTTATCAGATGAACTCAAGTCTGCCGCGAAATGCAGGGATTGGTCTTTCGGTGCAACTTTTGCAATTGGCCCGCCGTTGACTTCAAGCCCTGGGAAAATAGGCAAGTCAATCGTGGATAGGGGGAATGGGCATGAGCCATGGATAACAAATCCCTGCAGAGCTGAGAAAGCAAAGGGGGCAGGGACAGCCGTAAGGAATGGTGACTCTGACGGGACTTGCTTGATCAGATGGCGATAGAATCCATTCTGCTCTCCTTCCTGGCCGATGACGGAAGAAATAAGCTGAATAGGCACCGCGTGGCTCTCCTTGGCGAAGTTGACGTTGGCGCCCTGTAGAGCACCGAGGACAATGGCAGTGAATGTTTCAGCTAGGCTGATGGCTCCCTCTAGATCTGTAGTGGGGAACTGGTATTGGCAGGGCGGCGGCGAGAAGGCACTGGCGGTCTTTAGGGCTGCGTCGGCGGCGCTCGCATGTTGTTCCTCTTGCTATTTCTAGTGTAAGCTAGCTTCCAACACCAACCATTAGATTTCGACATGATATGGTACATACTGCTAGGATTGTGGTAATAACTTTAACCAATTTATCTTTGTTGTTCTTGATCTCATACCCTGTAACCTCTTTCGTGATATTCTGCAGAAGCGAGTCGAAAAATGCAGTCTCGAAGAGTTCGTTGAAACGTATCAGCTGGAAAGTAGTTGTGCTGGCTGGGCCCAGCTTAGTGGGGAGCGCTACATTCGGAAGCAAGCCGCCGGCATCCTTGGCGATTGCGATTTGCTGATCGGGGCTTGAGTTAGGGAACCCGTCGTTGTTTGGGATTACCGCAGACGAAATGGTACCTATCAAGGCAACGAAAACACCAGTTGCCCTGTTCAGAAGCATTTTTTCGTTGTTATTATCCGGGTAGAACGTTTTGCGTGTCGAAATGAGATAGGATTACCATGGTAGTTTTGGAATGGGGAGTCGTCGAGTCAACCCTATATATACACGGTCACAACCTGGCATTAACTTAAGTTAGCGTCTACCGCTGTCTATCGAAGCCAAATGTTTCCGAAAGTGGTACACCCTGCACCGCCCCAGCTGCAGGACTCGAGCTACTCGGCAGCAGGGAGGAGGACCCAGGCACCTTGAGGAGCTTTGCAACGGTTCCAGTCTCGGGGTTAGCTCGACAGCCGAGTGAGCGTTTATCAACTTGTCCCCGGCAAGGCTGGCTGGCCGGTATTTTAGAAAGCTCGTGCGGTTAGATTATCCATTTGTAGCTAGATGTACCCACTATTGCACGGCTACCCGGCACACTTCACGCTCATAGTCTGCCTCGCATGGAATCAATGTGCTATTATTAGTTGACGCTGCTGCTGGCAGGGCTGTGGCTGACTAACTTTCCGCCTCACAGTGAAGCACGTACTGCAATGACGTATTTTCGTAACAAGTCTTAGGACGATCTTGAAACCAATGTCCGCAAATATACCATACGCCATTTTGTCTTGTCACGGCGTCTGTGCGGAAATGCGGCCTTTCCATACATATACATCGAAAGGAGGCATCGGTTATGTATATTCCAGTGAGACACTAGAATTGATGTCATATTAAAGTTTTATCACCTGCAATTGAAAAGTAAAGTTACATGCTGCCGACTCTAAAACTTACTTCCCCGCCGGCTTCATACTCAGCGTGTTGATGGTCTCTGCGGAACTACCAGTATTAGTTGTATTTGCAGCCATTCGCTCTCATGCCTTGTTTTGGTTAATACGCTCAAATGTGGGGTTGTCGTACAACTGGCGACTCTCAAGGGCCTGTTAACTAATAAATGCGCCATTTTGCGATGCAGAAAGGGGCATGTGGAGAGGACGGGATGCAGTCAAGGCCAATTTATCTGATCAGATGGCGAACCTCATTTTCTTCACATGCTCGAATAACGCCCGTTGCTTACTTCCCCAGTAGGGCTAAACCCAATACACCGTAGTGAACGTCGTCTCTGACCTGCCCGGAAGGAGAGTTGTCTTACGGAATGCAACAGTACAATATGCAGGCGTTTATCAACGATTGGGGCCAACACAATTTTGAACTCGAATAGCTGTATACAGCACAACAAATAACAGCACTTAATTATTGCAACATGCTAGCTGCTCGGGCAATAGCCACTAAAGTATCACACAATGATTTCGCCAAGAAATATACATAGAATATTGAGTCTCTTTTCGTAGACCTGTTAATATGGCCACTCAAAGTACTGCTCGGAGGCTATATCCAATACATGCGATTGATTTTACGGACAAACTAGTAGACTCATATTTGGGAAAAACAAAAGAAAAATAGAATGGATAACTAAAGGACTGATATAATCCCATTATATAGATTCTCCGACTGCTTCACTCAAGCACGTAAACACCTCCAATCCAGATCCAGCGATGTTCGACAAACACTTCATGACGTCGCCAGCAGCGTATGGGCCAAGCGCAGCCGCGCAGCGTGGAATATCATTGACAAGGTCGGCAGGGGAGTCGGCCTTGATTTTCGTACACTCGGACGGTAGAGATGGGCAGTTTGATGACAAGGCAGACACGAGACAGCTGACCATCGTGGTACCGGCGCTTCCGACCGTACCGATGGCACTGGCAGCGTCAATGCCACCGAAGGGTAAACTGGGTATATCCAGACACTTGGCTGCCTTACCCTTGGCATAGGCACCAAGCTCCTTCACGCAATTTTGAACGTTGGTCAGCAACCCAGAAGTGTCCACCGAACCAAGGGACGAGCACGAGCTAGGCAGAGTGATCGAACATGGCCGCGGGAGACCTGTGATCGCAGAGCAGACGACGACGCTACCGCCAACACTGATAGAACCTGGAGACACGAGACCAAGCGCGGCCTCTAAGCAAGCCACAACTCCGCTGCCAATGGTAGAGCTGGTGATGGCAGACGAAGAGAGGCAAGTCAGCACTGATGCAGTCGCAAATGGACCAAGGGCTTCCGCGCAAACTTCCAGGTTAGGGATGATAGAGATGCCCTTATTTGTGGACAGATCTGTACAGGAAGATGGAAGAGTGCTGATGCATACCCCTTTCATCACAGCCACCAAACAGTTTAGAACCTCCTTGCCGTCGGGCAGCTTAGCAGCACCGTCTTTAGGTAAGCACGTGGCTGCTATGACAGCATAAGGCCCTAAAGCTTTTGCACAGCCGGTAGCTGCCGATACCAGCGAGCCAGGGTTGATTTCCGCCAAGCTAGTACAGGCCGACGGTAGGGTTGCGACGCAGACTGATGGGAGCGACGGCAATGACGGAAGTGAAGGAAGGCCCGGAATCGAAGGAACCTCCGGAGTCGAAGGTACTCCGGGGATCGAAGGGACGCTGGGAACCGAAGGAACCTCCGGAGTCGAAGGAGCTCCGGGGACTGAGGGGACGCTGGGAACCGAGGGTAATCCTCCAGGAACTGATGGACCTGGAATCGATGGGACTCCCGGGACTGACGGCGCTGAGGGCAGCCGCGGGGTACCAGGGGCTTGCCGGAGAGATGGCTCCGAGCGGATGTGCAGGAGCGATTGAGACCTTGCCGCTTCACACTTTTCCATGAGAGCCTTCGCAATACATTCCACGTTTTCTTTGCCCGTGATCCTCTTGCCCGGCCTACCCGACGTTAAGCAATCACCCGCTGGACCCCACCTATCTTTGCCAAGGGCGGTAGCACATTTTCGCAGCTGCTTAGTAGATGCATGGCCGCTAATTTCAGCCAATTCGGCACACTCCTTCGGCACTGTGACGACACAGCGAGGTGGGATAGAGGGGTTCGGTAGGGTTGGAAGATCTGGGTTGAGAGTAGGAGCAGGTGGAACTGAAGGGGCAGGGGAGACTGGCGGGTGCACCGAGGGTATCGATGGTAGCACCGAAGGCAAAGATGGAGACGAGGGAATTGACGGAACAGATGGGACAGCTGGAACAGGTGGCAGCGGTGCGACGGGGGGGACAGGTATAATGGACGGCGGAGAAGGAATTGACGGTATAGGGTTGCCTGCACATATCTCCTCCAGTGCTTTGGAAAGGCAATCAACAATCTGTTGGCCCTTGGTCGCAACGTTGATGTCAGTGGGTGACAAGCACTTGACAGCTTTTGCAGGTATATCGGCTCCAAGAGCCTTGGAACATTCCTTAGCAGCAGACACAAGGTTGGCTCCGTTGATGTTGGCCAGGCTGAGGCAAAGTTGGGGAAGCGGGTTCGAGCAGAGTGTTGGAGTCGCGGCAGCACTTATTGTGATGCACAACGAGGCTGGGGTAGTCGAAGTTGCAGGTGTCGGGGCACAGTCCTTGCCAGGCTTGTCCAGGCCGATGGCGGACTCAAGACAGGTCTGAACGTTCAGTGGGTCTCTGGCAGCTTGGCTCAGGCACTCAGAAGCCGCGCCGACGGCAAAAGGTCCAAGAAGTGTCTTGCACTTCAAAATGTTTGCTGGAAGCTTGCCTGGGGAGCTCGATGGTATATTATGGCACTCCTGGGGAAGGGAAGCGATGCATATACCTGAGACTCCACTCTGCAGACACGACACAACGCTTGCACCGCTTGTATCTGGACCAATGTTCTGAGAGAGGCAGCGAGCTGTTTCATCCGTTCCAACAAAGGCCAGGGCCGCTTCGCAGGCGGGAAGCAATGGAATCAGAGCAACACCGTTGGCATTTGCCAAGTTTTCACAAGGTTCAGGCAGGCGTTCGGCGCACACTCGTGCTGCCACTGTCGGAGTGCAATTGCCGCTCGGGGTGCTGGTAGTCGAAGCGTTGGCGGTCGAGGCACCGGTAGAAGTACTAGCATTTTGAGCAGTGGAAGTGTTAGTCGACGCCTCGGCTGAGCTTCCAGCTTGAGGCCTTGTGGTAGATGGGCTATTGGAGCTGCCAGGCGCTTCAGTGCTGGTTCCTGTCGAGTCACTGCTCGGGCTGCCGGTTGTCGCCTTCGTTACGGTTGCAGAACTGCCAGCTGTTGTCTTACTCTCGGAAACGTGCGTAGACTGGCCGGACTGGCCCGAAGAAGGAGATGTGGTCAGAACTGCCGTCGACGGGGCTGAACTGTCCGTCCTGCTAGCAGAGGGGCTAATTTGTGAACCAGAATCGGCAGTGTTCCCGGCACTCGAACTGGCGGTAGAGCCATTGGGTTGACTGACAGAATCGCTAGGTGTACCAGTACTGGTTGTCGTAATGGCCGGAGATTGAGTTCCCGGCTTGGTCGTGCTTGGTGTACAGCCTCCTTCCGCGTCACCGAGACCAATCGCTTTTTTCAGGCAAGAAGTGAAGTGCCTCGGATCGTCAAAGACTTGATTCGCGCAGCTTAGTGCGCCATCGTTTACAAAGATGCCCAACTCATATTTGCACTTGGACAACGTGCGGAACACGTCACCAGTGGGAGCAGACTCGACTTCATAGCATGCTTCCGGAAGAGCGGAAATACAAACGGTTGAGAGTGCTTCTGCAAGACATTCATGAATATCCGAACCATTCTTGGGGAGGCCGCTAGTGAGACAGGCAGAGACTTGACCCTTGAGCAAGGGACCGAGAGCCTTTTTGCACTGCTCCACCAGGTATTCCACAGAAGTCCAACCCGGGTTAGCCAGTTGAGCACAAACGTCTGGCAGTTTTGTCGCGCAGGCCGTCGGTAGTGTCGGTGTGCATTCCATTGTTGTTGATGCAGCTGTGCTCGTTGATTGCTCAATCGACGAAGTAGCAGTAGATGCCGTGACAGTATTTTCGATGTTGTTCTCCGTCGTCGTTTGAACTGGTGAAGCCGTAGTGGGAATACCAGTTTCCGATGCGCTGTCAGAGCTTCTACCTGGAATAGTAGCAGACCCTGTAACAGAGGGCGAGATAGTTGTGGCAGTCTCTGGATCAAGAGTGTCGGTCGATATCTCGGTTGTGGAGACAGTGCCAGGGCTGCTGCTGATAGTGGTTTGCCAAGTTCCCGTGCTCACATCGATCGCATCGGAAGTGGATGTAGCTTCACCATTGATTGTATCAGTTTTATCCGCATTCACCGTACTTGTCAAAGAAGTAGAATCAGTAGGAAGGCCAGTCGTGGTCGGAATGGATGCCGTAGTTTTAGTGTCGGGGATACGAGATGTTGACCGTGTAGCATCACCGCTGGGAGTGCCAGACACCGTTGCAGTCGCAGTTTCAATAGCCTGCGGATCGGAAGGAACAGTTGTAGGCTCCGCCGTTGTAGTAGCCACATTGTTTCCAGAGTCCCCGATACTGCCAACGCTCATTGTGCTGGTAATGTCAGAGACGCTGGAAGTGCTGTCGCTGCCCGATGCCGAAGATGTTCGCGTATTATCAGAACCAGCGGTTGTGGTCGCAGTTGTTTCCTCGCTTGGCGTATCGACGGGCGTGCTTCTGCTCGCGGTATTTGAAGACGATGCAGTGGGTGTTTCAACATCAGTGCTTATGTTCTCAGGCTCGCCAATGGTAGCTGAGCTAGTGGTCTGGGAACTTGTCGCTTGAAGACCTGTGCTGACAGAGCCTGCTTCAGTAACCGCTTTATCTCCCTCAGCACTGGTAGTGCTTTCTGGTTCGATGCCCGTAGCTCTGCTAGTAGTCTTGCTACCGGCGGCACTGTCAGAGTAACTGGTGGTAGCTGGACCAGCACCCTCGGAGATTGTAACAGTAGCCGTGCCATTGACGCCAGTGTCTGGGGAAGGGGAAGGCAGAGGACCATGTGAGCTGGTGGTAATATCGATACCAATGCTGCTGGACGCAACTGTAGTACTGGACCCAGTGCTCTCAGTGCCTGTGACGCTCCCAGAGTTGACAGAAGTAGTCTGGCTAGTCTCCGGGTCGGAGATGGTAACCGAACTAGTGACCTTAGGGGTGGTAGCAGTCGTGATTCCGTTGCTTCCTGGCATACTTGCCGTTGCACTATTGTCAGATACAATGGAGGTAACGTATTCGTCACTCTTCGACTCAGTCGCGGCAGATGCATCTGGACGCCCAGGCTCAGTAGCCGTATTTACAGCACTGCTATCAGTATCCGTAGTCGAGGTTTGGTTGCTCGAGCTGGCAGCGGTCGCTGCACCCGTGTTGTTGGTGCCAGTACTATTTCCAGCGCCAGTGGTACTCTCGCCCTCGGTAACATTAGCTGCTCCAGTGCTCTCGGGATTGATGGTAGTCGCATCAGGGCTGCTCGGGCTGGTGACGGTGGCAGCACCAGAGTTTTCAGGGTCAACGGTGTTCTGATCGCCGGCGGTATTCTGAGTAGTCGTTCCGACGCCATTATTTTCAGAGCCACTGGTGTTACCAGTGACATTGCCGTCAGATGCAGTCTGAGTAGGCGGACCGGCACTGTCAGTGGCATTACCGGTATCAGAACCATTGGACGTATTGGTGACATCTCCAGCAACATCTGTGGCCTGGGTAGAGCCCCAAGCCGATGTAGCCTGAATTCCAGAGAGAGTTGCGGCCGCGTCGGATCCAGCAGCCTCAACAAGCTGCGAAGCCTGAGTAGAGATAGGTGAGGGGCAAACAGTACTAAAAGCCTGGTTAGTGCCGCTGAACTATGTTCCTTCTCGTCGTACTTACACGGTGTTGCTCTGGATTTGGGTGCTTGTAAAGGTCACAACAGTGTTGAGAACGCCAGGGCCGCCTGTAATAGTCGCAACCAAGTCTTCGCCGAGAGTGACTGGTCCATTTGTTGCGAAATATCCGTTAATCTGGACCGGTTGTAGCATAACTACCTTGGTCGGGGCAACCTCAACGGTTTGAGTTCCGAACGGGCAGTAGTCCGCGCATCCTTCACCTTGGCGCTTGGAAAGCGCCGAAAAGAAGGCTAAACCCAATGCCCTGGGCACCATACTGTCGTGGAATAAATAGATCAATAAAGCTGTTGGTTAGTAGATCATGTATTGAGAATGAGTCTGCTTTTTTCCTCAGCATCCATTGCGAGCAGTTTGGGCGGTATAAGTAGTAGTGCTGGAGAACACGACTGCCGTGACTGAGCAGCCCGAATGCCGACATGGACGGGGTCTGTGAAGGAGAATTACATTTTATCGGCTTGGGTATCTTCATCCTTGACTGTTTCTGGTATACTTACGGCTAATTACGTTCCGCGCCTGTCCGAAATCAGAATGAGCCAAGGCCTCCGAGGAAGAAGAAACGGCTCATTGTTACGAGAATAGCATATATCAACAGAATATCATGAATGCCGCCTGCTTATGCCATGCGATATAAAGCGTGGCTCCATCTCAGTTTAATACCAGGCAGCTAATAGAAGTAGGTACAAATTCCATCATGAATGGCCTTTTGGCCATAACATTAGGTGATTGTGGCGTCCTGCTCAGCTCACACTCATAGCTATAGAGTTTCTATTCGACGCCAAGATTGTTGTTATATATTGGACCAGCCAAGTATAAACTCCATATTTCATGAAGGTTTATTTCTTTTCGGAAGAACACGCCGGCTCGTCTTGCTCATATAAGAGTACCGGGGTGGCCATTGTTCTCACTCTTCTTTCCAAAAGGCATCTACATCTTTCTTCAAGTCAATAAAACCTCCAATCATGATGTATCCATCATCTCTCACTACGGTCACGGCGCTACTTCTGATCACTCGGGACATTCTCCTCGTCCATGCCTGCTCTGATACCACCACAGTTAGCCTGCATGCCGCAACAACCACTACCTCGCTTTTAATGAGCACTTACACTGTTCAATATTTTCCTACTGTTTCAGGTGCTACTTCCGAGGGCGACGGCAGATCCCGCATAAACAGCGGTGCTGGTGGTGCAAACAACCACGAAGAGATGACTGCTGTTACTCACGAACAAGGCCATGTCATGGGCAGCGGACATGAGAGCACCGGAGCAAGTGGAGCTTTTTACAGTCCAAAGCTCGAATTTGGAAATGCCTCGACTTCCACTGCTGATTCTGGATACGGCGCTGGATCTCCCTCTCCGTCAGCCTCCACCTCAAATGCAGGTGTTGTGACTGGCGCAGCTCCAGGCTCTGAGCGACCAGTGGCATTATATAGCGTGTCTGCATTCGCAGCTGCAGTTTTATTGGCTGCCGCACTATAAGTTACTATTATTTGATCTCTAATACTATCCTGTATCTTTTTTATCTCGATGTTTCGATGGACTATTTTAGGCATAGTGTCCGTGACTGGCATTCCTCTGTACTATTTTTTCAAGTCCGACGGAATCTATCCCTTGTAAGGTCTTGGCATAATATTACTTTTAATTGGTTCCATGAAAACGGATGTCATGCGAATGTGGGAATGCAAAACCCACCTCCATCTCGGTTGATGAAGCGAACGATGTGCCGTGCCTCCCCAGTATTGGTAGAATTGCCAGTAAAAAAGACTTTGAATGACTGAATATTCGAATTGCTGTACCAACTATAATAAGCGGCAATGGCCTAAAATTCGAGAATATGCGCCAACGTGATACAGTCCCTCGTAAAGGACAAACTACATTAGGATGGCCCAAGTGGCTGTCAACGCTGCCTGTTCTATGTATCTGATGGACGTGAACATCGATCGCTATTCATTTCATACGAAAATATTGATAAAGAAAGTTCTTCCAAAAGTCCGGACCCGGATGTGCCCACAGTAAACGTGGTACAGTTAGTCAGGTCGCGGCCAACAAGTATAGCTGCCTCGTTCGATGTGCCCCATTATCTAACCCATGTTCTCCGGCATCTCAGAACCGCGGCAGAACGACATGTTGCTGTGTCTGGCTTACCCAACTGTCGTTATCCCAATACCCTCACACTGGGCCATTTTCTTCCAAAGCGGTGCATTTCTCCAGAAAAATAGAAAACCGCACAGACAGTCTTTCGAGATAAAATGGCTTCCAGGAGGATCAAGGGTGTTATTGAAAACTGCGCGTCGGCCATTCCTACAAGGGGACACCATACCATTGTTAAATATATGCAGCTTTCGTAAACGGCCAAGGCTTCCTGGTGCTAAGATTGCGATGCTGACGCGCAAGAAAAGTCTAAATGCCAGACCGGGCTATCGAGCCCAGCTGTTTCAGTCCGCTCCACTCGGAGAGACATTAACTCACCGATAGTGTGCAAGTCTTTGAGGATATTAAAAGGAAAATACGGATCACTGGCACTGCTTCACAGTCGTACTATTATTGTTTTTGCAGTGTCTTCATGTTAGTATAGGGTAGCCGCGGAAGTTGTGCCTAAAGACAGGAAACACCAGATCAGGCTCCTCGCGAGTCACCTACGAAGGTTAAATCTTTGCCGGGCGTCTTGTATCCCGATTTCAGCTATTCACTTTTGTTTATACTTCCTCCTACGCTTTTTAATATACAATTTGCAGATTCAAATACAAGTATCAGATTTCGGTCCAGCGACGCCCTTCTCCCAGACCACTATTGGCGTAAACTAACGTGAAGCGTATAATCACAGCCAGTATAAAACACATTAACCATAGATTTTCCGAATAGTCAAATTTCCTTCTAGAACTCGCCTGTTCGAACACCCCGCTCTCTGCCTGCTCGCGTGCAGACCGGGCACGAATATGGGATTATAAGGGAGGGCAGACCCATGTCGGGGTCGCCACGGTAGTATTTTCGGCACAAGGCAAGGACTGGTTTTGTGCGGCCGAAAAGGGACAAGACATGAATACTCTCAATTGAACATTAAAGAAAAGTGCTATTCTTGGCTGTTATGTGTGTTATATCGGCTGGCCGCGGAGCGGTGCGGGCAGTGCTTTGCTTCGCAGGGCCTATAGGGTCATCCTATAGGTCGATGGTTATAGTCGTGCGCCTGTACGAGCCAATAATTCCATAGGAACGTCACAAAATAATAATAAGGCTGAATCAAGCGGTATTATATAGTCTGCTATAGCCCGCTTGGTATATTGACTGCCGCTTACGGCCACGGGCTTGATCCAGTCTGCGTATAAATAAATTCTAGTTAAAAGCGGCAAAATTTGTCATGTTTGCCGCGCATTCACTGTCTCCCTAAGAGAGAGCAGACACGAGGAAGCTCGAGACTTGTTGCGGGAAAAAGACCGGCTGTGCACTCGTCAATGAAGCTCCGGTGAGAACAATGATAGCCATGCCGATACTGGCATCTTGACAGACTCTGTAATTTAAAATGGGGTACCTGTCATTCTGCCGTCGTGATACTCGTCCGCATAAAGCCTTGGACAGCCTCCTGCCCTGACTGCTCAGCCCGGAATGGTTGTCGGCGTGGGCTATTCATAGCAACATCCCTGTAAGCGATGTTGGCTGACACCTGGAACGCCCTGGGCCCTGCAGTGGCGCTACTAGCGGGCCAACATCATGCCTACACCCAACTATACCTCAGACGCTAAACAGCCTTGTTCAGCGGGCTCGACAGCCTGAAAAGTTCGCTGATTGACCTCTGGCTGTCTTTAGGGGGCTCGCGTAGCCTAATGGCCTTACGTTGCGCCAAAAAAAGGTGGCCGACCACACATACCGATGACGACCTATACCCTCTTATGCTTGACACCTTATGCAGCGCTAACCAGCCACTAACATCCAAATTGCGCTTCAATATTGACGCCTCGTTTGCAACTGTGATTGGGGAGGACCGTTTTTTCTTTTGCGTGGCTATCAACGCCAGTCATGACCACAAGGGACGCAATGAAGCCGAGGTTTTTTTTTATATACAAAGCACGCATTAGCCGTGCGCGCGCGGCATCTTGACGGACAGCGCATCTACTTCTCACGTCAAAAGCCATGGAGCCAACACGAGATCCGGACAGTGGCCGCGACGAGTTTCATGTCAACTCGATTCCTGGCAGCTGGCAGCGACGCTCAAGAAAGAATTTTGGGAGAAGACTTTACGACGAGGGTAAGCCATCACTCGCAAGGACAGCTCTTCGCCAACCGACTAATACGAAATGCGGCTCCGCGAACAGAAGAGCTATACGGCGATCGAGACGATCTGGAGGAGGAGGAAGATGTCACAGGTTCAGAAAAACTTCCATCCTGTTCTAGAAAATAATGATTTGATGACCGATGAAAGCGAATTGGCGGATACACTAAGCTCACCTCTTGTGCCCATGAGCCACGCCCATCAATACAACTCCAAATCGCGGGAGCCCGCAAACTTTCCGGATCGCCGAGACTTCTCACACGGAGAACCGACATCATTCCACCCATTTGATGCCGATCAACTTATACTAAAGAATAACAGACGGATGCATTTTGGACCTCTCGATGGCTTACCAAGAAGTCTCTAATCCTCTTGGCCGCCACTTCTATGCTCCTTCTTGTCATGACGGCGCTTGCATACGATTTCTCGCATGCCAACAGCGGCCTCGGTCTACAGGAAGATGGGATTTTATATATCTGGGGATATATTCCTACAACCTGTACGGAATACACAGCCCAGCATCTCAGAACAGCCCCTAATAAAGCAGTGCTCGTATTGGTGATTTTATGCTGGCGACAGGTCGACCAAAATACCAAACTTCCTCATGCCCTGGAGTGAAATGGCACAATCGTCTACCACGCTCCAGAAAGGTGTGCTCGCCGACTGTATAACATGTTCGTGCTATTGTCCCCATTTGCGGCCCTCAGGAAGGGCAACGCAGCCACCAGCCGGAGAATCCAGTTTAATGACATCGGCAAATCGTTTACTGTAGCATTCTACCGCTGTCTGACAGCTACCACTTTGCAGTAGCTATCATTGTTGCAGGCCACGTTAATGTCGGATTCGATACCATCATGAAGTATTTATATTACTGCGAGCCGCCTTTTAGTGCCAAACGTTCCTGCGGGAAGCTGAATGCAGTATTTCAGTGTTCCGAACGATATCAGCGCCGTGTATGTCGAAAAGGGTTCGGTCATGGTTTGGGATGGAGCTGACGTATACGGCGCTGGCGCGGTTAATACACACTCTGGCTCACACACCAGTATTAACTTTGGCACCGAGGACCATGGATGCCCCAAAACGGTGAAAGCCGGAGTCAATGGGAAGAAGATGGAGGGATGAGGGATGGAATAGACGGGCTAGGACGAGCTAAAGCTTAGAATCCCTCGAAGTTCCGTCCGGAATAGCTACTTCTCGGTATCGGTAGACGGAATGAGCTTCAGGTTTCGACTGCGAACTGTGGGATATATTGCCGATGCAACTTAAAACGTACAGACTATAAAATGTACAAAGAAAACGCCGCGAGTTTAAAAAAAATCTACGATTAACACTTCTCACAGCACCAGTAGCCCTGCTACTACAACCAACAAGCCTTGTACCGCCACTTTCGCCGCCCAGCTCTTCACCTCCCTGCCAACCTCATCCCGATACTGCCCGGCCACATTCCCCCTCGGCCAGTACTCACACGCCACGAACCACCCCCTCGCGCCGCACAGCACGCGCTCACACCCGACAGCCGTCGTGTTCTTCCAGACTAGCTGCGAGAAGTGCCCCGTCTCGTGCGTGAACCCAGGACTCTTGAAGTTGTACTCCCTCCTCTCGTCGCCCCACGCCTCCACCGCCGCCGTCGCGTTCGCGTACCCGATGGCGATGTTTTCGCCGTACGGCCCGCCCGAGTGCTCGAACTTGCAGTCGTCCTTGTGGGCGTCGGCGAGGTAGCCTCGCGCAAAGGTGGCGAGGGTCGCGTTCCAGTGGACGGAGGAGGCGTTGTGTTGCCGGCGGTAGGTGTTGGTGGAGTTGAGCACGGCGGAGGTGAAGACGTAGTGCTTTGAGTATGAGGGCTCCTTGGAAGGAATGGCTGGCGCGATGGTGATGATGGTTGTGGGAGAGGCAGCTATGAAAGCGCACATATATGCTAAGATATACAGCATGTACATGGCGAGAAAGAGGACTTTCAGCGTAGTATGACAGGCTCGCAGTTCAGGCAGTGTGAGAAAGCATGTCTCAGAATGCTTTCTTTTTCAAGGTCTCAAGTGAGAATTAATAAGCCAGTCTTTGCTCAGATCTGGGAAGGAGCAAGTGCCAGCGCACGCAGCATATATTAACTACATCATCACCAGCGCCGGCCGCAGCGCCCAGCGAATAGGCGGCCGGGGTGGCTTGCAGGCCTTTGTCCCGCGAGACAAAGCAAGTTTTCCTTTCTTTTAGCTCACAAGCCAAGACCCTGAAAAGAGGCCCGACGCAGCAAAGAAGAGGCCGCTGCCAAACATTGCTAGCCCTATTCTGTGTTTTACCACTCACCACCCGAGGCTTGTAAGTGCCTGGTGAATGTGATGGTACCAGCTTGTGGATACACGAGGGATTGGCGGGGAGACTCTGTCAACAAAACCACGGGCGCTGCGGCTGGGCGCTTACAAGAAATCAAAGAAAGAAAGACCGCAGCCTACGAAAAGAATGCAACATGGGCAGAAAGAAAAGTGTAGTACTGAGAGAATTAGCGTAGCAGAACACGCTACCTCTGCAGTAGAATGAGCCGTCCCCATGGGATGCACGGGACTACTCCCACCAGCAGGCCAGTCAGGATGAAAAGCGCCGTGGTGGGCGACCGATGATGTCTTGTTTTCTGATCAGGGCGTTGTATCATGATTTATTTATGGAGTATCTGCCGAAAATGCTTACCTCAACGCTGCACTCACCTCGCAGCTTGACCGAGCTCGCGAAGCAGATATTTTTTGGCTCAACTGCGTGTGAGCCTCTGCTTGTCACCGGCCCCACGGCCAAATGTGATGAGGTGCAGGATACATCACTGCAGTGTTCTTAATGTGATTCTCTTGGCGTGAGAGCCGTCATGGCTGTGCATTTTTTCACGCCATAGTCCACTGACTTTGACTGTCATTGCATTAGTTCTCCAAGCAGGCAGATCTCCCGGGACTCTGCAACCCGAGGCTCGTGTTACACGCTCCCACGCTTCGCCGTCGCCTGGACGAACATCCGAAAGAGACGCGGAACCCGTTACGATCAATGTCTTGTATTTACAAGCTAGCTACACATCCCAAGGGTAGGTTTCCCCGAGGCTGTACCGTACAGCCACGCACTCATGCAGGCCATGCAGGATGCAGCACGGCATCGCATTCTCTGGCCAATATTGGCCCGCGGGACCCAGCCTCCCGCCTGCGAAGGAAGCAGGGTCATATAAATATATATATATATATAAAATGGCCGATGGGTAATCAACCCTCCTTCCCAGCCTGCCCGCCTTGCGTTCTCGCTAACTACCACCGGGGGGGGGGGGGGGATAGCTCACCAGCCGGCCGACAACGGCTGGCGCAGTTCCCAGGCGAGGATCCCTCCCTCCCACGCAGTGCCACGCCACAGCGCGCCCAACCTCTTTCCGGACGGAGGGAAGAGAGCGAGCTCCATCGCTGGACGGTTCCGCCTGACTAACAAAAAAAAAAAGAAAAGAAAAAGAAAAAGATAAAAGATAAATAAAAAATATAAAAAAATAAAAAATAAATAAATAAATAAATAATCAAAAATAAACCCCCACGCGGCGTGGGACGGAATTAACAGCAGTATCTACCCACGCCGGCGCTATTTCGCAATGGCTGGGTTGGGACAGGATAATAAGAGGCAGCCAGCCTGTATCGGAAAGGCGATTGGCCGGGGATGGGGATGGGGATGGGGAACCCATGGCGGGAGCGCCCTCGGCCGCTGTGAATGTGACAGGCCCAACGAATATGGGCGCAGGCGCTGTTATTCTGCGGAGCCAGGCAATGTACGGAGTAATTACCTTAGCTCTCCGGTTTCGTTGCAGGCTATCATCTATTGCACCCCGGAACCAGGGACAAGATGGACAAAGGGTGGCTTTGTCAGTCAGAGAGTGTCGTTCCCGGCGGTCCTGCTGCAAACCATGGCTGCAGGTTCGCCTGCTTGCGTGGAGTTACGCTAGGCGTTGGGATTGAAAACCAGTGGGCCAACTTTCGGGGCCAGAATGTGCTGTTTCCCTCGAATGTAGGCTGCATGTGGCGTGACTTGCGCTGCAGCTTTGTTGTCCAAGTCTGTGATTTTTCCCAGCTTTCTGAAAGTCGCAATGTATTGGCATACCATCGGCACATTCAAAAGCGTTGCGCCATATCACGCAATGCCCACTGGACGAATTTTTGGACATGGTGTAAAGTCGAATACCTCAGCGGTGATTTATTATCAATTCCTGTAGTAATCCGTATACTCCGTTTCTACTCCGTGGGCTGTTTATTTCCAACGGGGTTGAAACTGCTGCGACTTGCCGAGCATCAGGCCAAGCCACCAACACAGCAGCATGTGGCGACCAAATATAGGTCAGGGATTGCTCATGCAGCAGCTTCAGGCATCCCGCCATCGATTGGTCAACCCCCAAATGACTCACTTTTTTTTTTTTTTTTTTTTTTTTTTTTTTTTGGATATATACCGCGGACAGTCAGACGGGCACGCAAGGTGAGGTTGGTAGGGACGAACACGTAGTGAGCACAATGGCAGTCTGTAGCAGAGACGCGGACTTGTCACAATCTTCCTCTGCCGTGTCATTATTACCATCGCAAAACCTGACGACCTCAGTGGGTTAGCACCGAGGGCATTTTTCTCTCGGCCAAAAATGGACGGCTGTGCCGGCCGTGAAGAACTGGTCAATACCGGCACGATCTAGTCGCCAGAGGTGTTAATAGTATGGCTGCTAAATGTCCCGAAGCCAATACCAATCGCTGGCCTTTAGGCGGCGACGCATCAGCTCCTCGTCTTGAGATGTCAAGTACCCTGCTGGGAACCTATGGAGTCGCATGGTGGGTGATCCGGGGTAACTCGATGCAGCTTCTTGTTGCATACTGGTAGCGCAGGCATCCAGGAGCAAGTCTATCGGTACAGTACGGAGACAATTCGGCGAACTGGGTGCTCATTTTCGCGCCGTGACCAGTGTGAGCCACTCTGCTGTTGACCCGATTCTATTAATTGGGCCTCACGGTCTGTATTGGCTTGCGGTACGTCAGATCACGTCAAGGCGTTGGCTGTGGCTTTCTCAACAAAGTGATACGCCATGGTCACCAGCCTCGGGTAGTTGACAAGTCATCACGTGAATAATTCCATCCCACGGGGTGTTACGCCAGATCCGACGCAATATCCAAATCTAGGTCCGGGCTATCCTGTCATCCTGGCGAGCAGGTGCCGAGTGTCACAGCGAGCGGCGCGCGCCCTCGACTGCAGTACCTAACATTGAGGTGCAATGCAACTGCAGCCGTCCCAGAAAAAGGGGAATTCCAGAGCGCTCCGAGTCGTATATAAGAGCAAATTCAACCTCTGAAGGTCATCTGCTCTTTGCCAATGCCCTGCATGAACAAAGACGGCAGCATCTGAGCTTTGTGGCGTGTCCCACTTCCCATCATCTGGGGAAGCCTGGGGTCGAGTGAGACGGGGCGCGGGACATTGATGGTCGCCGGTGCCCAGTGGCAGGTCAATGCGCTCCCTGGCGCATCTGTTTGGCCGCAGAGCGCACGACTGCGACTGACTAGGACTTCCCGTGGAAGTTCCTTTTCGAATCGGCGCAGCTGCCAGCGAAGTCCGCGTGGAGCTCTGTTTGAAACTTTTTTTTTTGCCAACCTGACGATTTGGCGGCCAAGATCGCGCCGTCAAAGAGTGACGTAGGGCACACCGCCAAATGGGCAAAGAAGGATAAATTTTTGCCGACTGAAGGGGCGATTTGCAGACATGGCCAACGACGAAACTTTCCCTGTCCTACTGATCCAACTGGTCCAACTGGTGCCGGGTGAATTCTAAGCCGTAAGAGGCGCTGGCGCAGGCCCGGGTCCGCACAAATACTCAGTTATTAAGCGGGAACTGGACTCATACCGCAATAGTAGCCAAAGCCAAACCATGTCGCTGGGAACGAGGGTCGCTTGTGGCTGATACTCTGACACGTGTATAGAGGAGGAAGATCCAAAATCACATACATTGCGGCCACGTGCGGCGCTACCAAGAGCAGTTGTGTTGTTGAGTTTGAGCCTAACCCGTGCGATGTGCTGCAGATTCGTGTATTGGTGCTGGGCTCTTGTGGCAAGGCTGTATATTGGCCATTACGTATAGCATGTCTTCCTGACAGCTAGTCGCCAAGTTGTCGGCATGGCAGCAGCAGCAGCAGCAGCAGGCGGCACGCCAGGGAGCTCGACAGCTAGCGAGCCAGCAGGCAAACGGCGCACTGTGCGAGAGCGACCCGGTATGGCGCTGGTGGGTAAAGTGTCTAGCTGCAGCGCTAGCATGCATGAGGCCCAAAGACGGGTGTCGCGGTGATCAATCAGAGCGAGGCCCCAGGTCGGCGCGCCCCTGTTAACTGTCCGCTCTGGTGCTGACCAAGAATCGATCGACTGTTTTAGGGAGACCTCAGGCGCTAGACAAGGATTGGGCCAGGTGCTTTTCGCGCGAGAGGTTGGGAGGGCCAGAAGCAGGGACCAGGGACGAGGGCGCTCCTCGGGGGAAGAAAGTGTGGTCGCTGCAGTTTGCCCCGAGGTCTAGAATCCGGTCAGTGCATTGGCCAGGTCGTCAAGCCTCGTTAATCTGTCTGGGTGTGGCCATGCTTGGCGGGTTTTTCGGATTGTTGTCGATCAGTTTGGCAGGAACAGGCCGACATATCTGTGATGATGGCGGCTGTCGTTGCAATACGGCCATGTACCTTCAAGCAAGGGCCCTATATTGAAACGGGTCGTCCTTTGTTGTCCAGGTTGAACATTGAGATGCGTCGAGGCCGACGGAAGCTTGGCCATCCAGCTGGCTACCAGTAGGCTCTAGTTAGTTAGTGATCGACATAGCACACCAACCGTTGGTGCTTGGTTGTTGACGCCGGCAATTAACATCAGCGCAATGATAGATGCTACACGGCGAATCACGCCGACATTGTGACACTCTGACTATTGCGGCAGCTCTATGGATGTGGCATGCTGTACACCTGCATTGTCGTACACGGGCAAGCTGCGCAGCATCAAGCAGCTCATCGATGAGAGGTTCATTTCTGAGAACAATAATGGCACAAATGATTGCGGTATGCAGTCTTGCTGACGTCTTGGAGAGAGAGAAAAAATTTGCTTGGGCTGCGTAACGTCGCCTGTCGGTGATGCAGGAGCAGGACTGCACAGGGTCGGCTTTGGACGCTGGTGCGTCAGTTGGCAGCGCCGGCGGCAGCCGAAGACAGACACCCAGTCTCGGTTTCACTTCGGAAGCCCCATCAGAGCTGTCAGGGCAGCGGCGCAGGAAGAAGGGGGAAACGTTGCAGCAGATGGACGTATCATGTGAAAATTTTGTGCTTTATTTTTTTTTTTTTTCAACGGGCCTGCAGTTTTTGTTTTGTGTGCAGTTCATGCAACGCCTGGGCTATGCTTGTATTCGGATGATGGCGCGCAGCACTCACTCGGTATCGAGGCCGGCTGCCCGATATAGCTTGGGACGTATCGTATGCAGCCGTAATGCTTCTGCCGTGGAGTCAGTCACCTGATGGATAACCCTGAAACAGGCCACAGAGGGGCAATTAATATGCTATATCAATGTCTAAATAAAACCACGCCAGATATTGTGGCAATTTGTTGGCATTTCGCTTATTATTATTAGTATCAGATCAGCCGGGATTGCGGAACAGACGAAGGGGCCAGGCGCAGGTTGGGCTGTTGGGCCGTCAATGCTTCGCTTTGCTTCGCTTTGCTTCGGTTTTTTTTTTTTTTTTTTTTTTTTTTTTTTTTTTTCCATCTCCCGGGAAATGGACAGAAACAAAGACTGTGCCAGAATACCAAAGCTTCGGTCCCCGGCTTGTCTCTGTATTCGCACGAGGCGCTGAATGTCTTGCCCAGAGTGGGTGGCGGGCGCCGCCTTTAGATGTAGATGCGGCCAACCAGGAGGGCTGGAAAGCGGCAGCCTCATTGGTCGTGTGTGGGAGCGAGACGTTTTAGCTGGTGCACTGGTGCATATTTGGGCACATACGGCGTATCTGGGGGCGAAATGAGGCACGGCGAGGTGCTGTCATATGCATCGCAGAGAGGTTACGTGCTGCCTCTGTCTGCCGGCAGCAATCCCAGAAGCTGCAGCCAACCAGCGACGCCTGTACAGTGCAAAAGTCGCATCAAGGGTCCAGCGTCCAGCCCACCTGGCGTGTTTTATCAAGAGTGGCAGCGGTTAGCGATTTGATTTTGATTTACCCAAAGCCTTGCTCTTTGCGTGCGTGTGGCTGCGAGCTGGCGGACTGTTGGACCCGTCCGTTGGTTAAGGTACCCAGCCAGCCAGCCAGCCAGCCTGCCTGCCTGCGCTACTACGGAGTACTAGTAACTAAATAGGGAGTACCTGTCTGTAGGTATACTCAGTAGGTACCAGGCTGCTGTGCACTAACTTGAAGCTGCTAGGTGCTCCGTACCCTCTGCGCCGTCTGTCTGCACGTAACACGGCGCGATGCCAAATAGATTGCACTGCATAATCAGCTAGTTTGGTCCACGTCAACCCAGCCTGCTGCAGATGCGAATCCATTGTATATTTGCCCAGATATTATTTTTTTATTTTTATGCGTCTGTCCAGCCATCCGCAGACTCCGACTGTGCCCTGCTCAATCAATACTCCGTACTCCGTACCAGCAGCGAAACCAGGCCGGCACTAAGCTAGTAGTGGACGCGGCGGACGGCGCACCGTGTCCATGTCGGGAGTGGTCACTGTGCTCACTGGCTGTGCAACGGCGCCGCTTCGCCAGAGACAATGTCTGGCTCAGAAGTCTGCGCGGGCAGTACTCTACAGCGCATGCTGCAGCATTAAAATAAAATAAAATAAAAAAGGAAGAAGATGAAGAATCTCTGAACCGTCCGTCCCATGTATCGTTTGCGTTTGTTTGTTTTGATGCCGGCCGCCGCCGAAGCCATCCTTACTTGCGTCGAGTATGCCACCAAACTCAGACGCCTTTCGCCGGTCGCATCGTCCGGGGCTCGCAGTGGGTGGGCAGCGAGCGGGTGTGGTGGTGGTGGCGTAGCGGCACTGTTGCAGCGGGCTTGCAGGGGACCGTTTACAGGTACCTGCCACCGGGAGACTGGCAGGGGAGATACCGCAGACGGCACACAATCCAGGTGAGGTGATTTGTACCAGGCACTCACCTGCTACTTTAGAGCCCCAGAGCAGCTAGCAGACTAGGGCCGTGCCAATTGAGAAGCTCCGTGCCCATTTTATAGTCACACTGTGCTCTCATCGCCTGCAGTCCCTCGCCGCCACCAATCCTCCGTCCGGTCCCCTACCAAGCTCGTGGCTCATAAACCTTGTCTTCTTCTCTCACCCTCCTTTCTCTTCTTCTTCTTCCCTCCTTGAGCAGCAACTGCTTCGACTGGCGGGTTCCTGTTGTTCCAGAGCGACTTTTTCCCTCCTTTTTTATTTTTACACACGGCTTCAATTCGCAGCGCCAGACTCACCCGCCTTCTGCGCTCGCATTGGCATGCACCGTTCGCTCCCACCACCGCCGCCCGCCACACTCCGCCCGTCCTCGCCTCTTACTCTTATCGCCCCTCCCTAATTTCCAGCACCCTCCCCGCTATCGATTCTGCCGCCCGCCGCTGGCTCCCACTGCGCTGGCTCCCGCTGCGCTGACTTGACTGCTCGCTGCGCTCTGCTGTCTGTCGCCCGCCATCTTCTTCCCGCTGCCCCACGACAGCTCGAGGCGCTCAACCAACAAACAGCCCACACCGCATCCGCATTCGCCTCACGCAGCGCCCAACGGCCTCGTTACCGCTCCCGACTGGCCTTTGCCATGGTAATGAACGACTCCGCCGCCCGGCCATCGCGCTCCTCGACCATAATGGCCTCTACCTCGCCCACGAGCGCGGCCGCACCCGCCGCTGCTGCGCCCGCCAAAGCTGCTGCCGCTGCCGCTGACGACGCTGGTGAGAAAAATCCCGCCCGCTCACGCTGCTGCGTTGCCCCTCGTTGCGAGCCCGAATCCCGCGACAGACCTCACCAGACACACCCCAGCGACGCAATTTTATCGTGAACCACAGCTAACAGTCGCTCCCCTCAGCTTCCACCATTACCGTCAACACCAAGCCCGCGCCGCCTACCTTTCCCGCACCAAAAACCGATAAGCCACGACCCCACGTATGCACCACCTGCCAGCGTTCATTTGCCCGCCTCGAGCACTTGAAGCGACACGAGCGCTCCCACACGAAAGAAAAGCCCTTTGAGTGTCCCGAGTGCGCGCGATGTTTTGCCCGCCGAGATTTGCTTCTACGGCACCAGCAAAAGCTGCACCAGACCACCACCCCCTCGGCGCGCCCGCGCAACCGCCGAGAGTCCGCCAGCGGTGTGACACCCGCCCAGGCTCGACGCAAGAATAGCATAGCAGGCGCATCTGTCGGCGGTGCCGGCCAGGCAAACGCCCAGATGAGACCACGAGCGAATACTATAAGCCATGTTGACGGAACCGCCATGCAGATGCTGGCCAACGCCAACGCCAACGCCAACGCCGCCGTCGGTAGAGGCATGCACGGCGGCCACAGCAGACACCCGTCTCTGATAGGCCTGCCTCTGCACAACTTTGACTTTGGCGGCATGTCCCTCGCCCTTAGTCAGCGCGGGATGCAGCTCGGCCTCTCCAAGCTGGAGACGAACGGCAATAACGAGTTCGATCCGGCGCTGCGGACGGCACCCAGCATGGGTCCCTTTGGCCACGAGTTTGACTTTGAGAGTATCCTCTTTGGCCACGGATCCACGATTAACCCCAACGCCCTGCATTATAACGACTCGCCACAGTCCATGAACGTCGACCAGCAGTCTCCGTTCAGCTCCTCCCTCAACGACATATCTTCCAACCAGCCGTTCGACGAAAATCTCGACTGGGTGGCCGGCTTCGAGCACCAGATGACGTTCCAAAACAACGAAAATGTCATCGACGGATCGAGCCCTTCGGCAATCAGCACGACAAGTCAGAGTGGGATAAGCGATGTCATGGTCGATGGGTCAAACCACCCTGCGCCGGCTGGTACCAGCACAATGTGGCAGCCGTCTGTCATGGGACCTCCGCAGATGACGAACCCTTTTGCTATGGATCTAAATGGGTCAGTTTTTCCGGATCTCCTCAACGGAGCACCTGTATCACCTCAGCCAGCTTCTCAAAAGATCAATGACCCCTACCTCTCCACGCCTCATTCGCAGAGTTCAATGCACCCACCTGTCGTAACGGGACACAACGCGCAGACCATAAACACCTCCAGCCCCCAAAGCTTCCACGCCGGCCCGAACCCTACGCACCCCATCGCTGTCGGGAACCAAGGCGCCTCGCCCGTAACAACCATTACCGATGCCACCAGGACAGCAATCGTGAACATTCTCTCCAAGTCCCAGCCCTTTGGTCGTAAGCCCGTCCTCAAGACTGCGCCGCAATCCTCCACTACCCAGCCCAGCGATAACCTGCCATCCACCCCGGACCTCCAACGATATGTTGCCGCCTTTCTGAGATACTTCCATCCTCATCTCCCTTTTCTGCATGTACCCACCCTGAACTTCGACATGTCCAAGCCCATCCTCGACGATGAGGAGGGCGCCTCCGGCGGCAGGGGCTGCCTGGTCCTCGCCACGGCCATGATTGGTGCCCTCTACGAACGGGATTTTGACGTTTCCAAGAAGCTCTTTGAGCTGTCCAAGCGAATGGTGTTTTTGTTCTTGCAGGACCGACGAAAGCAGGAAATGAGCCGGGCACGAAGCACGCCCTCCTCCAAGGACGGCTCCTCCCAGCAAAGCGTCGACGACGGCTCCGATACACCGGTCTGGCTCGTCCAGACCATGCTGCTCAACGTGACGTACGGCCACAACGTCATGGACAAGATTGCCACCGACATCGCTTCGATGCACATTTCATCACTAGTGGGTCTCGCCCAGGGAGCCCAGCTGGCCAAGCCTACGCCGCTGCACGTCCCCGATGCCGAAGACGTGCAAATGGGCAATGATGGCAACTCCGACGTCCAGAGGAGACACCTGCAGGAACAGCAGTGGCTCGAGTGGAAGCGTGCGGAAGAGCGCAAGCGCACTCTCTACGCCGTCTTCCTGGTGTCGAGCGTACTAGTTACTGCATACAACCACGCGCCCGCCCTCACCAACTCCGAGATCCAGCTTGACCTGCCCTGCGACGAGGATTTCTATGCTGCCGAGTCCAGTGCCGACTTTTTCGCCAAGGGCGGCATCCGCGGCGCGGCGCATAACACGCCAACATTCCGCGAAGCCCTGAGCACCCTCCTCGCTTCAAACCAAACCGCGCAGAGCGAATCGGCCCTAGGAACCATGTCCAGCGCATACGCATTTGCGGCCGCTAATGGGCGGAATAACACAAAGGGCAACTTTAGCCCGAGCTCTTTCGCCATGCTGATGCTCATCTACGCCCTCCACAATTACATCTGGGAGACTCGCCAGCGCCACCACAACAAGATCTGGACGAATGAAGAGACGCAGCGCATGCACCGGCACATCGAGCCCGCCCTGCGAGCCTGGCAAGAGGCCTGGGCGAGCAATCCCCGTCACTGCGTCGAGCAGCCCAACCCGTATGGCTTGGGCCCACTTTCCTCCGACTCCATTCCGCTCCTCGACCTCGCCTACGTCCGCCTCTTTGTCAACATGTCCGGCGCCAAAGAGCGCTTCTGGGAGCGCGACTGGGCCGGCGTCGCCAGCGAGATCGCTCGGGGCAGCCAGGTTGCGGAGAACTCTGGCGGGGAGGACTCGGGCACCGAGCCTAGCAGCAGGGCCGAGCCATCCGACGTGGACGCGGCCGCAAGCAGCAGCGCCATTATATCTGGCTCGCCCGGCCCGCAGACGCAGTCCATCGACTTTGCCAAGTTCAGCGCGTCCAACGACAACCCCAACTCGGCGGAGCGCGTGACTTCGCGCCGCGAGAAGCACCTGCGCAAGGCCTCCTGCTTCGCCGCCGACTCTCTCGCCATGGCCGACGCGCTGGGCGTCTCCGTCGCGGACATGTACGGCGGGCAGCTGCCGCTGCAGACGGCGCTATGCGCTTTTGACTGCCTGCAGGTGCTCGTCGAGTGGGTGGCGACTCTTCAAGACCGCGTGGGCCCGTACCTCGGGATCGTGGGCCACGACACCATCGACTTTGGCCAGATGCCCGCCATCATGATGCTCGAGGAGGAGGACGTCCAGCTGCTGGAGAAGGTCAAGGGCATAATCGACAACATGGAACGCAAAGCCGCGGAGAAGCTCGCCGCCGCAGGCGTGGACCCGGACTTCAAGCTCGACGAGACGGGGGGCTACGTGCCCAAGCTGCTGCGCCTGTTCGGCGTCATGCTGTCCAATGCAAGCGTCTGGCAGGTGTACCTCATCATGTCGCAGTGTCTGGAGGCGCAGGCCGTGTACGCTCGCAACCGTGCCAAGCGATCGGCCGCGGCGCTCATGACCGATTGAGTTTCGGCCGTTGGATTTCCGCCGTGAGGGCTGCGACTCTGTTTTGACATTTTGGTGAAATTGGCTAGCGATTGGCGCATTTTATTGTACTCGACAATTTTTTACTTCATTTTTTTCTCCGACAGTATATACAGAAATTTGAACGGAAACGGATACCCCCGCGCTGAAGTGGTCCGAAAAAAAACTACCAGTGCGATTGAAAAGGAAACGAAACAAAGGGAAATGGAATCAACCAGGATGGAGCTAGCTTCTGCGAGTGCGCGGACCAGAATTCCCATAGGCGGCGCCTTGCTTGAAGAACGCCGGTAGGCTGCTCGGGCAGATGTCCCGCTATGACATGAGCCCTATGACTGCAGGCTGTCCTGGTTTTTCATCTTTGCTTTATGTGATAGCAATATTTAGGAATATATCGGCGTTGTCATATTGTTGAATGTATATCGTGACTTAATGCCTCACCGAATGTCGTAATGGATGAACTGGTGACTGTTGAAAATGATCCCAAAGTCGCATTCTGTATCTATGTAGTTCTGAGACAACTGGTAAAGAGAGTTCCTTCTATATACCGTACTTTACCGGCAAACCAATTTACTACAACGGCCGTCCCGTCGCTGAGGCAGTGGAGCAGCTAAACACCGCACCGGCCCGGTCCCAACTCACTCAGCGCCTGCAACACATCTCTCCAGGTCTCCAGGCACTCACTTCAGCAGCATACACCCCAAATCCACAAACAGTGCACGCCTAAGGCCAGCAACATGTCCAAAATCCCATTTGAGCCCGCCGTCGCCGAGTGGAACGTCTCCGGCAAAGACTGGCTCACCCTGCGCGACAAGCACTTCAACGGCGTCGCCTCCAGCGCCATCGTCTTCGACACCTCATCTCCCGCCACCGCCCCGCGCATCCTGCTCGTGCAGCGCGCCCCCGACGACAGCATGCCGAACCTGTGGGAGCTCCCCGGCGGCGCCGTCGACTCCACCGACGAGACGATCCTCGACGGCTGCGCGCGCGAGCTAAAAGAGGAGACGGGGCTGACGGCCACGCGGGTGGTACGCCGGGTGACGGAGGGCAGCGACGGGGAGGTGGTTACAGTCTTTCCGAACTCGCGGGGGACGAAAATCTTCTGCAAGTTTGTGTTCGAGGTCGACGTCAAGGACGGGGAGGAGGTTGAGCTGGATCCCGTGGAGCATCAGGGGTGGGTGTGGGCGACGGAGGAGGAGGTTGTCAAGGGCAAGGTTGGAGATGCGGCGGGCTCCGATGGGATTCGGATCCCGTTGACGGCGCCGCATGTGCGGAGGATCATCATGGAGGCATTTAGACTGAAGAGGGGCGACAACGCCGCGTAGTAGAAGTAGCGAACAGCATGAAGTTACGAGTCGTATTTACAAAGCATCGGCACTATCAACATCTATGCCCAAAGCTTGTTCCTCATCAACGCAATCCTCTTCGTCGCCTCGTCAAATTGGGACCTGCTCAGTCTACCTGTATTGATACCGCTGACAAGCGCCTTGCGGATAACATCGCCCTGCGTAACGTTCCTCCCACTCGCGAGCAGCAAATCCATCCCCGCCGTCGCCGCAAGCTTGGCCCTCTCATCATCACTGCCAAACCCCTTCAGCGAGCCCGCCTCCATCGCATCTGTAATCGTCACTCCCTGGAATCCCAGACGGCCACGCAGCTCGTCTTGCACCCACTTGTTGCTCAAGCCCGCCGGCCGCCCATCCAGCGCGGGGTACACGGCCCAGGACATCATGACGAGCTCCACGCCCGCGGCAATGGCATCCACGTACGGCGCCTCGTCAACGCTTCGCAGCTCCTCGAGAGATTGCTCCAGCGTGACGGATCCCGTGTCCGTGTTGGCACCGTGCGCCGCGGCGCCGAGACCAGGGAAGTGCTTCGCGGTCGCTGCAACACCCGCCGCCTGCTGGGCTTTGATGAACGGGATGGCAGCAGCGCTGACCGCTGCAGAGGTATTGCCAAACGAGCGCCCGTAGTAGTCCAAAAAGTCGCCCTTTTCGCGGTACACGCCTAGCACCGGCGCGAGGTTGGCGTTGTTGTTGAACTTCTTCAGCGTTGCCGCGGCACCTGCGCCCGCCGTCTTGCCCGCGGCCGCGGGGTCGGCAGACGCGCCGATCTGCTTGGGCGAGAGCTTCGGCTCGTCGTTCTTCATGCGGCGCACCTGCCCGCCCTCCTGGTCCGTGGAGATGAAGAACTTGGCGTCGTGGCCCGTTGTCTTCTTGAGGAGCGCGGGCGCGGGGGACGAGGCGTACGCCTTGCGGAGGGCGTCCATGGCGGCGGCGGTGTCGGCGTCGACGTTTTCGCCGAAGAGGATCACGCCGCCGACGAGGCCGGCCTTGGTGAGCTGCACGAGCTGTGAGGGTGGCGTGCTGCTGGAGGGGAAGGAATAGACGACATGCTGCCCGGCGAGGATGTCGAGATCCGTGGCGGCGGCGGCGGCGACGGCCTGTGTCGCGAGGCCGAGTGTAATTGCTGCTTCAACGATGCGCATCTTGAAGTCCCTCTTGAAAGGAGTTTCACGAAATATGTTACAAGAGTCAATGTGAGCCCGGCACTTGGATCGGCTACCTGGACTTTGTTATATGTGCCGGCGCACCTCGCAACTCAGCTGTGAAGCAGATGCCGGCCATGACGGCTAGTTCCATCTTACATCTCCACAGCGGTTTTCAGCTCTGCGCAGCTGTCCAAGGAACCAGAGCGAGGATGTAACCTCGCATTGATCTCCAGCCAATGCGTGTCTGGTTTCTCGTCAACGTGACGTCCAGGTCGTCGGCTGTCAAGTTGGTGGTGCTTGGGATCTCCGAATGTCCAGGCGCGCCATGTTGAAGCCACGGCTCACAGCCTCGGCCCCGATGCTGCTGGCCCGATCAACAACCAATGCGGTAAGCTGTTCCTCCTACATATGGACAATAGGGAGCCAGCCGAGCACTGAAATGTCGCTGCTGCTACGCTGCAATTAATTAGATGTGGCCTCCGCTCGGGTAATTCTCTCGTCGTTCCGCTCGGGTTCGCGAGGATCAGCGGGGCGCTGGGCCGGACATCGGTCGGCGCCGATGGTAGCGAAGACCGGCGACGGGTGTAAGCAAGATACCATCCGGGTAATACTGCAGCTCGGCATTAATAATTTGATGAAACGAGAGTTCCGGCGGTTTTACTTTTTTTTTTTTTTCTCATTTTATCTTAGATTCCTTGCTTTTTTGGCTGGCCTCGTGTGCTATGACGAAACTACACAAAACAACACATTTCTTTCGTTTGCCACACAGCACCCTCATCTTACGTTGACAACGGTGTAACCGTCAGTATTAAAATCGCGTCGCGTAATCGGAAGACGCTATGTACAATTGAAACTGGATTCGCTCTGTTCGATTTGTCCCGTTGCTCTTGAATGCCATCGCAGCAAATTATTCTCCGGTCCAGGGTACGGGGTACGGTCGCATTTTGCACGATTGATCGCTGCGCGGATCGCGTAGTATACTAGAGAACCGCGTAATATATTGAATTAAAAATGAAATCAAGCTAACTAACTATGCTACAAAGGGAAAAATGTCTATAACAAGAGAGAAACACCAAGAAGAACAAAGAAAATGTCTATATGCAGCCGTACGGCAATCAAGTAACTTTTCTCCCGTCAAATAGCCTCGGCATCCACCTGCACGCAACTGTCAATAATGGTGTCAGCCAAACCCATCTCATGCACCTTCATATCCAGACCACCAGCGGAAAACACGCGCGTAAAGACGTGCTCCAGGTATCCGAGGTATCGCACAGCCTTGTCCTCGGAGAAGAAGTTGGCGTCAATCGTCATGATGAGATCAACGCCAGAGTTGTTCGGGCGGAGGCAAAAGTTCATAAACATCGCATCAACAAGGCGCTGCACATACTCGACGCGGCTACGCACAAGGCCAATGTTCTTGGTCACCGCCTCCTCGTGGTCGTCGGGCGGGTGCACCACCACCACGGGCACAGACGCCATCTTCTGCTGCAGCTTGTCGCCGAGGCGGACCAGGTGCTGCACACTGCCAGCGTCGTCGATGCGCTTCTGCACGGCGGCCATGTTCTCACGGAAAGTGGCGCTGCTGTTGACGTTGGTGGCCAGAGGCGCACAAGTGCTCGCGGGTCCCATGAGTCTGTCGATACCAGTGAACTCGGCATCACGACCACCGAGGAGAATGTTGAAGAGGAAGCTGTCATGCTTTTCAACATGAGCGGCGACAATGGCCCAGGCAGTCAACATCATGGTCGGGTAAGACAGCTCAGCAGGCAGCATGGATGAGAACTCGATGCCGAGTGACAGGGTGTGAGTGACGCCCGGAGCCTTTCCATCTAGAGAGAAGTAGCTGCACGAATCGGCATCCTCGAGCTCCTTCAGGAGAACAGAAGCCGAGTCGCTCTTCTCCAGCTCGTACACGTGCTCGACGAATCGGCTGTACTGAGGCCTCTCGATAGGAGCGCTGTCGTTGTGGTACGCATAGTCAATCTCCTCGAGAAGAAGCTTTCTGCACCAACCATCAAAGACAACGTGGGCGCTTGACCAGACGAGCCAACGGTCCTGCGCGTTACCACCATCCACGACGCTGAATCGAGACAGAGGCTGTCCGAGACCCCATGAAACCTTGCGGTCCGCCGCGGCGAGCGCATCAAGGGAAGAGACGTGGCGGCAGGCAAAGTCGTCTTTAAGGACAACCTGGATCAGCTGCGAAGCCACAGAGACGACACGGGTGCGCAAGAGCGCGTTCGCCTTGACAACGCGCTGCAGAGCAGCCTCCAATTTGGCGAGGTCGACGCTGGCGGGAAGCTGCATAATGTGTCGGTGGGTGGTGGCACCCGGTGCAATGATCTCACCTTCCATGTAGCGCTGCTGCTGTCTGGTAAGGGGGTAAGCATCCTCGACATCGTGTTCTTCAATATTGAGGACAACCAAGCTCTTGCGCAACTCATTGAAACTGCAATCGATTTTTCCAAGGAGACCATACTTGGAGGGGCCAGTAGACTTGGTACTCTTCAGAGGCGCCACATGCTCAGCCATGGCAGCCAAGATGGGGTTTTTGAAGATGGTCTGGGCCGGGAGGTTGAAACCGAGGTCTCGAGCGGCAGACGCGAGCTTGATCGCTGCCAAAGAGCTTCCACCCAGCTCGAAGAAGTTGGAGTTGGCACCGAACTGCTCTCCGCTCATACCAAGAAGCTTCTGCCACAGCAGATGAAGCAAATTCTCCTTGTCAGTGGAAGGCGCCTGAATAGTGCTCTCGGCCGACACCAGGAGGTGAGAGCCCAGACGCTGTCCTGCGATAAACGCCTTCAGGGCGCGGCGATCAGCCTTGCCGTTGGAAGTAACCGGGATGTTGGTGACTGCAAGGAAGACGGAAGGAATCATATACTTAGGCAAAGCAGTGCTGAGCTGAATAACAACACGCTCCTTCAGCGCAGCAAGACGTTGCTGCAAAGCCTGGTCGATGTCCATGTCGCCACCACGGACTTCGCCCTTAGTAGCGAGGTACGCAATAAGGACGTCGGTGTCCTGGCCCTCAAATTTGGCGATGTCAACAATAACCTGGAGATGCTCATCGATAAGAGCTTCCTGGATACGCTGTCGGACGTCTTCGCCCTCAAGTCGCTGGCCGTGGAGCTTGAGCTGCATGTCACCACGCCCAATGTACAGGATGCTGCCATCTTCCATGCAGCGCACAAGATCTCCAGTCTTGTACATGCGAGTGATATGACCCTCACGGAACTCGCGCAGCC